>JANCRA010000096.1:600000-765766 GCA_024362935.1 Setophaga petechia | reverse complement strand
GGGTACATGTGTGTTTTGGGGGGGGGTGAGTGTGGGGGGGGAAGGGGGGGGAAGGGGTTACACGTGTGTTTCGGGGGGGAGGGGGGGGAGGGGGGGGAAGAGGGTACACGTGTGTTTCGGGGGGGGTGGAAGGGGGGGGGCGGTTCGTGTGTGTGTTTTTTTTACACATGTGTTTCACGGCGCAGAGTGACGTGCTCCCCTCTGCTTCCCCCCCCACCCCCCCTAGCCCCCCCCGGCCCCGGTCCGGAGGAGGGGGTCCCCGGGAGGGGGCGGGGCCAAGACCCCCGTCAAGGGGAGGGGGCGGGGCCAGGAGGGGGGAATGCCCCCCCCTCCTGGCCCCGCCCCCCCCGGGACCCCCCTCCTCCGGAGGGGGCCCTTCCTGAACCCCCCACCACCCCCAGGACCCCCTCCTAATGAGGGGGCCCCCCACCCCGGGACCCCCTCCAAACGAGGGGCCCCGTGTGATGGGGGCAGCGGAGCCCCGGCCGTGTCCCCTGCATTCACAACCTTGGAACTGCACGGGGACCACCGGGGGCGCCAGCGGGGCCGGGGGGCGCCGGACTCCGGCCCTCTGGGCTTTATTATTGTCCGGCTCCGCCCGCGGCCCCCGCCTCACTTCGATCTGGCCCCGCCTGAGGCCCCGCCCCCGGGTCCCGCCTCACGGAGCTCTGGGCCCGGCCCCCGGGCCCCGCCTCACAGATCCCGCCTCCCGCCTTCGGGCCCCCGCCTCACGGAGCCCCGGCTCCGCCCCGAGCCCGCCCCGCCCTTCCCGGCATGGGGGCGGGGCCATCGCTCGCGGCCCCGCCCCTGTCCCCAGAACCGGCCCCGCCCCGTGTTCCCCTGACCGGCCCCGCCCCTGTCCCCCCAGACCGGCCCCGCCCCTGTCCCCAGACCGGCCCCGCCCCTGTCCCCAGACCGGCCCCCGCCCGTGTTCCCCAGGCCACCCCCACCCGTGTCCCCCACCCCAGTCCCCCCTGTGTCCCCCAGACCGGTCCCGCCCCTGTCCCCCAGGCCACCCCCACCCGTGTCCCCCAGGCCACCCCCTCCCCTGTCCCCAGACCGGCGCCGCCCGTGTTCCCCAGACCGGTCCCGCCCCTGTCCCCAGACCGGCCCCGCCCCTGTCCCCCAGGCCACCCCCCGCCCGTGTTCCCCAGACCGGCCCCGCCCCTGTCCCCAGACCGGCCCCGCCCCTCTCCCCAGACCGGCCCCGCCCCTCTCCCCAGACCGGCCCCGCCCCTGTCCCCAGACCGGCCCCGCCCCTCTCCCCAGACCGGCCCCGACCCTGTCCCCAGACCGGTCCCGGCCCTTTCCCCGGACCGGCCCCGCCCGTGTTCCCCAGGCCGGCCCCGCCCGTCGCACCGGGACCGAACCGGGGGCTGGTCCCGGCGCTGCGCGGAGCCCCCGAGCGCTGAGGCGGGGCCGGCCATGGGGCCGGGGCTCTGGCTCGGCTCCTGTCGGTGTCGGCTGTCGGGGGGTCCCGAGCGGCGCCGCTTCTCCCGCGCCGGGCGCGGTGTGGGGCGGGGATCGGGACCGGGACGGCCGCGGGCGGCGGCAGCTCCAGAACGGAAAGGCTCCGCACGGACGGAACCGGCCGGGGCGGGGGGACCCCCAGTGCCGGCCCCAGGACCCGCCAGACCCCCGCCGCTCCCCCGGTGCACGGAATCATTTCCCCGTGTAGGCCGAGGATTGTTTATGAGAAAACTCAAGGATACGGGATCCGAGGGGAGGGCAGAGATTCTGGTATAAATTCAAAACCCATTGTGAAAAATAAATCTATGGAGCAGCCCATTTCCTCTCCCAGACTGGTTTCTGTGTGCTCGGCTGTGATTCCAACTGCTCCCATGGCATTTCAGCCTGCGGGGCTGTAGTGACTTGCCCGGTGCTAAGCACGACAGGAAATAATGGGAAAACCCTCTGGAGCAGGCAGTGGAGCCTCTCAGTAACCGTGTCCCAAAAGTCTGGCAGTGCCCAGCGCCTTGGGTGGAATTTGAGGGGTCCCAGCACAGCCCCCTGCACAGGGCCCCTTGCTTCCCCAAGTTCCCTTTAACCAGGACGATTTTTTTGGGGTAGGAGCGCCCAAAGCCAGCAGAACTGGCCTAAAACACTTTTTGTGGGACCTCTCCTCTCTCTTCCTCACCATATTCCCACTGCCAAAACCCATCCCCCTCAGTCTGTCCAAGGAATTGGGGTTGGATTTCCCAATCCAGCAGGGCAGAAATGCTGCTGTCCTTACTGTATATCCTAATTGCAGTAATTGCTTAAGAAATAATTGAAAAGAATTTTAAAAATGAAATCAAGTAAGAGCTGCCAGCTCCAACTAAGGGATGCTCAAACGCCTTATCAAAAATTTGCTTTAATTAACCAACTCAAACAAAGTCATTAACACCACATTGATACTGTATGACTCTCTTTAATGGAGTTACAGATAAATATTGCAGAATGTAAAAACATTTTTAAACCCAGAAACTCTTTTAGGAGATAGCCAGTGTAGAGCTGCAGAGAGTCTTGGGATTCAGGAGAAAAATCCCCAAGCTTTCAGTCTTTAGCATCTTCCACTCTGTGGTCACTGACAGCAAACGCGGCTTCAGCCTCGGGAAGGCACGGGGAGTCAGGGATTTCACAGATCCTGCTGTCACCTCAGCCTTTCAGCAGGTACAGTCTGCAGGGAGAGGGAAGAAAACGGCTCAGAATGGACAGCCTAATTCCAGAAAAACATCCCAATTCATAAAGCACTGGGCAGAGCTGTCAGAACTTCCCCAAAGGTTCATTTCCCTGAGCACTGAGGGCTCCAAGCTGAAGGCACAGGTTGGAGCTGCCATGGACAGACCAGGGGAAGCCCAGAAGGAAAAGCTACCGGGCCAAATCCATCAAACATTCCAAAATCAGGCTCCTCACCTGGTGCTGGAAGCACATCTTCCCTCCTGTGGGTTTTTAGGGATCTGCAGTGAACTGCAGGGGAAAAAAAACCAAAACCCCAAGTATTTCCCACAACTGGAACAGAAAAGTGGGGGAAAAGGATGGAGGGGCAGCTCCTGGGGTGAATAACTGGGATCCAGCCCCCTCCAAAGCAATGGAAGCAGAGGCTGAGTGACAAAGCCCTTGGGCCCAGTTTGCTGGGATTCCCAGGAAAACTGCTGGGTTTGACTTTGGCAGGAAAGCCCAGCTGGTTATCACCTCATCAGCCAGGGACAGCAGCAGCACCCACAGGGACCTGGCCAGGTGTGTCTGCCTGGCACAGGGCTCCCCACTGCCTGGGAATCTCTGTGAATTGAATGAAGAATTGAATGAATGAGTTGAATGAAGAAGATAACACTACACTCAACTGGAGAAGAAAAAGTGAGATCTGTTAAATTTTCCTAAGCCAGGCAAAAAAGAAAACCAAAAAAACCAAAACAACCCATTAAAAAAAAAAAAAAAAAAAAAACACCAACAATAACAATGAAAAAACCCAACATATCAAGCAAATTTCAAGACAGTTTAAATGGGAATGAGGTGACTTGGAAAGCTTGAAAAGCTGCAATGCTGCAAAAATCTAATGCTGCAAAAAAAGCCTTTTCTTACATCACATGTTAGCCCTGAACTTGCAAAAAACCCCTGCCAAACAAACAATTCACCACATACAGTTATTGAGCCATTCCTGTCTTTGAGCACGAGTGAAACCAAAGCTATGGAGACAAGAAAAACTTGATGCTGTTCCTGTGGAAATCACAGAAGCACAGGGAGGTTCTCCATTAATGCTATGCTTGATAAAGAGAAAATGCTAATTACCATGAAAATGGAAGGAAAGTTACTGAAAATCTTGCATAACACAAGGTACCAATGACATGAAGCAGACCAGCACATGCTAGAATGCCCTGAATTACTCTGGGTGAAATAGGCTGTTCTGCAGAAACTATTGGAGCACATGAAGGTTTCACAGAGGTGAATTAAACAAATGATTCATTGTAAGGTTAAATCTCTCCCTTTCCAGCACCTCTTCCACGACAGCTTGACTCTCCACAGTGAGTGGCTGCTCATGGATGACAGCTTGCTTTCCCAGGGTGCCTTGAACATAGCTGAGATGCCACAGCTCAGATCATGCACACATTCCCAGCCTGAAGCCAAAACCCCAAACCCAGCACTCCTGCAGAGCCCTGAGAGACAGCCATGGATCCTGGGGCTGCAGGGAAAAACTGCACAGACACCCAGAGCAGGGCAGGGCTGCCTGGGAGGGAGAAGCAACATTACTCTCCAAGATTTCTACATTTATATTATTTGTATTTATAATTTTTATAATCAAAACCCTGCCTACTGACAAATAAAAACCCCCACTTTAACTAATTTTAAAAATACTTTTATATTTAAAATTTTCATATTTACAGGTGGTGCCAAACCCAAATAAGGGCATGGTGGGCAGGACCACCCCCAAATACATGCATGGGGCAGGGCCAAACCCAAATAAAGGCACGGTGGGCAGGGTTAAAGCCAAATAAGGGCATGGTGGGCGGGGCTAACACACAAAACCTGCATGGGGCAGGGCCAAACCCAAATAATGGCATGGGGGCGGGGCCAAATCCAAATGGGGACATGGTGGGCAGGGCTAAGCTCAAAGGCATGGGGCGGAGCCAAATCCCAAGGAAAGCTGTGGGGCACTTCAGGACTTTCGCTCTTTACGGCTGTTTCACTACACTCACACTTTATGGGCACTTTACAACAGCCGCGTGTTATGGCAGTTCTGTTTGTGGAAGTCTTACAGCACTTCACTTGACAGCACATTACAGTTTTTATTTTGTTTTTCATTTATTTTTAATTAAAAAATAAAATTGCAAATTAAAATGAAGTAGAAAAATTTTTTTGTTTGTTTTTATTAAATTTTAAAGCTCTTTATTTGCTGCTGCCCAGACCAGCTCAAGCCAGTGGTTGCGGTGGGGTTTCAGGGTCCCCAGGACGAGGGAGATGAGAATCTTGACTCCACCTCGCAGACAGCTGATTTATTATTTTATGAGCTCTGTTCTATTGAAAAAAAATGAGATGTGAGAACTAGACTGAAAGAGCAAGGAGACATCAGAAAGCTGGAAAGGAATGAATAATAAAAACCTGGGACTGCTCACAGCCCTGACAAAGCTGGACCATGATTGGTCATCATCAGAAACAATGCACAGGTAACCAATCCAAGACGCCCCTGTTGCTAAACCATCTCCAGCCCACACTCCACAGCCAGCAGATTGTTATTGGTTCCATTTCTCTTCTGAGGCTTCTCAAGAGAAAAACCCCAGCAAAAGGATTTTCATCAAACATGTCAGTGCCAGGTGATGGCACAGGCAGCATTGGCTGGCTGAGGTCACTGTGCCATCCCTGCCAGCCCAGGTGTCACAGCAAGGAGGAGAGAGTTCACCCTGTG
Source organism: Setophaga petechia (assembly GCA_024362935.1). NCBI lineage: Eukaryota > Metazoa > Chordata > Aves > Passeriformes > Parulidae > Setophaga > Setophaga petechia. The sequence goes on along the minus strand of JANCRA010000096.1, from coordinate 760,386 downwards.
CTCACCTGCAATACAACACAAAACACATATTAACACAAGATGATAAACTTTTTCTATTTTCATTACATATTGATCTATTGTTACAGGAAACCCAAAACACAAAAGCACACAGAAAACAACACTGATCTACCACTAACATCCCCTTAACATTACACGCAAACTCACCATCACTCTCATCACAACTGCTAAACTACACCCCAGCAATCATTGGTCCTCGGGAACGTGGTTCCCAGGAGCCTCCAAAAACTCCTCCTCCCCGACAAAAACCTCCCAAATCTGACAAGTATGCCCCACCAACACCTTAAGCTTGCACCCACCTGGCATGGGCGTGCACGGCTAAGATAGATTGCAAGTGGACCAAACAAAAAAAACAAGAGGAGATGCTAAGAGCTGCACCAGAAACTGAGACCTCAGCAATAACAACTGCTTCTGTACCCTAATCAATGCTCACCTTGCCCACCCGGCCTTGACTGCTGCTCTTGGCCTTGAATTCCCAAAAAGAGAGACAAAGAACACTGCTGTAACAGCCACTGTTTATGCTTCCTCGGCAGAGACAAATGGTGACTGAACTGCTCAGTGGAATCTCCTCACCCTGGATGGAGGGCTCTGCCCTAGATTTTATCCTTATGCATCTGAAAGCAAATTAGGAGGAAAGTCAAAAGGCTGCAGGATAACTTAAGGGATCCAGATATCCTGCGTCCATCTACAAATCCCATCCAGAGTCCATCTACACCCCACATTACAAATTTCAAGTCCCCGGGACTTGTCCTATTGCACCAGGCTGTGCAGCAGGGCAGAGCAGCTCCGGCACAAATGTGTGCAGACACCCGTGACACAGGACAGGACGTGACACACAATGGGGACACAACACAGACAGAAATATCCTGGCAAGGAAAATGGCTGCAAGGATGGAGAGAATCCAACAGGAGATGACCGAGGCGCGGCCGATGGTTTCTGACAGGCCTGTCAAAGGGCTAAGGTAAAAGACATGACATATCCAAACACACAGAATGCACGACAGACAAGGGACACGAGACACACCGGGACTGCTCTGCCGTGCACACCTCAGCACTGTGATCCAAAGTGAGACTTTGCTTTCATGGGGCCTAAGGGGCCACTTCATGGACACTCCCCACCTCCAAAGCAGACTCAAAAACCCCTCCCAGTAATTCCCAAACCAGCACCCCGCTTTCACCCCTCCGTGGGTCTTAGCCCTCTACTTATCTCTCAGACATCTGGGGATGCTGCTCTCAGGTGCAAAAAAAGGCTGCCTCGCCATCTGGGAAGCTCCTGCTGTCACCGGGCTGTTGTCTCTCAGACAGCTACAGTAAAGAAAACCAAACATCAGAGCGTGGTCTTGGCACCACACCAGCCAAAACCCCACAAGTCTGCCACTCACCGTGCTCCTAAGAATGCCCAGCTGCTCGGGCCGCACGCTTCGGGCACGCTCGCAGACCGAGGCCGTCGTCACAGGGGGTGCCTGGGCTAAGAGGAGAGGAGGTGATTTGGCATGGCTGAAACCTCAGTGCACCCTCGCTCCTCCTCCCTACTTCCCTGACTCACCACAACTCCTCGGCGGTTCCTGACAGCTGCCCGGACGACAGGGCTCCGGAGGGCAGAAAATCCAGATGGGAGCTCGACATGCTCTGAGTGGATTGCTTAAAGCAGGAAAACAAGAATGGAGACTTAGACTTGCCCCACGAATTGAGACCTCAGCAACAAAAAAAGCTACTGGTCACTGCTGACCTGGCCCTCTTGAACCTGACTGCTGAGATCCAGCTATGCTTCCTAAAAATAAAGACAAAGACCAGTGCTGTAACAGGGTCACACTTGACACTCCCACAGCACAGACAAATGGTGACTGACCTGCTTGTGGGAGCCCCCTCACCCAGGATAGGGTGCTCTGCCACGGATGCAATGCATCTCCACCTGAAAGAAAGTTAGAACATATGTCAAACATCTCCAGGAAAACTCAAAAGCTGCAAAAACCTTATGTTAATCCGGGAATAGCATCCAGAGTCCAAGTACACCCCACATTACAAATTTCAAGTCCCCGGGACTTCTCCTATTGCACCAGGCTGTGCAGCAGGGCAGAGCAGCTCCGGCACAAATGTGTGCAGACACCCGTGACACAGGACAGGACGTGACACACAATGGGGACACAACACAGACAGAAATATCCTGGCAAGGAAAATGGCTGCAAGGACTGCGAGAATCCAACAGGAGATGACCAAGGTGAGGCCGATGGTTTCTGACAGGCCTCACAAAGGGCTAAGGTAAAAGACATGACATATCCAAACACACACAGAATGCACGATAGACAAGGGACACGAGACACACCGGGACTGCTCTGCCGTGCACACCTCAGCACTGTGATCCAAAGTGAGACTTTGCTTTCATGGGGCCTAAGGGGCCACTTCATGGACACTCCCCACCTCCAAAGCAGACTCAAAAACCCCTCCCAGTAATTCCCAAACCAGCAACCCACTTTCACCCCCTCTGTAGGTCACAGCCCTCTACTTATCTCTCAGACATCTGGGGATGCTGCTCTCAGGTGCAAACAAATGCCACCTCTCCATCTGGGAAGTTCCTGCTGTCACCAGGCTGTTGTCTCTCAGACAGCTACAGTAAAGAAAACCAAACATCAGAGCCTGATCTTGCCACCACATCAGCCAAAACCCCACAAGTCTGCTACTCACCGTGCTCCTAAGAATGCCCAGCTGCTCGGGGCCGCACGCTTCGGGCACGCTCGCAGACCGAGGCCGTCGTCACAGGGGGTGCCTGGGGTAAGAGGAGAGGAGGTGATTTGGCATGGCTGAAACCTGAGAGCACCCTCGCTCCTCCCCCCTACTTCCCTGACTCACCACAACTCCTCGGCAGCTGCCCAAGGCCACCCGGATGGCACCTTCAAATAGAAAAGTTCAGGGCTTCATCACCAGGTCCTCTAATGCATCCACAGCGCTCACATGTGCAGGAAACCCAGTGCATCGGCCAGTTGGGGGCTTGGCACGCTCCGAGTGGATTGCCTAAAGCAGAGAAACAAGAATGGAGACACAGAGCTGCAGCAGAAATTGAGAGCTGAGCAATAACAACTACTTCTCTCCACTGCTCACCTCAACTGCTGGTATCCAGACTCAGTTCCTAAAAAGAAAGAAAGAACAGAGCTGTAACACAGTCACCATTTACACTTCTGCTGCAGAGAAAAATGGTGCCTCACCTGCTCAGGGGAAAACTCTCACCTGGGATGGGGCCCTCTGGCACAGATTTAATACATCTGCATCTGAAAAACGAGTTAGGACAAAAGTCAAACTGTTGCAGAGCAACTTAAGAGCTCCAGCTATCCTGTGTCCATCTACAAATCCCATCCACAGTCCAGCTACACCGCACATTACAAATTTCAAGTCCCCGGGACTTGTCCTATTGCTGCAGGCTGTGCAACAGGGCAGAGCAGCTCTGGCACAAATGTGTGCAGACACCCGTGACACAGGACAGGACGTGACACACAATGGGGACACAACACAGACATAAATATCCTGGCAAGGAAAATGGCTGCAAGGACGGAGAGAATCCAACAGGAGATGACCGAGGAGAGGTCGATGGTTTCTGACAGGCCTCACAAAGGGCTAAGGTAAAGGACATGACATACCCAAACACACAAAATGCACGACAGACAAGTGACACGAGACACACCAGGACTGCTCTGCCCTGCACACCTCAGCACTGTGATCCAAAGTGAGACTTTGCTTTCATGGGGCCTAAGGGGCCACTTCATGGACACCCCCCACCCCCAAAGCAGACTCAAAAACCCCTCCCAGTAATTCCCAAACCAGCACCCTGCTTTCACCCCTCCATGGGTCTTAGCCCTTTACTTATCTCTCAGACATCTGGGGATGCTGCTCTCAGGTGCAAAAAAAGGCTGCCTCGCCATGTGGGAAGTTCCTGCTGTCACCAGGCTGTTGTCTCTCAGACAGCTACAGTAAAGAAAACCAAACATCAGAGCGTGGTCTTGGCACCACACCAGCCAAAACCCCACAAGTCTGCTACTCACCGTGCTCCTAAGAATGCCCAGCTGCTCGGGCCGCACGCTTCGGGCACGCTCGCAGACCGAGGCCGTCGTCACAGGGGGTGCCTGGGCTAAGAGGAGAGGAGGTGATTTGGCATGGCTGAAACCTCAGTGCACCCTCGCTCCTCCTCTCTACTTCCCTGACTCACCGCAACTCCTCGGCAGTTGCCCAAGGCCACCCGGATGGCACCTTCAAATAGAAAAGTTCAGGGCTCCATCACCAGGTCCTCTAATGCATCCACAGGGCTCACATGTGCAGGAAACCCGCTGCATCAGCCACTTGGGGGCTTGGCACGCTCAGTGTGGATTGCCTAAAGCAGAAAAACAAGAATGGAGACACAGAGCTGCAGCAGAAATTGAGAGCTGAGCAATAACAACTACTTCTCTCCACTGCTCACCTCGACTGCTGGTATCCAGACTCAGTTCCTAAAAAGAAAAACAAAGAACAGAGCTGTAACACAGTCACCATTTATACTTCTGCTGCAGAGAAAAATGGTGCCTCACCTGCTCAGGGGAAAACTCTCACCTGGGATGGGGGCCTCTGGCACAGACTTAATACATCTGCATCTGAAAAAAAGAGTCAGGACAAAAGTCAAACTGTTGCAGAGCAACTTAAGAGCTCCAGATATTCTGTGTCCATCTACAAATCCCATCCACAGTCCAGCTACACCGCACATTACAAATTTCAAGTCCCCGGGACTTGTCCTATTGCACCAGGCTGTGCAGCAGGGCAGGGCAGCTCCGGCACAAATGTGTGCAGACACCCGTGACACAGGACAGGACGTGACACACAATGGGGACACAACACAGACAGAAATATCCTGGCAAGGAAAATGGCTGCAAGGACGGAGAGAATCCAACAGGAGATGACCGAGGTGAGGCCGATGCTTTCTGACAGGCCTCACAAAGGGCTAAGGTAAAAGACATGACATATCCAAACAACACAAAACGCACGACAGACAAGTGACACGAGACACACCGGGACTGCTCTGCCGTGCACACCTCAGCACTGTGATCCAAAGTGAGACTTTGCTTTCATGGGGCCTAAGGGGCCACTTTATGGACACTCCCCACCTCCAAAGCAGACTTAAAACTCCTCCCAGTAATTCCCAAACCAGCACCCCGCTTTCACCCCCTCTGTAGGTCATAGCCCTCTACTTATCTCTCAGACATCTGGGGATGCTGCTCTCAGGTGCAAAAATAGGCTGCCTTGTCAGCTGGGAAATTCCTGCTGTCACCAGGCTGTTGTCTCTCAGACAGCTACAGTAAAGAAAACCAAACATCAGAGCCTGACCTTGCCACCACATCAGCCAAAACCCCACAAGTCCGCTACTCACCGTGCTCCTGAGAATGCCCAGCTGCTCGGGCCGCACGCTTCGGGCACGCTCGCAGACCGAGGCCGTCGTCACAGGGGGTGCCTGGGTTAAGAGCAGAGGAGTTGATTTGGCATGGCTGAAACCTCAGTGCACCCTCGCTCCTCCTCCCTACTTCCCTGACTCACCCCAACTCCTCGGCAGCTGCCCAAGGCCACCTGGAGGGCACCTTCAAATAGAAAAGTTCAGGGCTTCATCACCAGGTCCTGTAATGCATCCACAGGGCTCACATGTGCAGGAAACCCAGTGCATCGGCCAGTTGGGGGCTTGGCATGCTCCAAGTGGATTGCCTAAAGCAGAGAAACAAGAATGGAGACACAGAGCTGCAGCAGAAATTGAGAGCTGAGCAATAACAACTACTTCTCTCCACTGCTCACCTCGACTGCTGGTATCCAGACTCAGTTCCTAAAAAGAAAGACAAAGAACATAGCTGTAACACAGTCACCATTTACACTTCTGCTGCAGAGAAAAATGGTGCCTCACCTGCTCAGGGGAAAACTGCTCACCCAGGATGGGGCCCTCTGGCACAGATTTAATACATCTGAATCTGAAAAAATAGTTAGGACAAGAGTCAAACTGTTGCAGAATAACTTAGAAAATGCTGCTATCCTGTGTCCATCTACAAATCCCATCTAGAGTCCAACTACAGCCCACATTACAAATTCCAAGTCCCCGGGACTCGTCCTATTGCAGCAGGCTGCGCGGCAGGGCAGAACAGCTCCGGCACAAATGTGTGCAGACACCCGTGACACAGGACAGGACAAACAGGGGGACATTAGACAGGACACATGATGCTTGTGGTGAGGGCATGGAGGGGAAAAGGCAAAAGGGACCCCAAAGACACGCTAGGTAACACAGAACACTGGACAACACCACACGGACCGGAACTGTTCTGCGCTGCCCGCCTGAAAGCTGCCATCAAAAGTAGAGCCTGTCCCTTTAGCTGTCCTAAGAGGCCCCTGGGAGAAGATTGCTTTTCCCTCTGCTCATTTTTCCATCTGTCCCAACAACTCCCAACCCGCTACTCTCCCATCATCCCAGCTCCAGGCCATGGCCCCTGACTTATCTTTTGGATGATGGCTGATGGGAATCCACGTTGCACCTGAAATGAGTCTGCCTCGGAGGGCCCCGGGATGGCCTGTCAGCCTCTTGGTCAGCTACAATAAAGAAAACCAAAAACAAAGTATGAGAACAGAGTTATGTGGGCCAAACCCCAGCCAGCCAGCTACTTGCCCTCTCCTCAGTGTGCCTGGCTCCTTCAGGCTCCAGCTTCATCCCCATTTCAAGGGTGCAGCCTTTATTAGCAGTGGCACCTGGGTTAGAGAAAAGCAAAATTAAATGGCATTTCTGTGAGTGCAGTAGATGACCCTGAGTGCTGTAAGACATGTGAATGCCTCTGCTATGCTTCTGAAAAGCCTTGTGTTGGGGAGCCCTCAAATAAACACCCTTCCTCACCCTGCTGCCTTCAAACCTCCCCCCCAGCAATAACTCCTAACTGGATAGCTGCTCACCCTCCCTCTCCTAATCACTATCCTCAACTCACCTGAAGCCTCAATCTCAAACATCATCTTTGACACTGGGCAGACCCCTCTTGTGACATGATAAATCTGCTGAAAAAAGTGTTGTGCTTGACACAGCCAGGAGTCTCTGGAAGCTGCACTCCTCCTAAAAAAAAAAAAAAAAAAAAAAAAAAAAACCAAACCAAAACAAGAAGACCACAAAAAATTCCAAATGCTGGGCTTTACCACCCCTAAACACAAATGTCAAAATTGTGAACTTAAATACTCCCTGTGTTCCATGCTGTTTTCTTCACAGCCTCTTCCAAGCCTCTGTTGCTTTAGGTGCCCAGAAACACCTGCTGAAAACAAGCTGAGATAAGCTGAAAGAGCCTCTTCACTGAAATGAGAGGACAGCTCTTATCCCAGCACATCCCAAAAAGGGAATGAAGCCCCCCAGCAAAGGCTGTGGTTAATATACCCCTGATTGTGCCCGCCTCTCGTTCCCGGGATGCCCGGGAGAAGGGAGGGGGCAAATCCCACCGGGTCTAAAAGCCCTCAGAGCAGCTGCAGCTGTTTGGCTCCTCTGACTCAAATTCAAGGGGACTAAAGGGCTTGTTAGAGAATAAAACTCTTCAGAAAAATAACAGTGCTTTCTCTTTTGCAACAACTACTCGGAGCAGAAGAACAGAAAACTGATAAGAAATAAAACTTTGTTTTTAGGTAGCATAGCTAGATAAAGTGGGTAATTGGCTAATTTGCTGTTAACTTACATAATCTGTATTTAACAAAAGCCATGTAATAAATTAACACCCAAAATCCCAGCAGCCAAGCTGGCCCTACCAAATCTCTATGTTTATACATACAGTAAACAAAACCAAAATCCCAGTAATACCTACCACAAGTCTCTGAAAGAAACCTATTGAAATTCATCCTACCCCAAATACAAAGCAACCCATCCAGAAAGTTAGCTTCTCTCAAAAAACAATTTACACTGAGTTAATAATACCAAGAAATAAAACAACACACCATATACCACCAATGAATGTAATAGTGAAGGGAAAAAAACCCACATTCTTTTTCTTTTATTTAAACTAACTTCTTTTATTAGCTAAAATAAAAGATTTTGCCAGGACTGTAACAACTTCGTTTTCTTCTTCTCCTTCTGAAATGTCCATTCTCATTCCCTAATTCCTTACAACTTCTAAGTTTAAATCCAAGCAAAAAGCAAAATTCGTGCACTTCTGCATTCGATGCTCCTGTCAGATTCTCTGTTTCCCTCCACATCTTCTTACACTTTCAGTCTCCACGCTGCCCTGCCGTGATGAGTTTGACAGAAGAATTGGCACATGTTAAGAGAGGACTGTTCTCAGCCATCGCGTCCCTTTGCACTCCCCAATGTCCTTCCCCCCTCCCCCCCCATTTACAGGCCCTGCCCCGCCCGCCGCTCGCTCCCGCCCCTCGCCCTTCCCTCGCTCGGCAGCCGCGTCCTTCCCCTGCCCCGGCACCCAGCGGCGAGGGGCAGCGCGCTGGCTCGGGGGGGCTGCAGTACCGCTCTCTGGCCACAGGGCGGCAGACCTACCGTGGTCCTCGATTTTCCCGCCCTTTTTGCCGCCATCGAGAGAAGGTCATCCGAGTCCGAGACATTCGGGACACGCCACTTCCAAGATGGCGGCAATAGGACCCCCCCCGGCAGAAAGAGGCATTTACTCAGATGCCTGTCAGAAACCCGAAAAAATACGCCCGCCCGCGGCGCCACTGAGCCCACGACCCGTGTCGGGTACACTTGAAACGCCACAGAAAATCCCGCCGGAGCCGCGCCGGCGTCGGTTTTCCGTGCAGGCAGTTCGGTTAGACCTACCGTGGTCCTCGATTTTCCCGCCCTTTTTGCCGCCATCGGGAGAAGGTCAATCGAGTCCGAGACATTCGGGACACGCCACTTCCAAGATGGCGGCAATAGGACCCCCGGCAGAAAGAGGCGTTTACTCAGATGCCTGTCAGAAACCCGAAAAAATACGCCCGCCCGCGGCGCCGCTGAGCCCACGGCCCGTGTCAGGTACACTTGAAACGCCACAGAAAATCCTGCCGGAGCCGCGCCGGCGTTGGTTTTCCGCGCAGGCAGTTCGGTTAGACCTACCGTGGTCCTCGATTTTCCCGCCCTTTTCGCCGCCATCGAGAGAAGGTCAACCGAGTCCGAGACATTCGGGACACGCCACTCCCAAGATGGCGGCCCCCGGTTGCCTGTCGGCACACGGCTGCAGTACCGCGCTGTGCCCACAAGGCGGCGGCACTGCCGCCCACCCCAGCCGGGGGCGCAGCGCGGGCGGGGCAGGCGGCAAGAAAGAACAGGGGCGACCCCCGCCAAACACTCCTCTGAAATAAATGCCAAACCCTGCCTCTTACCCGACCAGAACCAAACAAGCCCCCACAATTTAAAACCATCTTTCAATAGGTTTCATATTTATACTTTTTGTATTTATATTCGCGTGCCTATTTATAGTGGACATACATGTAGTATGGCACTTATAGAATATATTATGTCTATTCCTATTGTTTATATTTACTTCTCTTTTGTGTTTTTATAACTATCTTCATATATTGATTGTATATTTCTATTTTTAAAATTACATTTCTTTAATACTTTTATTATTTAAACTAAAAATCCCTTCCCTAACGAAATAAATACAAAAACCCCTCTTCTTTTAAATTATATTGAAGTATTTTTAAATTTATAGCTTGCACGACTGTATTCACATTGATATTTATATTTATAGTTTAGATTGATGCATTCTATTAATAATTATATATACTATGTATCATATTCAAATAATAGAGATAAAGTATTCTTAAAATTTTGTACCATATTTACTGCTACAACTTTTTTCTTCTATTTTTATTTTTCATATAAATCTTTATGTACTTATTATATATTGCTATACTTATATTTCTACCTTTATATTATTCTTATTTATTATTTCTATACTAAAAGCTCTGCTTTTGCCAAATAAAAACCAAAACCATCCTTTTCCTAAACTACCTGAAAAAAATTTTTTATATTTGTATTTATTATATCTATAATTTGTTCTATATGATATATTGATGTACTATATTTCTATTTTATATCGACTTCCTTTAATATAATAAAATGTATATAGTATTACTTGTATTATATATTGTTTTGATTGATGTTGTTTTTTATTTACAATTATTTAATAATTTTATATATATATCTGCACATATTTGCAAACTATTTCTATATTTATATTTCGGTTCGGGTTGTGTTTGTATTTACATTCTATATTTAGATATCTATGAACATACACAATACTCTATCAAAAAATATAATATCATATTGTAGAATATAATGATTTATGTTACATGTTAAATTTTAAAAATAGACCGAATACATAAAAATAGAAGTGGTTTGTTCCCATTTCTACACATCTGTTTTGTTTAAATATAGTTAGAGTTATAATTGTACATTTAAAATCTAATTCCTAAATAAAATGACAAAACAAACAGCATCAAATTCCCACCAGTATCTTCCAAAACCATCGAGATACCTCCACCAGCCAAACAACTGCCAGAAAAAACCACACAACACTCTTCAATAACAATTCTCATCGCATCAGGAAAATGGCACCAAAAGAAAAGAAAACCCAATAGAAATACACACAGCAAATCACAACAACTACTAAAAAACAATCAAACCAACTTACTAAACTCCAAACAATGCCACTGAACTTAAACATTACTAGAAAAAAAATCTAAAACACTACCTCTACAGTAACTCAAAGAATAACCAATACTCTATAAATAGAACTTTAGAAACCAAACTAATTAACGAAATTGAATAAAATCTCAACCACTAAAAACTAAGAAAATATCTCCCTAAATAAAAAAAACTATTTAAAAAGACCCATCATATAAATACCCATGTTCCCAAAAATAAAACTGATAAACAACAACCAAATAGATAAAAAGACAAAAAAACCCAAAAAACCCCAAAACCAACTAAACTTACATTTGCAACAAAAAAAAAAATTTTCCTAACGGAATAAACCCATAGTGCCTCAATCTATCAAAACAAAAATACCACCTAGAAATAAACACAAAGCCTAAAGACAAACGTAACCAGAAACAATATCTCCCAAATGATCCGGAACAATAAAACACACACTACAAACAAACAAACCAAATCAAGAACAGCCCTGGAAGACGATAAACACAAACACAATTACCAAGATTTTAAAAACCCCGCTGCTATTAACGGATGATGAAAACTGGGGGGCTACTCTCAAATCAAACCCATTATACGACAACAATATTTTTCCCCTTCCCCTTAAAATAGAACACAGGATTCCCTGACACCCTGGAAAAGGGAGAATTTCCTTCAAGCAATAACCTTAAAACCACAGGTGAAGGGTGACCCGCCCCCACCACCGCCAGTTCAAACACAGACAATAAAGGAAGAGAAGTTGCTTCCCTCAAATTGAGTTCATTTTGTCCTCACAACCCCCATTCTTTTCCTGGGGGCATCAGGGAGGGATTGGCAAGATGAAGTTGAAAAGGGAAAGGAGAAAGGTCCCCGGTGCAAATCCACACGGGCTCACCTGTTCGGCTGCTGCTTCCCGGCACAAAGATTCGTCCCTCGGCACCTCCGTTAGGAAAGCTCCACGCATCCAAGCGCATTTCCAGGCGTTCCCCCCGACCCTGTGAGAAGCTCTCACCGTCTGACCATGAGACGCCCCAGCAGCTCCCCAGAAATCCATCGGCTCCGTCAGCTCCGTGCAAAAGCAAGCAGAGCAAAACTCTCCCCCTAAAAAAGCCCCCGGCAAGAGCCGGCCCCTCATCATCCTCACCACTCACACCTGGGGCTGCCCTGAGCCCTCATCATCCTCACCGCTCACACCTGGGGCTGCCCTGAGCCCTCATCATCCTCACTGCTCACACCTGGGGCTGCCCTGAGCCCTCATCATCCTCACTGCTCACACCTGGGGCTGCCCTGAGCCCTCATCATCCTCACTGCTCACACCTCTGAGTGGTGTTTCCTTGACACTCAGTAAATTCTTCCTAATGCATTAATTATGACTCCAGATAGACCAATGATTATTTCATATGTGCTAATTAGGAATCATTTTATTCAGTCTGCCACACATATCAGTAAACAAGAGGAATAAATTCCCCACAGGGAGGATAAAAAGACAATGATTTTCCTTCCAACGAAGCTTGGAGAATTTACCCCACAAACAAGATACCATTAGAGAGAAATGAGGACTTAGAAAAATACACTTACAGGTGTGAGAGGCACCAAAAACATGTTCTTTCTCAGTGATAGAATAAAGCAGATTCTTAGCTCATTCCTCAGCCAAAATCTCAGTCTCAGTCAATGAGTTTTTACTATGTATGATTAGGAAGTGCAACCACCTTCTCCAAAGTAAATAAAAATTACAATCAAATTAGTTCCATTTGTAGCAGAACAAATTGATACCCAAGAAAAATGTAATTTCAGCCCTAGTTCTGGAAGAGAGAGAAGGCAGAAGAAAATGGTGTGACACATCACTGACACTTGCACTCATTGAATGTCAAGGTTAAAACATGGTGTAAAGAAGTTTTTGCCACTAATACTTGTGACCTTTACTGCTCCTAAATCCCACAATTCTACAACTGGATCATGTATATACATCTTGTTCATGGCTGCTGCATAACTAATAAGGAAGTCTCCATAAAAACATAATTTTAGTCATAAAACCAACCAAAGAGAAACATAAAATGAATGATGAAAGTACCATCACATACTGTTATGCACAAACTCTTAGACCCTCATGACATAAATGACAACATAAATTATAGGATCAAAGCTGGCAATTTTTATGTGCAGGTCAGATCTCTAAATATATATTTAAGGCTGAACTAGGTGAAAAATTTATTGTGTGTAGTTATGACAATTTCTACTTGATTTTTCTTTTAATATGTAATATCAAGTCAACCCTTTGTAAGTTTATACACTCGGGGCCTAGAGTTCTGCTGAGTACATTCTAAAAACTTGAATAAATATTATAGAAGACTGCAGTCTAAATTCAGCTACCAGTTTTGATGCACGAGCCAATCCACCACAAAATCTGAACTGCCAAAATCAGCTGTTTCTGTGTTTGAAGGTTGACTGGTTAATATAGATCTAACAGTAACTTGTAGAAATAGGAAAATATCAAATTCTGAATGAACAGTTGTCCTGGGTTGACTATATGATGCCTCTGAAGGCATCCACTTTTTGGGATGTGCCATTTTTTATAAACTCTCTTTCAATTGTAAGCATAGACCTATATAAAAAAAAAAAAGAAAAAAAAAAAAAAGAAAGGCAAGTGAGAAATTGCCTTTGAGAAATGCACAGCTAATTCTATTGTGGAATTCTATTGTGACTGCAGAAATGGGATGAACTGCCCTGTCCTAAGGGAGACACACATTATTGCCTGCAAGGAAGCCAAATATTTACCTTAATTATTCTAAAGTCTGGGAGTGTTGGGATGAATCCTGGGCCAGTTTCTAGAACCTAAAGAAGTGAATGGCATCCTACAAAGATCCCAAGGAATATCAATGAACCTTAAAATAAATTAATGCTTATAATGAACCTTATAATAAAATAATGTCAGAAGTATTTTTATGTGTTAGTTAGGCTGAAGAAAATGAAAGAACCTTTCCTTAGGCAGACGAATTGAAACAAAGTGACTCCAAATTAATGCACAAAATATTGAAAAATTAATGTATTCTTAAGACTTAAGAATATGTTGGTTCTGGATTTTGTGCTTCACAGCAGTGAGGAAGTCCAGAAAAACTCCCAAATTCATCTGGCAAATAAACTGTTGTGAGTTATTTATTGCTTTGTGTTTGTTGCTTTGTTAAGATTTTTTATTTTCCTGTTTCTATTTTTTGGGACTTTGAAGCACACTTCTGATGAACTGAGACACAGAAAATACAGATGGCACTGAAGACAGGCCATCAAAAGCAAAGCTCCTTGTGGGAAACCAGCCCTCCACATTTACACCACCATCATCACATTTTTGTTTCAAGCAAGGCAACTCCTCACCACAGGGATCAGCAGGCATTCAAAGCTCTTCCTAATCAAGGCAAAAAAAGACTGAACTCTGCCAGTGACTCTCTGAAACATTAAGGGGAAAAAGTCCAGGATTATTAAAATTAACATCAGTCAGCCTAGACAGAAAATCCTTCACTGTCCAGTTAGATTACTCAGTAATTCAGGCTCCATGCAGGTAAGGGCCACTTAAGGCTGCTTAAACCCTGCTACAGCTCTAATGAATGCACACTGGATGGGTTAGAAAAACAAGCACCTTGGGAAAAAAAATACCAGAAAATGTAAATTCTCATTTCATTCATGGACTTCTGTGCATGGGGGCTGATATCCAGTTGAGTGGTTGCTGCAGTTTGTGGAAAAGGGAATGAAACATCAGATGGGGACTGTTCAAGAGCATTACCCATAATGATCACATTGTAAACTGTTAAATGCAGTTTTAAATACATAAATATATTACAGCTAATGGGATGTGTGTTTACAGCAACACAGCAAGGTTATTTTGCCACTGTTTTTTAAAGAGAAGAAATTGGAATACTAAGTTATCTGCTTACTGTGCTGTTAAAAAGGGACACCATTCCCTTAATGCTAATTTAAACAAAATTATAAAGAGAAAAGTTAAACTTTTGTACAATGTATTGAAAATTGATTCAATTGTAATGATGGTCCCTTGCTGGTAGTAGAGCAGTAGCACGCTCCACTTGTCTCTCAATACACTACCTTAATATTCAGATATATCTGTCTCACAAAACTTCAAATGAAACCCCATGGAAATCCAGATTTTTAATGTACAGAAGTAGGGGAAATTTCAAGCAGCTAAGCTTTTCTTTTGTCCTTCACAGAAGATCAAAGGCTACAGGAAACCTTCATAATTTTATTTACATCTTTAACAACCAACTTCTCACTAGAAAATACTTCACATGGTTTTGTTAGTTTTCTAATTTTTTTTTTTTAATAAAATAAATTAAAGCCAACAACTCAAGGTACACAATCACTTTATGAACACCTATTTAGCATTACTCAGATTAGTCCCTGGTTCCATGGGAGGTGAGATGTCCCTGCAGGCTTTTTCACTATATGGACACGAAATCTTCACCCACAGGGTTGATCCTGCAAGGATGTGGGTGCAAATTGGCACCTGCTTGGAGGAGCAGCCAGAGTGGGCAGGACAGGGATGGTTTGCTACCAACCCCACCATCCTCTGCAGCATTTCTCACCTTTGGAAGGGTCACAGTTCATTCAGGTTTGTGTTCTGTGCTTCTGATATACCACGATTAAATATGGTTAAATCTGCACTTGTGGGATGGACACAGGTGGATCTCCTCAGCCAGGCCAGGAAGACAGGAAGATATCTTATTAATTACACCAATTAATAAAAGCTTTTTAGTGCAACTCTGCTGAAGAGTCCATGGGAATGCAAGTTTCAGGTGGCATTTCTAAACCCATGACACAAAATGTCAATGTCTCACAGCTCACTGCTAACCACAGAAGACTAATTTTGCTATCAATATTTTTGTATCAGCAACTGGTTTTGAGCAGCTTTCTACTATTCATAAGTTTCATATGAATAGAAAGAAGAAACTGATTTTCTGATCAAAATTTGCATTTATATTCTGACATTCAACCCAGTTACTTTCATTTGTTTATGAAAATTCTTGTTCCAATGCTAATATTTTCAAGAAAATGGTATCACTGTGCTCCTTATAATATTCCAGAGGGAAGGATCTGAAAATGCTTTGCTACATTTCAACTTACATTTGTTTAAAAGCACAGAATTTATTTTCAACCCATTTAGGATTTGATTACTTGTTTGTGGGGGTGGAGAAGCAGTGCTGAGGGAGGAAGAGGAAGCAGAAAATCAGGCAGTTAATTTTTAAATCTGGGAATTACATTCTTTTCCACTGGACACAAAAGTTATCCTCCGGATAAGACAGACATCAATTATATGAGAAGTTTTAGAACTTTTTAAATGGTTGGTAATTTTAATTACTTAGTGCATAAGTACCCCACAGCTAAGAGCAGTGGTGTTTGTGGAGATGGATTTGGAGGTCCAAAGGAGCACAGCACAGCTTGGCCAACTAAACTAACTCAAGAAGAAGCAGTAAATCAGGCAGTTAATTTTTAAATCTGGGAATTACATTTTTTTCCAGTGGACACAAAAGTTATCCTCTGGATAAGACAGACACCAATTATATGAGAAGTTATAGAACTCCCATTAAAATGGATGGTAATTTTAATTACTTAGTGCATAAGTACCCCACAGCTGAGGCCAGTGGTGTTTGTGGAGATGGATTTGGAGGACCAATGGAGCACAGCACAATTTAGCCAACTAAATAACTCCCAACATCTCCTGCACTGAGGTGGGAGCAGGTCCTCCACCAAGGCAGGAACCAAGCCTCTGTTCAGCTTTGATCTTTGGCATTGCATAACCAGCACTAACACACTTTGATCTAAAGTGAGAGCTGGACTCACACAAGAATGTCAGATCATCTCTTAGTAGTATCTATGAGAGTTGAGAAATATCTAGAAACCCAAGACACACACCACAGAACTCTTATGCTAGAATCTGTGCAAATCTAAGACCAAAAGATTTTTGGTATTCTAAAAATAAATTAGAAATATGTGCAGGTAACACTGGAGAAAATGCACTTTTGTAGTTTGTTTAGTAAGATGTTTGTGATGTGTTGGTTTACAAGTAAAACACTTTAGTTTAAATTAAGTCAAAAAGAAAAATCAGGAAATGGAGAATGTAAAGAAAACCTTGGCAAGGCATGATAGGAAGGATGAACTCCTTACTTTCATGCTTTGAAGCAGCCAGGAGAAAATAAACACACCCATTATTACATCTATTTCCTGTAGTCAAAATAAAATACCTTCCCTTGGTGATCAGAGATGCATTGTGTCCTGGAGCAGGCTCCTCTGAACTGAGCCAAAATCCACGCTGAGGTTCCCTCCTGCAGCTGCAGTGACACACTGACACACTTCTCTCAGCTCACCACATCTGTCTCAACCTCATACAATATCCAGAGTTAGGACTTTTCACATCCCATTCACTTTATAAAATTTTATTTGATATGTCTTTAAGACCATTTCTACAGACATTATTTTGTTATATTTAATGATCAGTTCAGTAAAGTGGCTTTTTAAAAATCTGTTCTTTGGAATATTTTTCTCCTTAGGAGCTCTTTTCCCCACTTGTATTTAGGAGTCAAGAAAATCCTGCTTGACCAGCCAAGTTGACCATGTTTTGGTCTCAGTGAAATGGAAAACAACATTGAAACAAAACTGATGTGATTACTAACCAGTATGATTGAGAATTGAATTCCATTATACCCCTATATGACAGCAAGAGCATTCAGCACTCATACAGAAAAACAGAAAAATAAATATGCAGCAATTATAAATATTCTACATATTATGTAAGCAAAATCAAAAGCCCACTGATTGGAAAGAGACTGCAGCAAACTGTAATCAAAGTTTTGATTTGAATTTTTTCTCTTCTTTGGCTGTTTCAAAAGCTTCTTGATTCTCTAACATAACATTAGAAAATTTAACAAAAGGAAGCTCAACGGGCATCTGAAATTCTGGAGCTGCTCTTCACCATCTCTATCATTATTCCTAGAATTTCAGAGAAGTGTATCCAGCTGGAATCCATCCTCAGATGACTTGGCAGAAATGCTGTGTGCACCAAATCACCCAAGCGTGCTTGTGTGAGCAGAACATCCTTGGGGAGGAGGAATGTGTGAGCCCTCCTGCTTCCACACAGGATCAAAAACCTGAAAGAAAATGAGCTCAACACACAGAACTAATTCCAATCATTCATGTCTTTCATGGGTGTTAGCTGAGCATTCCCAGTGCTCCACACCTGCGCTGATAATCACTACAAAGCATGATTGGAACATCAGAGGGTGTTGTCATTAGAAAGTAATTAGTTTTGATTTGTTGTTAATGATAAAAGAACCAGCCAGGCAGGTTTGTTTCAAACTCTGCATCTCCTGTACAATGATTTTTAGTTAGCCCCATTTTTATGATGCTATAAGAGCACCATTCCTGATTACATTACTCCTGGTTCCTACAGGTATTAATCTTTCACGGATAACGTGGCCTGTTCCTAATGAATGCCTTAAGCCCTAGAATAAAAACACTCAATTTAGCTCCTTTAGAAATAGTGTCTCATTGTAACCACATAGGAGATTGATTAAATACCTTGCTGTCCAAATGACTTCAGAAAATTAATGGACCCAATCGAAGTAAAAACCCCGGTGTTCCTTTCTTGTAACAAAATAAGGACAACCTAAACGTAAAAAATTGCCAAGAAGATTATATAAGCAATCAGCTGCTAACAATGCTTTTCTAAATGAGCCAATGTATCAACATTATACAGAATTCAGGCTTTATTCAGGCTTCATTGGGAAGAGCAATTATACCAGAGAAATAATAGTAGAATTTTCTCTCTTGTTAATAAAGGGTAATAGTGGAATTTTGGAGGTTATTATAAAACCAGTGAGACATTTTCAAACTGAAAGACAGGAAATTTAGGTTAGATATACAGAAGAAATTCTCTACTGTGAGGGTGGTGAGACAACTGAAACAGGCTGCCCAGAGAAGCTGTGGATGCCTCATCTGTTCCAACCCACATCTAAGACAGGGTAACTAAGGTTCCCATTAATAAATCCCTTGGGGTGAATCAGAGTGAGAGAACACTGAATGAACAGCATATTTATGAAAAAGCTTTATTTTAAAACCATGTAATTGCAGTGGAAAGAATGTATGTGGCCATTTTGGTTATTTTCTATAGAAGTATGAACATTCACGAAGAAAATAAGGAAAAAGGAAAAGGAAGTGAAGGAAAGGATAATGGATAGTAGATAGTGGAGAGGAAAGACATCTGTGGATCTAGCAACAAGAGCTGATGGTTGCAGTTTCCATGTCTGTGGTCAGAATGATGGTCACAGTCCTGATCTGTTGCCAGTGGAGATCCACAAAACAAAAAGCTCATGGAGTTGAACACATTCAAGCTGGCAGTGGGAATGCCTTGGTCTTCCCCCATGGATTTTTTGTGTCTGATGCAATGTTATGGGGCATGTGCAGTGTTCTGATGGAGAGTTTCTGACAGGGCTGTGGGTGCTTTGGGATCCTTGGCTGGTCCATACCCCCCCTGGAATACAACTGCCCCTGCTTCCTGTGACTGCACAGCTGGGGGGTGCCCATGGACCTGAACAGGAGAATTGGCTCCAGAGAGGAGCAGCTCTGCCTTCCTACAGCCCCCAGCTCTGCAGCACACTGCTTGGATGAGCACTGGAGTTTGGGGCTTTAACTCCTGACTGCCCAGCCCTCTACACCAGCCCTGGCAGTGCTCAAGGCCAGGATGGATGGACACTCAATAACCTGGTCTGGACAAAGGAACTACTGCACGTGGCAGTGAGCTTGGAACCAGGTGATTTTTTATGGTCCCTTCAACTCAAATCATTCTAGGATTCTATGATTCCAAGACTTAGAATTAGATATTTTCAGATATTTTCAGAACCAGACATGGAAAAGCAGGAAAATGTAGAACCATTGCTTATTGCTATCTCAAAGAGTTGGGTGTGGATTTCAGGACTGGCATCATCATCAGCTTCTGAGCTTTCTTCTGCTCAGGTATTTTCAGACCCAGACATGGAAAAGCAGGAAAATGTAGAACCTTTGCTTATTGCTATCTTAAATAGCTGGATGTGGATTTCAGGACTGGCATCATCATCAGCTTCTGAGCTTTCTTCTGCAGGTTACCTGTGCATGTGGGGAGATCATGTCACACTGCATTCCAACAAGAAAAGGCACATTTCACCCTATTGGAAGTGCACAGGAAAAACCCAACAACCTAGTCCTGCCTCACTTCTTTATGGAGAATGCCTTTACATTATTAGTATTACATTAGTATTTTGGGGAGCAAAAATATAACTTTGTATTTATTTAGTATGTGATACATTTGGAGCCCCTTCAGATCCATTGATGCTACTGGACTGGAACTAATAACTAAAAATTTTCAGAAAGAACTGTCAGTAATTTCAGTATTCCAGTCCACAGAAGTCTGCACAACAGCTCATTACAACTTCCCAAATTTTGTAACAAAACCAAGAATTATATCCTTAAGTTTTCCTCTATTAAAATATGCTGGTAGAAAATGCAATATTCAAAGTATCCTAACATTGTTTCAAGTAAAAATTGTGAACTTTTCCTTCCTTGAAAGAAAGCATTGCTATGTTTAAAATGTTACATTTTCTCCAACAGCCCATCTCTAACGTGAAAATTAATGTGCCCCTGCCTGAGAGCCTCTGCAATAATATTGAATGCATTAAAAATTGCTGCTTCTATTCAATGCTGATTAGTTGGCTCCTAAAGTATAACCTGGCCAGCCACAATTACATTTTATTGATTTACATTTTTTTATTACATTTTATGCAATGTACAATTAATTTCCAAATTATTATCTGGTTAGCAAACATTCTTGCTAATTTGAGAATCTGAAAAAGGGTTCCTGTGAATTAACATAGGAAAAAGTGTAGGAAGGACTTCAAAAGTGGGGGAGCTGCCAGAAGTCCTTCACTAATGTCAAATACTGATGGCTAAGCCTAAAAGCTTCATCACATACCCAGGCATCTCAACAGTTAAAATAACCACAGAAACCAGAGATTTCATCACAATTATTTAAGAAAAAAAATACATTTTGCCTAAAAAAAAAGAACAGGCTTTATGGCTTTCCAAAAGGAAATGAAAGAATTATTCTAATGATTGATTTGATTCTATTTTTGTTTTTAGAAATGATGTGAAGGAATGACTAGCTAGGAGGTGTTGGGAAGAGGATAGATCTGTCTCCAAATATTTCCATTAATCTGGCATATTTTTAATACAACTGAATCAAGTAAAAATTAAGAATAATGAAAATTTTGCAGCTTCAAATACATTTCCTTATTCCTTTCAAATGAAGTAATAATAAAAAAGAGTCACAATGTGAAATTGTGCAGGCCTAGGATCTCTGAGTCATCCTTAATCTGTTGCAATTTAGAAGTAGACTGATGAATAATCAGTAATTTAGAACGAACTGAAATTTAGACTGATAAAATAAATTTGACAGGGTCATTCCCAGTTTTTACTGGGTTTGTAGAGCCATTTTTACAGTGCTGTGACCTACATCTATACCACCAGAGGAGTTCCAGCCTCATGGACCTTTTCCTTGCTGTGGTCTTGCTGCAGCTCAACTCATCTTGGCAGAAAATCCAGTTTTTCTTTCACCTAAAATGAGAGTTTGCCACAAGAAAAGGGAAGTGCTATGCAATTTCTGCAGCTGCCTCATTTTTTATTTGGTTTTATGTCTAGACTGGCAGCTTTCCATGACTGCTCTAGAGGTACAAGTCAGAGTTCACCCAGTCCCTAGGGAAGTTACAGGGACTTCTGTTAGCTCTAAAATTAAATGAAATGCAGCACTGCTTTTTACAGCAAAGCACCAGCTGGATGGGGCTGAACAAGTTCTTTAGTCTATATTGCCTAACACCCCTTGTCTTAAAAGTTGCATCAGTAACTTTAAAATAAATGTAAAAGAAAAGAAAAATTGTGATTAATTATTTCTAGAATTACTTCTAAAAGAAATCCTCATGCTGGCATGAAGATCTTGGAAAAGTAGTGAGTACTGTTTCCCAGTTTTAAAATTATTCAACCATGGTGAAGACAGAAATTATTGAAGCAACGTGAAG
This sequence comes from Setophaga petechia, assembly GCA_024362935.1. Classification (NCBI taxonomy): domain Eukaryota; kingdom Metazoa; phylum Chordata; class Aves; order Passeriformes; family Parulidae; genus Setophaga; species Setophaga petechia. The sequence continues at coordinate 738,637 of JANCRA010000096.1, read as the reverse complement.
ACACATGGCTGGAGAAGCTGTGACTGCTCTGTCTCTGGAAATGCTCAGGGTCAGTCTGGACAGGGCACTGAGCCACCTGGTCCAGTTAACATGTCCCTGTCTGGCACTGATGGCACAAACACAGGCACAGCAAGGGATAAGAATTGTGTTTTCCCTTTCTCTGAGGTTCACAGAACATGAATTTCAGAAATCTTTGGGAAGAATTGTGCCTTCCTTTTCTCTGGGAAGAGAACTGTGGCTACATCCTGAGGTCTGTGGTTGAGCACAGGGTGTGCCCAGCAGCCTGGATGCTCTGTGAATCTGCAGGAGAGCTCTGGGGTGGAACACCGGACTCAAATAGAAATCCTTGAGCACAGGGCTGTGCCCAGCAGCCTGGATGCTCTGTGAATCTCCAAAAGAGCTCTGGGGTGGAACACAGGCTCAGGATGGGTCTGAAACAGAAATCCTTGGGCACAGGGCTGTGCTCAGCAATGTGGATGCTCTGTGAATCTGCAGGAGAGCTCTGGGTGGAACACAGGACTCAAATAAAAATCCTTGAGCACAGGACTGTGCCCAGCAGCCTGGATGCTCTGTGAATCTCCAAAAGAGCTCTGGGGTGGAACACAGGCTCAGGATGGGTCTCAAACAGAAATCCTTGAGCACAGGGCTGTGCTCAGCAATGTGGATGCTCTGTGAATCTCCAGAAGAGCTCTGGGCTGGAACACAGGATCAAACAGAAATCCTTGAGCACAGGGTGTGCCCAGCAGCGTGGATGTTCTGTGAATCTGCAGGAGAGCTCTGGGGTGGAACACAGGCTCAGGATGGATCTCAGACAGAAATCCTTGAGCACAGGGCTGTGCTCAGCAATGTGGATGCTCTGTGAATCTCCAGAAGAGCTCTGGGCTGGAACACAGGCTCAGGATGGGTCTCAAATAAAAATCCTTGAGCACAGGGCTGTGCCCAGCAGCCTGGATGCTCTGTGAATCTCCAGAAAAGCTCTGGGCTGGAACACAGGATTCAAGTAGAAATCCTTGAGCACAGGGCTGTGCCCAGCAGCCTGGATGCTCTATGAATCTCCAAAAGAGCTCTGGGGTGGAACACAGGCTCAGGATGGTACTCAAATAGAAATCCTTGAGCACAAGGTGTGCCCAGCAATGTGGATGCTCTGTGAATCTGCAGGAGAGCTCTGGGCTGGAACACAGGCTCAGGATGGGTCTCAAACAGAAATCCTTGAGCACAGGGAGTGCCCAGCAGCCTGGATGCTCTGTGAATCTCCAGAAGAGCTCTGGGGGGGAACACAGGCTCAGGATGGCACTCAAATAAAAATCCTTGAGCACAGGGCTGTGCCCAGCAATGTGGATGCTCTGTGAATCTGCAGGAGAGCTCTGGGGTGGAACACAGGCTCAGGATGGCACTCAAATAGAAGCCCCACCAGACTGCAGCAGCAGAAATGAACTCTTCAGTAGCATGTGAAGGAAAAGCAATCTGAATGTTCAGCAGCTGTTCACAGAATCAAATATCCAGAGAGGGCTTGAAGTGCAACATCTGAGAAGATTTTGTAAATGAGGAGAGCACAACATCTACTTGCAAATGCCAGTAAAGCATTCCCATCCATTTGATTACATCTGATACTCCAGAAATGTTTCAAGTCTGGTGCTCACAGAAGTGGTTCTATTTTTTGTAAGAACAAGGGAAATAATCTGAATTATTTTTTTCCGTGTTGTATCAAATTATTTTAAAATGATGTAGCAGTTTTTCATGCTTAATCCTATCTGAATTTCGTTACACTTTGATTTATTTTAGCAAAATTAGCTTTGTGATAACACTGCCTATTATTTTTTCTTTCCTAAAACCAATTTTAATGTACTCATTTTCTTCAGAGCCTCGTAAAACGAATTACTAACCACATTAAATCTCTCTCTCACCCCGTATCTGATCTAGTTTGGAGCTGTCCATGGTGTGGCAGTAACTGAAGTGACCATTTCTTATAAGCTGGTTATGAGGGACAGGAGCCTGCCCAGGGAATCAGAGGAGTCTTGGGAGGGTGTGTCCTTTGGTTTGATGATTCCACTTGCACTCTTCTCATCCCTGAGGCACACCAAGATTGTAAGGGCCATGTGCTCTTCTTCAGAGTGTCACCACAAAATGTTCACAGCTGCAGTCTCGTATTGGACTTCAATCCTTTATTCTGGATATGTCTGATTTCTCCTGGCACATAGAAGGAACAGCAAATTATACACAGCTTCTTCATGCCCAGAATCATCCTCCCAAAAAGCTCAGAGGATAGTTTGACAGAAACCATAAGGTATCAATCTATTTTTTGACATGGGAAATTAACATTCAAGTTCATATATTGCTGTCTGATGTCACATGATTTGGGTTTGTTACTAACACTGTCTTGTCAACAAATGCTGTAAGGCACAGAGATAAGGAACCATGCAGGCCACCTGCACCTGTGTTGTTCTGTGCTGCCCTGTGCTTCTGCAGGCACCTTCCACAAGCCCCAGCTCAACTCCATCCCATCTCCTCCCACAAATCCACGTCAGAAAGAAGGGACAGGTAATATCTGTGTGTCTGTCACTTTGGCAGCTGAATTTCCCATGAAGGTCCATGAGGATCCGATTAGCCCTGCAGGGAGCAATGTGAGTGGGAAATGTGAGATGTGACTGAGCCTGTGATAAACCCTCCTGCAGCCAAGCATTAGTCAGCCACACACTGATCTAATAACAAGGCATGATTACAGTGTAATCCTGACTGGTATTTCAGAATCGTGGGTAAAATGGATCCTTTAGTGTTGACTTTTACAATTCCCCAAGGTAACAGTATGGGGTTCTCTTTTACTAAAGGGATTATTCAATTTGAGGCTGAAGCCATGTAAGTGCACACTTTTGACACAGCTGGGGTCATTAATATTGCCAGGGAGGGGTATGTGAACAACTTCTAAACCAGGCACTAGTCACATTTCATGTAATAAATTTGTCAGCACCTTACTTAACATCCTAAAATCTGGGATACTGTTTTAAAACTTAGCTGCCTTTCTGAATTTTCACAGGAGGATTTATCACAAGCTCAGTCACATCTCACATTTCCCACTAGCTATGTTTTCTGCATAAACAGACTTTCACTCCAGATTCTGTACTTTTGTGTTAATCAGCAAAATTATTAAGATGTGCATGACAACAATTGTGTTCCTACAAATGTGAGTACATTGACAGCATAAGGCAATTTTTTAAGGTATACATTTATCTTAAAATCTCTTTGGTGAATGCAAACAAAGCAAAAGGACCTTGAGCCTCCCTTGTATTGAGGTGATCTGTATGTTGCATCCTTTGAGACATTTGTCACTGTCTGCTGAAATGACCCTGGATATCAAAGAAAATATTTATTTTCAGACATTTTTTCACTGTCATAGTTTTGAAAGATGGAAAAAAGATTGAAGTGCTGAGAATTATAACATGTTAGCCTAACTGTTAGAAAAATTATTTCATTTTTTCTAGTGTGAAGCAACCAGGATTCTGATTTTGTGTGATGATTTACATGCAGCTGTAATGTGGCTTGTTGCAAAATTGCTGTAATAAGAGTTGCAAATCAAGAGGAAGAGAGGCATTAGAAATAAAAACCTGTGTAGGAAAACCCAATGCTGTGCATAAATACATAGATCCTGGAGTGCAAATAACCTGCACCTGGACAGCCTCTCCTGAATGTTCCACCAAGTTCAGGGGCCCAATTAAATGGTAGAAGATGCTGTCATATTTTTGGGAACCAGCTGTTACTCAAGGGAACACGTTTAGGGGTGAAGGCATTATAAACATTACTCCAGCAGTGGGCTTCAAGTGATAAAATTTGTCCTTTAGTAACCAAGGGTAATCTTCTTTTCAAAGAAAAACTCCTGATGTCAGACGTTTCTTTCAGCAACAAGATAAATTATAATTCTGTGGGTTTTGTCTGAACTTTATCCTGGGTTTTTAGTACCAGAGGTATTTTAAGCAATGTTTTAGTGGGATACAATTTTGTTATTTTCTTATATATTTTAGGAATTATTTTATGTAAGCAAGGTTTTCTTTTCAATGAATGAACCAAATAGTTAAGGAGAATAGATATGCTCCTGTTAATTTCCAAGAAAACAGTCCTCATAGAGAAGGTTTGGCTTGTCAACTGGAGCAAGTTTCCTTGCTATGTGTTCCTATCTATAGCATAAAGAAATGATAATAATTTAGATTAGGTATGTAACTTTTAGACAGCTAGATCTTAGCCTGACTTCTAATTGTTGCTTTGAAAGGCTCATTCTTGTTGTTCAGAGCCCTTGATTTCTTTCAATTGCATGTGATAGAAATCTATTTAAATCAACCTCCTTTCATGTTCTTGTTTTAGCAGCTGAAGAGCTGCTATTTGTCAATCCCTTTCCCCAGCAGTGTCACTGTAAATCCTTTTGTGCCTCTGTTGGTGGTGTCAGATGGTGGCTGGCAGGCTCATTGCTTTGGGGGTGCTAAAGCTTCATGTGGGAACTTCATGGGGATTTTCAGGGAGGAGAACCCCACTGAGGGTTTCTGTGTGTGTGCAGAGCTGATCTGTTGATCTGGAAATAGGGAACGTGCCTGAAGTACAGTGTAATTTCCTTGGTTTGAATTCCTGCCCTGGCATCCTCCTTTGTCACTTGCATCCTGGGATAGAGGATCTTTTTTATGTAGCACTGGGGAATATTCCTGTTTTTAAAGAAATCAGGCCTTTTTGAACATAGGAATTAACAGCACTAGACATGGCTGTTGGTCCAGTAAGGGCAAAAATTCAATGCCTGGATTTTTTTACCTGAGCAAGCTCATTCCCAGGGGATTTGGGGAGACCAACTCTTGGCAGATTCATGGGGAAATAAATCATGCATGGGCTCCAAGCCCCACAAGCCCTCTGTGGATAAACTGCCTTCTGCAATTCGCTCTCCTTGCAGCCTGGGTATATATTCCTTTTCCTGGGCTGACCACACTGGGGCCTTTGTGGAAAGCACAGGACAGTGTGGGAAATGCCTGGGTAGGAAAGCAGCTTGTTTCCCCTTTGCTTGGAATGGTAGATCAAAGGTTTCTGTAATTTTCACAGGCAGAAATAGTTTGCTAGTACAGAGATCCATCTAATTAAATTAAGTAGGTGCTTCACAGTGTGCACACACTGCTGCATATGTGCCCCTGAATCCAGCACACAGGCATGGATTTTTATTCTTTTCTTTCAAGTGTTTAGAGGCTGAAATGATAGATAGAGGGAGGTTAGTCTTTCTTGTTTGGAGATGCTAAACACTTTAATGGACCTCTGTGTTTTGTAGACTCCTTTTTGAAGCATTGTGGACAAAAACTCAAGTGCATGTTGTTGAAATGACAGATTTCAAAACTGGTTTTGTTCTACGTGCATGCACTTCTCAAACATAAAGCAGAAACAAGTTAACAACTATGACTTTATATATCAGCTATGAACTTTAATGTGTTTAAATGCTCTGGGTGACTTAATGGACAAATATAAGGGGTTCCTAAACCCATCAGTCTCCTTTCAAAATCCTTGATGTTATAATTGTCTTACTAAAAGTAGTGCCTACATCCCTGATATGGATTTAAAATATCCATAGTGTTTACTTGGAGGTTATTAATGCACTTGTCTTTAAGCTTTTGATTTTTCTAGCTCTCACCAGTCCAGATGGGCTTTCATTACCTCCACAGAGCAGGGCTGTTCAGGTCAGGTGTTTTGGGTGATCTGGTTTTGTGTGCTGTACACAAGGTCAAGGCATAGGTGAGGTATTTGTGTGCCTCTCAGAGAGAGGTCAACAGCAGTGAAAAAGCAGAGGAAGATGTGAAAGGAATGTCTGCTGCCCTCAGCCTGCCACCACCACCCCATTTGAACTTGTTGCTGTCTATGAAGGACACCTGGAGTAGAATTTTTGTGAACAAATTTCTACCTTGAGTAGAATTTTTGTGAACAAATTTCTTCTTAAAGGGATTCCTTAGGTGCCTTAATTTAAAAATCTTTAAAAAACAAGACAGATAAGTGCATGGAGATCTGTTACTCGATGTCAAATATGCTGGATAAACACTGATGTGGTGCTGTGCTCCAAGCTAATCTTAGGTTGGTAGCTGAGACACCTGGAGCATCCAGCAGCAGTGCTCACTGCAGATACAGCACTGATGTCTGGCACTGGAGATTTTTAAGGTTGTTTGTAAAGTTATGTACACTTGCTCATCCAACAGGTGTTATAGGTGGTTTTTAGCTAAAGAGTTCATTTCTTCATCTTGGTCATCATCAGGGAGGGAGTTGGATTCAGGAGGGTTTCAAAGATGAAATACTGGGCACTGTCAGCTGATGTACACTGTTCCAGTATTACATATTTCTTGTCTTGTCCACAACAGAGAATATTCATCCCAAACCTCAGCCCTTTCCCAGCAGCCAGTTTCCCTGGTAACAAAGCCAATGATTCACTGAATTAGCCCAGGGTAACTATGGAGCCATACTCCTGACTTAATCTGAGGCTAAATTCTGGTGTACCTGGAAATAGAACTGGTGCTAGCAGCATTATGTGATCTCTCATTGGAATCTTCTTTCACCTCAGGTAGCTAATCCATGGCCAGTGAGCCAAATAAAGCCCCACCCCACACTTTGCCTCCTCCTGGGTTCAGGCCCCTGGCTGTCTTCTCTGTTGAGTGATTAAAATGCAAGGCATATCCAGTGACATGAAAAGATTTGTCTGTGTTCCTGAACCATTGCCATGTTGCCCCAGGATAAGGCTTTTCAGCATGTCTGAAGGAGGGTGTGTGTCTCTTCTGCTAACTAGGACACATTAGAGGAAGATTTCTCTCAGAAGTACCTCAATTCCTCTCCATAATTTTTTTTCTAGAGAGCCAATCCCCTTATAATCCTATTGAAATTAGAGTTATATTAAACTAAAGTTAAATTAAGGCATATCTACAACAAAGTTTCAGTGAGGATTACAGCACCAAAATTTGAGAGACCAACAAATCCTGTCCTCCTGCCCTGTTATCACCTGGATGCTTGCCCAGGCTGCAGGCCTGCCCTTGCCATATGTCCATAAAATGCCTTTATTCAATTCAATTCTCTATCCCCAACAGGGATCCCTTAGCAGGTCATCTTTCATTTCTTACCCTCCATTCTCTCAGCTCTGAATTAGAGGAACGTTGGTTCAGCACTTCTTTTTTGTGGTTCTTTGCTTGCTTTGTCACCTGCTTTTTGTAGCAGTAAAATACTGTTTAGCTTCATGTCAGCCATGAGTTAAAGTTGCTCTGTTCAATCCAGGATGCTCAAGAGGGAATAGCCAAGCAATAAAGCAGCACATGATCTGTGTTTAGCACTTGGATTTGCTCACTTCAGCTTGTAATCTGTAGCTGCTTTTTCATGATGCTGCTAACAAATACCAGCACTAATTGAGCATTATTTCCTGTGGGTTTTTGATAGGCCAACTATTTGGAGTTTATAGTACTTTTTAAGTCAATTTTGTTGTACAAAAGTTCAAGCTCTATCTTGACTCAACACTGCTCTCAATAAAAGCCAAAATGAGAAATACTTATAATTAAAATGTCATCACTGTCATCTAAATTGCTGCCCATCTGAATCAGGCTGAAGTGCACAATGTGTTGATATGCAGAGATAGAGTTTCAGACTCTGCAAGCTCAAACACTTCTACATATTTCTGTATCAGATTCACTCATTTAAGCTTAAAGTTTGCTTCTCCACACTGTAACAGCTGGAGAGTTGCTTTGCTTTAAAGAACATAAAATAACTGGGAACAGTATCTGGAACTGACACACACACACATGAAATTCTGCCATGCTCTCAAGGCACCAAGCCAACACCAGAATTGCTGCCATGGCATCTCAGCACCCTGACTCTTGCCCTGCTTGCCAAAATGAGCCTTGCATGAGTGCCAGCATCTGGTGTCAGCCACACTGTACTTTGGATCTGTGCCTGGCCACCACCTGGAAGAAAGGCTGCAAATTAAAGCCTGGAACTGAAAGGCATTTCATTTTGTGAGCTGTAGGGAACATAACATTTCTGTTTGTGTCTGCTGCTCTGAGTGTTTCACATTAGATAATAAAACTGAAAGGACTGCGTGTATCTAAATCTGAACTAACTACTTCATGATGGAACTTTTTATAAATTAGTCAGCAGCAGCTAGCAGTCAAACCTAATGGCAGCAGATGGACTCCATGGTGTCTATTCCAAACCCTTTGCTACTCTGCTAGTCCCTCCACATTCCACCCTTGTTGCAATCTCTTTGTTTAAAACAAGCACAGTTGCCTTCTTTTTCCTGATATTTGCTCAGCTGCTTTTCCCAGAGGCTTGCATTGCAAGGGGTTGCAAAGGCTTAATCTGTGCCTGGACCTCACTGCCTCCCTGTCCTTCCAGAATACTGGTTCTGGGAGCAAACACCCAGCTTCACATCTGTATCCTCAGATTTGATGAAGGATTTTCTCAGCACTGCTTTTCTTTTTTGGGAGGTTTCTCTCTTGTCCTGTGTAGTTGCATCTACATTTCCATCTGCCCTAGAATGCCAAATCCCCTCATCGTGGCCTGGAATCTTCCCCTTCTCTGGGTTGTGTCCTTTACACCAGAGGGGGGAATAACAGGAAACAGGCCCTGACATGCTGTTATCATTTAGCCTGCTGCAAGTATGAAACATGGACTCTGCAGCATCTCTTACTCCCCTGTTCATTCTTGGGCTTGCTTTGGGGATTTTTGGGGTGAGGTCATGGATAATTTGTACTGTATGCATAGGTAATGTAGTGGGCAACTCATGCTCTCTTATAGAAAGTGGGATTTAAAGGTAATTTATGAAGCTTTGATAAAACCAGCATCCCTTTTCAGTTGGAAAAAAAATATCAATTTTGGATTTTGTAATCTAGTATTTCTCATTAGTTTATGACCCCACTGTAACGGAAGTGCAAGAGTTATTGAGGAAAAAAAGGAGAAATATCCATTCTCTCACCTACTGTGTGTTACGTGTTCTGTGGTGTCCAAAGTCAAGACTGAAACCTAATTGTGCCTGGATCTGTAAAAACATGAAATGAGATCACATTACTGTCAGTAACCTGAATAAAAGATTACACCTGGGTCCGTTTGGGGGCAGTTGGCAGAACTGAATCTTGAGGAGAATAAATGAGATAAATGTCAAGAGACTGGTGCAATAAGACAGCAAATCACTTCCAGGTATGAAGCATACAGGGCAAAGGAATAAAGGATGAAAAAGGTTCAAGGTGAAAACTGATCAAGCTGTTCTGGGCCTTCACACAGAGAGATAAGGAATTGAACCTGGCAGTAAATCTAGCATCAAGTAGGACTTACCCAAAAGAAGCCATGAAATAATTTGGAGGCAGAAGTATCAACTCAGATAAAGAAAATCATTTTATGAGTTGAGTGACATGTAATTCAAGAGGATTACAAAGAAATAATAGGGCAAAATGTAACCTCCCTTGCTTCTAACAAGCAAGCTCCCTTCTCAATATGGCTTTTTATGCTTTGCTGCTGTCCAGATATGCAGGTAAGGGCTGTGTCTTCCACTCTGATACAGCTCAGTGCCCAGTAATTTGCCACAGAATTTAGAGAGCAGTTGGTTAAAAAACTTGGTCTGGTTCTTTAGAACAAGGAATGTCATAAGCAGCATCACCCTTAAGCATCACAACTGGATTATATCTTTAATTAACAAAGTACCTTACAGCATGAGTCCAGGTCAAAATTAGTGAAGAGAATTTAAGAGAAGGGAAGAATCTAAGATTCTTGAATAATGAAAGGGCAATTACAGCAATCAAAATCCACTGGCCTTTATGTCATAAGCATACAGTTATTACACTGATGATCATGGATCTGGTCGTTCAAAGCATATGGACAAAAGCTCCACCAAAACTCCATGTAATTAAAATTTATGGATTATTTTTCTGAACTCTTAAATACTTTCTGTGAAATTTTCACCCCATTAGTTTTCACTGAAATGGTTTAGATGAACACAATAATCAGAGAAGGGTTTTTTTGAGAAAAGTCTACCTTTTTATTTTAGTGTTACTCTGTTCCTGAAGAACCACAGCCAACAATTTCTTCCATATCTCTGGATATGGAGCCAAAACCAGACAACATGGAAAGAAGGAGCTAATATGAGATTTGATACTTGTAAGGATGGATCACCATTGACTATGTTTACTTTAGGCTTCATTATTGAGCTCCTATCTGCTTTCCTGTAATACCATAAATCCCCAAGTTTTAACCTGGCCTATCAAGGCTGTAAAAATATTTAATTATTAGACAGGAGGTCAACCTTTGAAACAGCTTCTCTCCTCTGAATCATGCTTACATTGTACATCTCTCTCACAGGACTGGTACAGAAGGATTCCAGCCTCCCATTTCCACCTCCCAGTCCTGCAGGATGTGTGAGGAGGAGAGCAGAAACAGGACTGGTACAGAAGGATTCCAGCCTCCCATTTCCACCTCCCAGTCCTGCAGGGTGTGTGAGGAGGAGAGCAGAAACAGGACTGGTACAGAAGGATTCCAACCTCCCATTTCCACCTCCCAGTCCTGCAGGGTGTGTGAGGAGGAGAGCAGAAACAGGACTGGTACAGAAGGATTCCAGCCTCCCATTTCCACCTCCCAGTCCTGCAGGGTGTGTGAGGAGGAGAGCAGAAATTGCTTTCTGTCTGCACAGGCTGGCCTGGCCAGGCTGCCCCAGCATGGGTGGCTTTGTGCCAAATCCAAAATCTGCAACAGAAACTGCTGCACTACCTGGCATGGAAACCTCAAAGGTGACCTCCTGCTTAAACTAAATATTAGTATAGACTTGCCCTGTGTTCCAGATGACAAATTAATTTGTTTTACTCGATTTTCTGTGCTTATTGATTTTGTAGAGGTGTAATAGGAGAGCAGAGTTTGCAGACCTTGTTTCCAAGCCATGTTATGAGCAGGCTCTGTGGCAAATGAGCCTTCCAGCATCTGACTGCCAAGCACTGAACCTCTGAGAGGACACAGCTGCCTCTGCCAGGTCAAAAACCCAGGAAACCAATAATAAAGGTATCTAACAGAGAGCAGCACAGCTCCTTGTGCCTTTTTCTGTAACTATCCAGAGGGGGAAGGTGGAAGGGAAAGGGGAAAGGAAAGGAAAAAGGATAAAGGAAAGGAAAAAGGATAAAGGGGAAAGGAAAGGAAAAAGGATAAAGAGGAAAGGAAAGGAAAAGGAGTAGTAAGGGCACAGCTTTTTCCTGTCTCAAGAGGGACAGTGAGCAGCAAACAGCATCACTGCTCTAGCACTTAATGATACTGCTCAGGTTGCAGAAGATTAAAATTTGTACAATTGATAAGGGAACTAAATAACATCATAAACTGATTTTTTCTCTTTGTGGCTAGTAACTTCATGTTTCATACACACAAGTCCTTTTTTTATGTCAAATGTTGGAAGCAAGACATTTGAAAGGGGACAAAACCAAGGACCTTAAATTTTAAATTCCCTGGGGTTTTTTCAAATAGTGTAGCTTTAAAATACCACTATGCAAAGCCACAAAAGCCTAAAATTAATTGAAGACACTAGTGTTCAGCTAATAGAATTTGGATCAGTCATGCTTAGTAGGGACATAAATCTGTAAGTCAAAGACAACAATTAATTTAATTGAAAACACAATGTTAAATTAAGCATTGGGTTGCTTGTTTTTAATTTAGCCAGAATAAATTTTGAAAAATGCCCCAGCTTACTTTGGATTTGCTTTATAAGCATAAAGCCCTACAAACAACACTCTCAGCACCTCTGCTCCAGATGGAAAAAAAATAACTTCTCTTCTGCATAAGTACTTTATGTATAATTATATTGCAAAGCAAAGGGTAAGTTCTCCAAGTGTGGATCACTCTTAAATGGGATGTTAATAAGAAATTGGTGGTGTAAAACACCAGTGATGTATTGTACAGCACAGAAGTGCTCAGGAAGGTGAGTCCATGGGATGAGGTCCACAGCCCATTAAAAAGAGTTGTGGCAGTAATTCCAGGGTTTCAGCTGAGCTGAGGCCACTCAATTTCACTGATACCTTTGAGGAAAAAGGGGAAGAAAAGAAGGATTTTCTATTAGTCTTCAACAAGGAGAAAGAAGCAGAAAACCCAAGAGACTGGTCACAATTAAGGAAGTTGAAAGTTTTATGAGGAAGATTAAACTAGCAGAGTTGCTTGAACATTTCTCTCAACTTCTTAACCCAGCAACAGCAAAGCAATAGATGGATACCAAAGATTTGTCAAATTGACTCATGATTCTATTTGTGGCATGTATTCCTTTAAAGTATCTATGGGCCTGTGAAAAAATACCAAAACATGACCACAGACCAATCAACAGTTAGTTACAAATCAAACAAATACCTTTTTGAGTCAGCTGGTTACCATCATCAAAAATCTGCACTTAATTGCTGCTAATTCAGTGAAGAAAAAAAATTATTTTAATACTAAATCCTAGGATCTATTATTAAAGAAAAGAGCAATCCTGCCTTCCAAACCCCTGTAATAATTGATGCCAGAGATCAAAACTGGGACACCAAATGTTAAGTGGAATATTAGCACCAATATACAAAGCACCAAATAGAAATTCTATGGCCTTGGGGATGTAGTTTACCTGGAACAGCACTGCAGCTCTCTGTGGATCAGCCAAAAGTCAGCAAAGTGCTCTCTGCTGCCCCTGTATCAATTAAACATGGGCACCAATTTCATAAGAGAAAGTGGCACTTAAACATGGACATAATCATTAAGGATATGAAGCTATTCTTAATTACCTGAAGGTTCAGATTAGGCAATCTAAATGCTTCAGGTATTTCAGAAACACAGGAGAAAACAAACCCTATCCATTTCCCTCACTGTGAGCTTTATTGAAATAGTCTGTCAGCCTGCAAAGTGTTTCTTCCTGTGAATGTCACTGTTTTTACAGCTATTGCCATCAAAGTCTGCTTCTACAGGTAATTTTCTTAATTAATTACTATTTTCTTTGAACACCATTTTAAAAAGAGAACACAGGACCTAGCAGCAGCAAAAAAAGCAAAATAAAAAGCATCTGAAACCTAAAAGAAAAGGAACAGAATGTAAAATACATCATGAAATATTTACCTAAAGGAGCCACAAAAGTATCATCAGCTGACATTTACTCAGGCTTAGGAGTGTATAATATTACTGTTCAAGGAAAGAGGATGATTGGTGGATAAATCTTGCTACTTGGATCAGTCAGAGCTCTTTTAAGCAAGATGAATGCTTTTGTCATAGGTGTATTAACACCCAGAAAGGCCCAGGATGTGCAATTTTGCTGTATTGAATTATTCCAGTGAAACACAGCAAGCCTTTCCATGCTGCTCTCACAGATCCTTTACCCTTCCCATACCACCACTGACTTATTTACCTTTCCTCTCTGCTCCCTACACTTTACAGTCATTTTCTGCTACACTAATCAGTGTTTTGCTCAGTCATCATTTGCCTACTCCACATTATCTATGCACTGGTAACATCACTTTTGAGCCTTGCATGTTACTAAGTGGTCAAAAAGAAGTCAGAAAGCCTTATAAATGCATGAAATTCCAAGGATCACATTTTAAATAGAAAAGAAATAATACATACTGTTATGAAGTTGTTTTGGCAGAGACATCCAGGACATTCAATTTCAATTCCAGGAGCAGGTCAAATACTTCAGAAGAATGTCACTGTCCTATTCTCTGAAAAATCCCCTTGCCCAGGATTTCTCTCCTAGGAAGCTGAGAAGCCTCAGAGAAAAAGGAAAACAATATTATCTCATTTGCTTCTTTGGAATGTGGTTGGAGATTGTTTATCCAACATGCAAATTGTCATTTTGACTTAATGACCAATCATGGCCAGGCTGTGTCAGACTCTGGAGAAAGAGGCAGGAGTTTTCATTATTATCTTTCAGCCTTCTGTAAGTATCCTTTCTGAATTCTTTAGTGTAGTTTAGTATAGCATTCTTTAATATAATTTGGATCATAAAATAATAAATTAGCCTCCTAAGAACATGGAAGCAGATTCATTCATTCCTCCCAACAATGTGGTCTCAGAAGCAGCAGGGAAAATGAAGAACAGCAAGAAGTTGTTCAGAAAAATGAAATTCAGGCAGCTGCATGGCAGAAGTCAACTCCAGAACACTTCACTACAAATTACTCTACAAGACCTCCTCTCTATTTGTGATCCTGACCAAGACAGAGAGTGAGAAAAGCCTTTAAAAGAAACCTGAGAGTCGATAATGCTTGTCCTTCTCCAGCTGATTCAACAGAAACACTGTGCAAAGGTCTGAGATGCCTCTGTGCTGGCCTGGCCCCAGCATCCACAGGCATGACAGAAGCACAGGAAGCTCTGCAGAGAGAGAGGGGAATTTCATGGTTTATATGAAGTGAATTAATCATAAAGATGTTCATTACATTCCTGCAAGCAGGGTCAGTTTCAGTTAAAGGTGTTACACTTCTCCTTCTCTGCTAAATCTGTTCTGCTAAATCTGACTCCCCAACCTTTCAGGTGTTCAAAACCATCCTACAAGTGTGAGGAGGAATAAAGAAAATGAGCATGGCTTTTTCAGAATATGGGCTTTACTGTTATCAGTAATTCTGGACTCATCCATCTTACAAGCATGACTACCTGCAAATAACCTGCAATTTGTGAACGAGCTGCTAGAATGCACTGGCTTTTATTTATACCATCTTGTCAGAATTTATTTTAACTGGACTCATCAGTTCAACATAATTCTAGCTGCCTCAGCCATCAGGTACCAGCAGTCTCTTTTCTAGGAGGTCTACCAATCTCCTAGAACCTTGGGGCATGAATAAAGCTCACAGGGAAGATAAATTAAGGAAGTTATTGGCAGTAAATAATCCAGACCTCAGTTGTTAGCCACTCTCTTCTGCCCTTTCAAGGGAAATTTGAGCTGCTTTTGCAAGGAGAAGGTTCAGTGGTAGTCTCTGGATATCAATCACCCTCTGCTTATTTCAGCATTTCATTAAAGTTTTCCTAATTTTTCTCTAGTCCTGGAAGACAGTGCTCGTAAATTTTTCATGTAGCAGGAATCCTAGCCAGTCTAGCAAAGTTTCTGGTAGGTCCCTTTCTGCAACCCATTAGACCCTTCTCTCTTGCAGCAGCTAGATCTGTTCCCAGGTCCCTAAAAATGTCCTCTGCATACATATATAATACATATGTGTATATATATAATACATATATATATATATATATACACACATACATATATATATATACACATACATATATACATATACATATATATATATATATATATATATACACATACCTCTGGCATAGCAACTCGCCTCACAACTTTTCACCAGACTGAAACTTTTGATAATTCTGATTTCTGTTTGAAAAACAGCCTGAAAGCAAAGGAAGAATCAGTGCTTTGAAGCTAAGAAAAAACACAAACAAGCCCCACCTGCTTTTGGTCAACCATCACTATGAGCAAGCTCCTGTCAGTGTAGGCACAAGTTCATCCAGCTCTTTCCCCAGCCCAAAAATGAGATTTTGGGATGAGATTTTGGATAATGCCAGTTCACTTACACTCCCTACATGCTCTCAGAAGATATTAAATAACATGAGGCAGGTGACACAGGCAACAAATGTCATGCTTAATGAAAATTTGGGGGGTTTTCCATGTTTTCAGAGATGTCCTTTACATGTCCTTGTTTTGTGTTGTTTTACATTTGTACAGCAGCACACTGTGCAAATGTAATGGCCATTTGTTCTGTCATTGCTTTCCTGCCAGTTCCCCTAAAGAAATTCCTCTGAAACTCCTGGATGAAAAGTTTTACTAGAACCAATGGGGAGAAAAAACATAGATACATTGTAAGGATAAATTAGTTAGGTCAGAATTTTAGCATGGACAATTTACTTATTACAAATTGCAACTCTTCTCCCTTTTTGGTCTTTTTACTATAAATGAAAACTAAATGACAAGCAAAACACAGGGAGAAAATTGACTTTCTTACAGATATTATTAAACCATAATGGTCATTCTGAAAAAGCAAGAATAGTATTTTTTGTTGCTTACAAAAAAATCAGCAATTTGGGGGATATTTTAGTGCATTACAGAACTGACCTTTATGATCATGGAAATTAAACATTGTAAACTTAATTGTTTACAAAATCTAATACTTATACAAGTCTGTGATCAGAATTTAATCCTAGAACACAAACATAAATAGCAAATATTCATAAAGGACCTTTTTCGTACAATTCAAGAATTATTAAAATATTGTTAACAGCAATTTCATAGGATGAAACCACAGAATCATAGATTCCTCATCTAGGTTGGAAAAGACCTTTAAGATCATTGAGTACAACCATAAACCTCACACTGCCCTATCTCTTTCTGGCCAACTCATAACCAGAGGAAAAAAAGAGGAAAATTCATTAACATTGTCATTAATTTAATATTTGGCATCATGTACTGTTCAGTATTCTTATTTTTTAAATTAACAAGGATGGTTTTTGAGCCATACTCAATAGAACCTTGCACTGATTTCCAAGACAATGAGTTGCTCACTAAATTCACTTGAACTGCCATAAATTCAAAGACTTGAAAGCAGTTTTAGAGGAACCCTCTTTTCCTCTTTGTATTCCTGTAGACAGTACTTGCTAAGCCAGATCCATTTGTCACTGGTACAGTAAGGACCAGCAAGGGCTATAAAAATCAAGTTAATAACTTTTTGCCCATGACAGGTCCATCAGATTTGGAATCCATTTCATTCAATTCTTAGTGATGATCAAACTTTCTATTCTATTGAATTGCTTATCTAATCTCTCAAGAATTTTCTGGTCATGGCTAACCTGTCATCACAAAGGTGTGGTAATTAAAGGCCTTGTTTTCACAAAATTATTACAATTCTGGCACCATGCAACAAAAGTGAAAAAAGCAATTTATTTGCAAACTAGAAGTTAAATACCTTCACATAAAGACTAGACTAGAAAACACCACTACTTTATTGTGAGGTGTAATTTTACATATTTCTATAATGGCTGCACACAATGCAATTAATTTATTTTCAGACAGTAGGAGAAGGGGGGAAAAAAGCAAACAAATAAAACCCATGAACAGTCATTTTCTGTCTGGACTAAAACGTTGCCATTCAGAGTAAATAGATGCTATTACACATTTAGTGATTTATCATCAGCACTACCCAGGGAGGGCAGATTGCATTAATACAGACAAAACAAGCAAGACTGTCAGCATTATGTTTTGCTGAAGATATATATAAGAAATAAGTCTTAAGTTTTATTTATTCTGTTTAGTTTGGGAGAAGAATATGAGCAAATTACTCTACAGCAAGTTTGGAGAATTCAAATATGAAGTGAGTATATGAAATCCCTGCAGAGGGTCTTGCAAGTTATTAAAGTAACACAGAATAAATGTTTTTTCCATATGAGAAATTCTTGTAACTGCTAGACAGTGAACTCAGAAACAAATTCTAATTTCTAAGGTTATATTGCTCTGTCTGTCTGGTAGTAACTTTCTGCATTGTTTTTTCACTTTAAAGATTTACCTTAGCTCAGCTATAAAGAAGTGAATTAAATAAAATAACAAGATCTTATTTATTTCCAGCTACCATCCAAACTTGTAGGCTGGATAGCAAAGGATTATCTGGTGGTGCTCACCACCTTTGTTTTATTTCCATTACACATCCAATCCTGCAGATATTATAAAACATAATAAGGGACAAGGCTGGAGAATCACATTAAGATGCAATCTCATGAAAGGTTAAGATGCCATGAATGGAGATGCAGTGTTTATTAAGGACTTGGGATCATAAATACAATTATTCACAAACAAAACCCATTCATCAAAAGTGAGCTGAGATTGAAACTGCATTTCAGTGGAGCCCAGCTCTTCTGTGTAATGCTAATAAATACATCAATATATTGAATTTGGATTACAGTGGGAAGAGAAAGCCACAGACTATGGCAGGAGTGGGCTCAGTACCTTGTAAAACTGCACCTGCCATTTTTTGGTACAACTTTATTACAGAATAGATTTCACTTAGTAGGTTTCCTCTCAGACAGATTGAATTTGGCTTTGTTTGAGGATGATTAAAAACCAAATTGCAAACTGGGACTCAGTGATGCCACAGCTACCTGATACAGAACTGTGCAAGGATTTAGCCTGGCTTTGCAGGGCAGGGGCTCCATGGGCAGGGTTGGCAAAACCTCTGTGCACCCCTGGCATGGATGTTCTTACCAAGAGGGCAGCTCTGTTTCTCACACAGTGCTCCTGAAGAGAACAGGGGCACAGCTGGCAAGGGAGACCCTTCAAATCAGTGCTCTTGAAGTAAGAAAAATACAGCAGTCTGTAAAGATAAACTCTCAGTTTAAATGCACACGTTTAGAAATAGCCTGATGCCTGCTTCTCACAGACAGAGATACTTTAGTCATTAATACATGCTAAGGGACCCTCATGTGAAATTTTTCATATATATATATATATATATATACATGTAAGCCTGGCTCACACCAAAACACAGTTTAAAAGGCCTGTTCTCATTTCAGTTATTGAACTGTGGTTTGATATACCAGCTTATTTAAAAATTGAAGTCTCATTGCTTCAATAGCCCAAGAACCAGCTGACACCATTCCCTGATCACCTGGAGCACACTGAGCTCATGGAAGTCAGTCAGTCTCTGTGTATTGCAGATAATCTCAGAGGATGAGGCTAAAAATTCTTTTTTTCTCCTGTGTAAAGAACTTGTGTCTCTAGTGACACCTAATGTTCCAGGGAACATCAGAGCTGAATGGTCCTGGAGAATCCTCTGTGTCAAGGGCTCTGGCTGCTTAAACGGGAAATTTGCAGGTGGGGAATGCTTTGGGAAGGTCACAAGGGTGACTCAGACATTCTGGTGCACCACCTAGATGACATTTAGCAGCAACTCTGCCAGGTCCTTCCACATTAACAGCATTGTGTGGCGAGGACAATAAAATTTAAAAGCCCCAAGAGTCGCCATGATATTTTATGAAAAATCCCTTTGCCAGGATTTTTCTCCTGAGAAGCTGAGAAGCCTCAGAGGAAAAGAAAAACAATGATTATTTACTGCTGTGGAATGCAACAGGTGGATCTGGGATTGGTCTCATGTGGTTGTTTTTAATTAATGACCAATCACAGTCCAGCTGTCTCACACTCTTGTCAGTCATAAGATTTTATCATTCCACTCCTTTCTCTGCTAGACTTCTGATGAAATGCTTCCTTCTATTATTTAGTATAGTTTTAATATATCCTTTTCTTTTAATATAATATATATCATAAAATAATCAATCAGCCTTCTGAACCATGGAGTCAAAATTCTCATCTCTTCCCTCGTCCTGGAACCCCTGCAAACACCACCACACCCAAGAGCTTCACAAATGAGCTCTAGAGGGAGATGCCAACCTGCTTTCTTTTTTGCTCAAGCTTTACTCACTGCAACTCCCAGGGGAAAATCCATGAGAAGAAACTCATCTGTCACACTGCACTTGACAGTCCTTGACTTGACTTGCAGTGGCTCCTGTTGGAAAGCTGATGCTGCTTCCCAGGCAAAGATGGCATTGCCAACAGAAGAACCAGAGAGCCACACAAGCTGCCATGCACCTGACAGCTCCTTGAGAACCTATGAAAGGATGAAACAGGAAGGAGGACATCCAAAGCTTCAAGAGTTTTATAGCTAGTAAAATACAGGGTTTGTTATGTTATAACTTGGATTGGGAGAAACCGTCTTAGGCCAGTGCAGACCTGACAATACAAACAAAACTTACAATTTCCCCTAGATAAATTATTGCTTTTGACTCCTGGAAGAAAGTACAAGATTTTCAAAGCCTCTGGTGCAATTTCTCAAGAAAAAAAAAAAAACAACAAACCCTGACTTTTCTTACATTTATTCATTTCCCTCCTTTGTTTCTCCTTATAAATGGTCCATGGACACAACTTTGACATCTTCAGCCATCACAACAGGAAGATGTTCTGCAGAAGAGGAAGGAACCACAGCACAAATATTTAGTTAAGACTTGTAAAGCACCATATTTCACTTTCCCATCACACCTTCTGTATTGGCTTATTTTATCTTAATAAAATTACTTAATTGTATTTGCTAGTGCGAAGTCATATTGCTATGATTTCTTGTGGACATCCTTTTTGCATTTCAATGCCAGGAAACAGAATTATTGATAGCAATGCTGATCAGGGCAGTGGCAGGTAGGGAATTGTTGAACCAAGTAATCTTATTTAGCTTAGAGAGGTCTGACACTCCATTACATCTCTCTGTGTTTACCTTAGGGATAACATTTCAGTAATAAATTGCTGGAACTCTGTAAATAGCATTTGTTAACAGGGCTAGGGGTCCATGGTAAATCTGAAGCATTTGAGATATGCAATTTCATCTTAGCCATTTTTTCTAGTATGGTATTTGTAAATTTCTGGGAAAGCTTGGGGAAAAGTCCCATCATAAGCAAGCTGTATTTTATTTACTTATTTTCAGTAGTATTGTGCTTGAAAAAAGCACCATTCTTCTGACATGCACAAAAAGTAATATTAAAAATAAATCAGGTCAAAGTAGCCCTTCTACTTAAAACAATCCAAATAAAGCCACACTTGAGGTCCTGGGTCAAGAATGGGACATCTCACCTTAAAAAATTTGGGACCCTATTTAACAAAATCCATGGAAAAGCACAAAAATAATCAAAATTATAGAAGAGATGAAATACACACAGTGAAAAACAGGAAAACCTCTCAGTCTGGACTATAGACAACTGAGGAGACAGCTGCAACTATTAAAGGTTACCACAAAGAGGAAGAGAATAATATATATTCTGTTCTATATAAATATATGTTATATATATTCATATGTATATGAATACATGAATATATATTAATATATATGTTACATATATTCATCTGGAGAAGGCCAAAAATCCATGGACAAGAATTTATGAGGACACTTGGATGACATGTTAAAATAAAATCTTCCTAGCCATAAATATAAATAAATTTAAAACAATTTAAATATTTCAAATCTTTAAATTTGAATAAATCTGAACAAATTTAAATGTTTCACAGAGAAAGGAGATGGATTCCACTACCAGAAGCTTTGAAAACCCATAGAGGAGAACCACAGTGCCCTGAGCAGGTGAGTAAAGACTACATAGCTTCCTGCAGTCCTTACTCAGTCAATTTTGATTATGATTCAGTAATATGAACTTTAAAATGAGATCCATCTGTGAAGGTGGACTTGGGAAATTGGCTGCACAACTCTTCTGCTGAGGGAAGCAAAGAGGACTAACACAAATAAGGAAAAAATGTGGCAGGAGTGCGTGGGTGTGCAGCAGCTGGTTGGGCTCTCCAGTACAAAGATTCTGTTGTGAGCATGCCTTGCAACAAAAAACTGCTAGCTTAGTTACTTCTTCAAATTATCTATTTAGTACCCAAAAATGCTCACAGTAGGCTCCCCTGTACAGAGAAAGTGCACTCAGAGGCAGAAGTAAATTATTCTGGGCACCATATACACCCCAAGTGGCAGTGACAAGTGAAATAACCTTCCTCTCTGGAAGAAGGAGGCAAAAAATTGGAATAATTTTCTTCTTCCACCACTCAGAAGCCAGGTAGGAGCAGAGAGTAGCTCTAACCTTATTGCTGTGGGGATTTCATGGCAGCAGACTCCAAATATGACTATTGATTTCCCAGACAGAGGATTCATAAAAACTTTTGAAACCCAGATAGATTTAATCTACTGCATTTCTTAGAAAATCAGTTAGCACACTGAAAGACACAGCCTATCTTTGGCAAATCCTCAGCTCATTTTCTATCCTTTTTTCTTTATCTCTGTTTCTTTAATTACAACTTGTCTGGTTCATATCCTTCACCCACAGCAATTATAACAAGCCTGTAACAGCCTTCATTATCTCTTCCTTCAAGATCTCTTTTAAGTCCTTGCATTATGCTGAGGTCAGACTAATGACACCATCCTTGTCCAGATCATTATTTTACAGTGTCACACAAGGTTGGACATGATATGGATTAGAACTAAAAATAAACACGAGGAAATACAGTGGGTAGAGCTGAAAGAGGAATATCTGGCTGCAACTGAAGGCCTTTCTAAAACTAAATTTTCATTCCCATTCCTTGAAACGAAATGTGCAAATGTCCCAAAATAATATGCAGGCAATAAGCAGTTAATAAGTATTTCCACTCTTCAAAAGAATAAATATTTCATGCTGCAAAACCCTGAAATAGAAATTAAGTTCAAACATGCAATGTGCAAGATCAACCTCTGAGCAAACACTCCAAAATTTTTATGAGCTCGGAACACATCAATCAAATAACAAAGAAGAGAATGACTGTTAAATTACAAAAAATTACCAAGGAATGCAAAAAGAGATTATGAAGACTGAACATAATATAATGACCATTTAGAAAAGCATGTCCTACTTATTACTTTTATATCACCAGTATTCCTACAGTAAAAAAAGACACTTTATAATAGAATTGGAAACATTATTACAGCTCAAGCAATGATGAGATTTCACATAGTGTTTTACAAACTGATGAACTGAACTGAAACAAGTGCAAGGGCCTTTTTAGATGGTAATTGAAAACCTGCTTTGTAGTAGAAACTACAAAAAATTACCTGATTAGTCATCGAAAATTGAGGCTGAGGAGCAATACCTTTACTTATTGAAACATATTTCTATCATCAATACAAATGTAAATAGGTACAGAACTAAAAATAAAATTGAACAAGAGACCAGAATAAGTTTCATAAGGTTTGGTGTCAATAGATGGCACAGCCTTCCAGCAGAAAGGGGTATGGGACACCCTGCCAGGAGGGCAGATTTAGCATCACAATCTTCCATCCCTCAAGGCATTTGTTTTTTAAAATGTTTTTCATTTGTTTCAGTGCTGCTCTCAATAAGAATGCAATACTAACCTATCAGATGAAAATCAGTGTGAACACATCAGTGTTAAGGGAGAAACATCAGCTTCTGCACAACCTGAGAAGGAACAATTGCACCTTGTGAATTTTTCAAGGACATCTCCAAGAGCAGATCATGGCCATGACAGCAATCACACACACATCAGGCACATTGTTGTCAGATTAATTTTCACCTTGTCTTCTTGGGAAAACAAATGCAAAAATATTTACATCTTTAGCTAACGTTTTCATGGCAAAGGTCAATTATTTTTGTAAAATGAGATTTCATGTTATGGGTATTTTATGGTGTCGTGCAAGAATTCCTTTTCCTGACAATTCAGCATTCTTACTGAATTGTAGTAAATTCACAAGTCATTGAGCCTTAGGATAATATTAACATTATAACATCCATTCTTTGCTCTTTTAATAAACATACAGATTTCTCTGTTGGCTGAGTGAACACATTTGGCTTTCAAGGTTTTCCTGTCTAGAAATGTCCATTGATTCTCCAGTCTATAATTCAGTGAACACCTTACACATACAGAAATAAAGTTGTCTTGCTGATTACAGAATCACAGACTTTTAACAGGAAAACTCTTTCCAATTAAGCTTCTGTGTACAAATAAAAGTCATCATTCCAGGTATAATAAGTGCAGATTTAGAAAAAAAAAAAAAGCTGTATGTGCATAAGCAAAATTACATTTTCTAATTACAGAAATGTACATAATTTAAGAGGTAATGGACCAACAAATGTTGTGTGCGAATCTCTTTAACTCAACTACATAAGTCATTTATAAAGTGGGAAAATAGCTAAGAAAATAATTTGCAGGAAGGAATGAGGAACCTGGCTGCATGTTCTCAGAAGGCTAATTTATTATTTTATAATACCACATTATAGTAAAGAATACGAAACTAAACTACACTAAAGAGTACAGAAAAGATACTTACAGAAGGCTAAAGAAATAATAATGAAAAACTTGTGATTCTTTCCAGAGTCTCAACACAGCTTGACCCTGATTGGCCAATGAGTGAGAACAATTCACATGAAACCAATGAAACAATCTCCAAACAAATTCCAAAGCAGCAAAACAGGAAAAGCAAATGAGATAAGAATTGTTTTCCTTTTTCTCTGAGGCTTCTCAGCTTCCCAGGAGAAGAATCCTGGGCAAGGGGATTTTTCCAGAAAATATGACAGTGACACCAATGCCTTTTTGAAGTGCTATAAAATCCATACAATTGTTAGGACAGTCCCAAAATCTTCTAAACCTGGAATATTGCAGGATTTGAATGTTTGCATCACACTTCTGTGAGTGCTGTTATCAGTCTCTCTTAAGGCATGTGGCCTCTCTCAAGAAATATCAACTTGCAGCAAATGGAAAATCTCCAGAACAAATAAAAACATCAGTGTACCAAAAAAAGCCAAACTCAAGCCCAATTTGAATGGGACTTTGAGACCTGACATCACAGGTGAATGTCTTTACCACTGGATATTCTTTCCATCTCGTTTCTCAAAGAAAGCTTTGAAAAACCTTGGTTTTATCCCACTGTGGTACAGAATCATTTCTGGAATCTCAGGAACAAAAACTGCCTGGTGTGGAAGAGAATTCCTGCACACAGCTGTGTCAGATGTGGATGGAAAGCTGCATTTGCCTGTCCTGCCACTCTGCCTTGCCATCCTTTTCCATTCTTGTGTGCATGTCTGGACCCTCAGCACTCCCCCAGCAGCACCCCAAGCCTTCCTCAGGCAGAAATCAAGGTGCAGTCACTCCTGCAGAGAACAGGAAAGCAATTCTGCACAAAACTCGTGCTGCTGCTTCACCTTTGTGCCTTTTCAAGCCTGTTATGAACAGTGAATTCCCAGGAAGTTTCCTACACTGAGTGCCCAGCTCTGCTGTGTGTTTATTTGGCTCACATGGCAGCTATGCCTATAAAGCAAAAATGCATTTTGTTAGCTGCTCTCAGCTTTCAGTTCCCTCATTTATGCTTGCATCTTTCAGCTGAATGTATAAACCTGTACTGAAGGGTAAAGAATAACCTTCCCTAAGAGTGAAGCACAGCAAAAAAGAACAATTTAAGGAATTGGCAGGGTTGGAGGGCATGGGGGGAAATATTCCAGCCTCATGAGAGAAACTACTGTGCAAGAACGTGAGCAAAACAATTCAATCCATACAGCACAGAGGGGAATTCTGCAGGTGTGCAAGAAACAATATGTTCAGGTAGCCTGGGGTGAATCAGATGAACAATTTGGCATGGCAGGATGTGCTAACTTTATTATAAACCCTTATTTTATTTTTTATTTTAGAGACACATGAATCCTGCCCTGTGTTACCATTGTGTGCCCATACATATCCTTCTGAAAAAAAATGCATTTTGTGCCCATCTGTACTTGGATCTGAACACCAATTCAGCCACCAGATAAAAAGTCCAAGTTATCCTTTGGAAAAACACTGGTAACCTTTAAAATGTAATTGCTTTTGCAAAGTGACAACTAATTATCCAAAAGCGAAATGCACATTAGGCATTCAAATAATGAAATGTCAGTCAGTATAATAGAACTGTCACTTTATTTTTTACTTTGAGAAATTATTTTAGTCTTAAAATCAATCTATATATGCATAGGCAAATGTATTTTGCAATTATGCTTATTCACATAAAATAAAATCTTATGAAGCTGTACTAATTCTACCTGCAGACTGTGTGCTTGTGTCCTTCCACTACCACTGGGATTTTTAAAGGTGAAAATGTCACTACTGCTGCAAGCTGCTTCAGGCCTGCATTTCTTTTTAAGTGCCCTCTGCACCATTTTGCTGCTCTCCAAGGGAATTTTCTGTCCACTGATGATTGCTAGAACATATTTATTTTACTGTGTAATGAACCTGGAAGTCAGACATCCTTACACACAGAAACAAACTGTCATTATGACATTTTCTGAAAAATCCCTTTGCCAGGACTTCTTCAAAGCTGAGAAGCCTCAGAGAAAAATGAAAACAATAATTATCTGATTGCTTCTTCCTTTGGCTGCTTTGGAAAGTGGTCTGGAGATTGTTGATCCAACAGGTGCATGTTTGACTGGTTTCATGGGAACTCACATGCTGCCTGTGCATATTCAGATTCACACAGACAAATGTAAATTAAAGCAATTACAATATTTTCCAAAGCCCATAAGTATGTTTTATACCCATGTGTATATAAATACTCACCTACATGTACATGTATTTTCTGTTGGGGTACAGGCACTGGTGAGTGTGTACAATATAAACCAGAATTCAGTGTGAGCAAAAGAAACAAAATAAGTTCAAAATAATACAGTTGTGAAACTGGTACTCATGCTGCAGTACCATATTTTAACAAAATAATTTGGAAGTACAAAGCAAAATGTGGAGTATTTGAATAGAGTCAGAAACACAGCCCTGTTCCAAACACATCCATCCTTTTTCCAGTAAAGCTTTTTGGAAATGGTGTGCAGAGTTTTTGTTAAATTTTCTAGGTGGGCACACAGATCTGTAACTTTATGCTCACTCAGACATTCTAGTTTAGCCACATATTTTACAGGAAAAACAGAAATAGGTAGTTCAACTCCTTTCAGGCCTCTTATTAATTTTTCATTACAACAGCTCTTCAGTCAATTAAAAACCCAAGAATTATTAATTTCTCCATCTCCATGTATATGCAAATTACCAAAGTTCTTTATTTAGTATATATCACTCTAGTTTAATGAGCTCACAATGAGACTGATTCAGAACATGCAAGAATAAAAAAGAAATTGCCTTGCAGTTGTGAAAATTGATGATATAGTTCATTCTTTAGGTACCCTGCAGATGCAGGCACTACTTTTTAACCATCCTGATGAAGATATCTGTAGGATGCACTGAGCATCTCTCCAGGTGTGTGTGTCTGATACCAAGGAAAAGCAGAGAGCACAATAAGAGCCACAGCCACACCTTGCCATAGGGGTGGGTGCACATCTGAGACCCAGAGCCACCAGCACAGAGCAGTTTCTGTATGGGAACAGATGCAGGAAAGTGTCACCCTGATCTTCTCACAAGGACAATATTTGGAGCTGCTTCAACTTTGATATTTCCCATTTTGTGCTGGTGCTCAAATGTACACCCTTCCCTCTTTGTTGGATAACTGCACATAAATCACAGTTATGCTTTTCTTTTATAACAGAAGCTATGCTTTCCTTTTTTATTCTGGAAGAAATAATTCATGTAATTCCAGAAAACATTCACATAATAAAATGTAGTATTAATAAATATTAATGATGAAGGCTTGAAACCTATTTTGATGAGCATTTGTGCCTGCAACATGCAGCAAGGCAAACATCTGTTGCAGATAACACAAGGGAGGTAGAAATATGACCATTCAGTTTGCAAAACAGACATTTCAGTGCTGATTTTTGAGCTATTCATCAAGCTTGGTTTTTTTCAGAAATAGAATAGGAAAAAGAGCAAGAGTGGCCGGGTAAACATCCAATCTCTGCTTCCTCTGTGAGCAGACAGAGCCAGCTCACACATTTTAAATATCCACAGAGCCAGTTGTTCTGCAGACTGTGCTTTGAGGCTGTGTTGGTATCTCTGGGATGATCTGAGCCATTTGCATGGCAAAGGAAAGAGCAAGGAGCCCTCTCTTATATTATTCCATGGTGAAATGGGAGGATGGAGCAGCCATGAGCAGATATCCTCACTGGGCTCCTCTGCCCTCCCCCTCACCTTCCCAAGACTCTGTGCTATTTTAGAGATGGCTGAGCTGTGACTGGTTCATAGCAGGCTTTTCCAGTGAACCAATTTGAATTTTTAGTAATACTAAGCAGAGCTATCATAAACACAAAGAACCATTTTGTGATGACAGCAATGAATTTCTTGCCATTTCCTCTATCGCAGTAAGGAAATGGGAAATACATCCAAAAACATTTTCTTCTGCATATTCATCATCACTGGATCATATTTTATTGCTATTCTATGAACACTGTATTGAGATACTTGTGCTTAGAGAACACCTTCTCATTTTTGCAATTTCCCTTTTATAACTCTAGAATTCCAGCTAATTTCTGCCTCATTACTTTAATATAATTCCTCACCGATGAGAATCTTAGGAGAGGGGACACATGACTTCAGCTCTTCTTCATGAAAAGATTGTAAAAATATGTATGAAAGCAATGGAGTCCAACAGAAAAAGGACAGGCATTAAAGGCTCAGCCCAGATCTATTTATTTTTAAAGATTTTTCTCCCCTATGCCACTGAAGGACCAAAGGAAACAAAAAAGAAACTTCATATATTGGGTAAAAAAATTTAATAAAAGTAAGAACATTGTAGGAGATCAATTTTGTTTTTTCTTAGTAGAACTACCAGGGATAAAAGAGCAAAGGTGAGGATATATGTTAAAATTAACCTGATAAGAGACTCAGAACCTTTTCAACAGATAACCACCGTACTAGTTTCAGACTTGAAAAAATATTTAGGCATAATCACTGCCACAAAATTAACCCAAAGTAGAAAAATTAACAGAAAACCAACAAAACAAGCTAAACCCATTTTTGAGCACCACAATCCTTCCTCATTCCCAATATGCAATTAATTCTCTCCTGCCATTTATATCCTCAGCATCATCCCATATTGAGCATTCCTGGAACTAAAAGTCCCTCAGAGCCAATTAGCATTCAGCTTTCCCTTTCTCAGGACTGTGTGCTTTCTGTGTTTTCATGCTCACGAGGAGCAGCTGTCAGATGCACCTTTCAGCAGCTTAACAAGCACTCAGATGTTCTCTCCAGCCTCAGCAGCTGCTCACAGTAAGGCAGCTTTCAATCCAGTCAGGGGTTGAACTCTTGCTCCTTCCCTGGCAGCAGCCTTGTAAAATCCCCTCAGCTGGAGCTCAGCCCCCACTCCCTGAATTTTCATCTCTGCCTTTAAGTAATGGATTGTGTGGAAGACTGTGCAGCAGTTTCTGAAGTGCTTTTGGGACAAATGGGAAATTCGTGGTCTCCAGTTTCTCAGTTAGCTGATGGGTGTCAGGGGTCATCTAATAACAGCACCATCAACAGTTCCAGCACTACCACTGTGCACCAACACTGCTTAGGACATGAAGAGAAGAGAAGTGCTGTCATGGCTAAGCACTTTCATGGATCAGGGAAATGGGGAGGAAGCAGGAGATCAGAAGTTTCACAGTTCCTCTCACCACAGCTCTGTGCCAAGTACTTGGTGCTGGCCAGGGGCTCAGCACAAATCACAAACAGGACAGGGCTGCTGGAAAGTGCCTTGAGCTGTTTGATTTTCCAGCATCACTCTCATTCCATGGTTATGACAATGGGAAGATGCCACCAGCTCACATCCCAGGCAGCAGACCAAGAATTTAATTTGCCCAATCACACAAAGCAAAAGCACATTGACAGTAGCTGCATCCAACCACTATCAGCACAGGTACCTTTAGTTAAAACAATTTTTGCTTATTTCAAATACAACACCTGCTTGTAAGCCTTAAAACACAATGCACAGAGCTCCATTATTAAGCTTCAACCTTCCTAATATCTGGCTAGATAAACTTTTCTGCAGCTTAGGGAGTAATTCTAGACAAGCGTTAATACACAGACCATTGTTCTATTTGCCCTTGCTTTTCTACAGTTTAAATAATTTTTCTGCTGACCAATCTCATGGTTAGTGCTTAGCTCTAATCACAGTTCTACTGCCTCTGGGGCCTGTATTTTGCAGCTTTCCCAAAACCCTCTGATTTTATAGATTCCTGCAGTACTCAGTGCTGGATGAACCCTAGTGCAGAAACAGAGGAAGCAGGATTTACAGCGAGTCTACTCACCCAAAATCTTGGGAAAGAAACTCCCTATCAGATGAGTTCTGCTGATTGCAGACAGGAGGAAATGCAATGACAGTGGGTTATGTCTGAGAACTGTGCTCACATGCAGTTTCCCTGTGGGTTTTTTGCCTTGCTAGCAAACATCATCCTTGGAAGCACATGAGCAGAAGCAGATGGATCCCCCAGTGAGCACCTCGCTGAGATAACCCCACAAAGAAACCATTCCATGTCCCATTCCTGAACTTCCAGCTGGTAGCATTCCTCCCCAGGGCTCTGTGTTTGTATCCCTGCACTTATCAGGAGTGAGGGCAGCTGAGCTGACACCTTTTGTGGGAAAGAGCCTTCAGTTTGCACATCCTTTTCAGCCATTCTGAGCAAAGACACCGACCCACAGTCACAAGGAACAACAGCTGTGGAGCTTCTCCTTGAGCATGCTACAGCTGAAATAAATCTGCCAAGGTGTCCTGGTATTTCCTGTAAGAAACCATTCTTGCTTCTTACACAGAACACTGTCATAAAACTAAATGCTGCAACAGGAGCAGACAGCATGCCAAGCAGGCACTGCTGATCTGAAATGTATCCAAAGCAACCAAACCTCCTGAGCCTGGAAATTCCATTACAATAAACTCTCCAGCACTGGCACTCTGGGATTTGGAAAGTAGTCTGTTCTCTTGGTCTTGTTAATTCCTTGATTTATCCTCATTTTTGTGTTCAGCCCCAAATAAGTCAGATTCTACTCAATTACAGTCTGAACTAGAGAATATTTCCCTACTCAGCTGAGTGGTGTTCCATCACAGTGAAATAAAAAAAGGCTACAAGGATGCAGCACAGGTCTTTTCTCTTTTTCTCTTTTCCCAAAGCTTGCTGTACCTATTTTTTTATCACTACTCCATTTTTCTAGAAACCTACTTAGACTGGGAGAATACTACCAGTTACCTGCCTATATGTGAAAGCTCATCACAAAAACAGAAGAAATAATTTAGAACAAAAAGAGCCCCCCAAAAATTGCCACATCTGCAGAAGAGAATTCCACCAATAAACCTGCTCTGGTGCAGGTATAGCAGGCAGAATTTTTTTCCAAGCAAAATACAGCTGGACCTTGACTAATCCTTCATACTGAAATGAAGTTGTATTTTTGTACCTGGGAAAACTCTGATAAGTACTGTCAAAGAAACTATTCTGATAGAGAAGGGAAATTAATCCTGTATTCACATGTTAAAAAGTCTTGGATTGGTTCCTCAATATTTGCCATTTGGAATTCACTTCTAATTTTCTTGCCCAGCACAGCAATCACTGCCAGTCTCAGTCACAGGTGCATTGACAGATTACTAAAAGATGCTGAGGACAAGTCCTAAATTAATTTATGAGTTCAGTTCTGTTATCAGAAGGACAGCATCAGTTTTCTTTGTCCCTATCTAGTTTTCTTCCTTGATTTTCAGTTTCTCAGAAGGGAATTCCCAGACTCCCACATTTGTCTTAATAAAATCCCAAGATTTTATTATTCATTCCTTTCTCTTCTAGCCTTCTGATGAAATCCTTTCTTCCATTCTTTAGTGTAGTTTTAGTATATCATTTTCTTTTCATATAATATATATCATAAAATAATAAACCAGCCTTCTGAACCATGGATTCAAGATTCTCATCTCTTCCCTCATCCTGGGGACCCTCAAACACCACCACATTCTGATTACTTGTTTAGAGACAAAACCATTTTAATTAGTGCAAGGAACCTTGCCCCACCTCTATTGGACTTCTGTTTCTCCTTCTCTTGTATTTTTATTTCACCAGACTGCAACTTGTTCAGATTTGTTTGTCAGCAAACCTGGTATGTCAAAAACCTGTTCAGCTGAGAAGCTCAATCTCAAAGTGCTTAGGCTATCATATAATCCAGGCAATGTTTTACTCACACCCTATAGTTAAAATCATTAAACTTGTATCCCACCTAGCATGTTGACACAGCATTACCAGGAAAGAAATTTCATTTTGTCTACACATGCAAAAATCATGAGATGAAAGATGTGGCAGAGCATTTTGACTGATGCAGCAAAGTTCTTACAAGATAAAAAAGTAGTGTGTGTGTTTTTCCTGGGTTTTTTTGTTGCTGTAGCTTTTTTTTTTAATAATACACAAAGTTCAGTCATTTGAGAAAATCATCACAGAGTAATTGCCACACCAATGCTATTTAGCATGTTCCTTTCTCCTTTTTTCCCTGACTGAAACCCACATCAAGTAATTACATGCAATTAAACATATTCTTTCCAATGCTTTTGCCTTGTTTTCTTTTTTCATTTCACTACAATTACTGTGAATTCTCTTTTACTCATCAACTTGCATTTTTCAAGCAAATTTCCATGCATTTTATGCATCAAAAGGGCCAATACCTCAAAGAGGAGGATCTTTGTAGTCTGCCCTGATGGAGGGCCATTTCATACAAATTTCATCATTTTCATCCAGATTTGTTCTGTGCCTCATCAAGGGTCTGACAACAGACTCTACACAGCAGAAATAGTCAAATTGCAGTTTGAACCAGAGAAATTTTTTTTTTTATTTACTGCAAAGTAGCAGTTACATGAATCCTCAGCTGCTAAAGGGAACCTCTCAAACAACAGTGCTGTAAATCAAGTAGTTTGTTCACTGGAGATAGGAATCTAATAAGAGAAAAATATTCTCCAAAAGAATTTATCCCATCATTGAATTTTTAGGCTGTTTGAGACAGAGCCTGTGTTTGGATGCCTAAGGGGGTTTTAAGAGCTGCACAGGCAATGGTGTGGTGCAAATCACAAACACAGGTCAGTCAGCACTGACAGGATCTCTGTCCTTGATCAAATCACTATTGATAGGCTCTTCTTACTCTCAAATATTTTAGGAGCACAAACACTCTTCAGCCTCCATGAAATAACATGGTATTGACTTCTCTCTATACCAAGGATAGAAGAAATGTGCTACAGCCTCACCTGGAGTAGTTATAACAACTCCCATTTCTAAATTGCAGGCCTGTCCAGTTATTAAGTAAAATAAAATAATAACAGAAATATATTCAGAGACCAACAGAACTAATAAACCTTTTTTTCATGGCTTCTTCCATAACAGAACATCATACTTGTTTCTCATCCTTTCCACAAACCAGTTGCCACCAAAAAACATATTGGGAAACCAGAGAGCCTGAAGAAATCCTTTTCTCCATGCACCTCCACGTTCATAGCACTCCTGGAACTGGGCTAAATTACCATCTGTTGACTTATCAAAAGAAAATAATTGAATTTTATTATTTGGGCTTTTAGGGATTCTTGGTCACAGCCTTAATGGCACAAACAGTGCTTTACTTACTGGGAAAGACAATAGGAAAATAACTGCTTTGTCTTCCAATGGCAGAAATTGATTTTAAAAAAGTGCAGGATGAAATTACACGCCCCAAAGACCACAGACCTTCCTTGCACTTCAAAAGCTATAAAGCAGTGAGGCATAGAGAATTTTAGAATCAGACTGACATTCACCCACAGAATCTTGGAGCCACAGGGATAGAACTTTCAGTAATGTTTGCTGTCTGGAAAATACCAATAAAAAAGAGAAGCTAGGTAAATACCATCCAGAAGCCAGATGGCACTGAGTGGGGCACCCATATCCACCCTCAGCATTGCAAGACAAACTCTGACCCTGTCTCCAGCAGGAAGGCATCTGCTTGTTTGGTATGAGAGCCCATATATGAGATTCCCAGGCATGAAAATGATAAAGCTGTTATAGTGACAAGTGGCATATTATACCACTTCAATTACCAACCTTTGATTACTGCTGTTGGACCAGAAAATATCATACATGAAGCATTATTGAAGTACCAAAAAAAAGGCAAAGAATAATAGATATATTCCTGTAAAAAAAAAAAAATATATATTTCCTATAAAAAACATTACATGACCCCTAGATCTTTGAAGCATCTGACTCATTTTTGCTTGTAATGAAGAGTTTCTTTCTGGATGGTGCTGAATGCTGGCAGGGTGTCATGGAGCCTTTGAAGCACAGTTCTGGACACATCAAGAGAAATAATGTGATATGGGAGAGTCAGCATGGATTTATCACAGGTAAATAATGCCTGAATGTCACAGACATCTTTTATGAAAAATCCTTTCCTTAGGATTTTTCCTCCTGAGAAGCTGAGAGGCCTCAGGAACACAATGTGAACGTTGGTTATCTGCTGCTGTGGGATGCAACAGGTGCATCTGGGATTGGTCTCATGTGGTTGTTGCTAATTAATGGCCAATCACAGTCAGCTGGCTCAGACTCTCTGTCCAAGACACAAACCTTTGTTATCATTCTTTCTTTTTCTATTCTTAGCCAGCCTTCTGGTGAAATCCTTTCTTCTATTCTTTTAGTATAGTTTTAATATGATATATATAATAAAATAATAAATACATATATCTCACAGTGGTGTAAGTACCAATTTTTAGCAAAATAACTGCTTTATATAGTCATGTTGTATTTCTGCATGATATTTGCAAAATCATGTCTTAGGAATCATTTGTCAACAGAGTCTCAGGGAACAGAGGCTGACCAAAAGAGTCTGATTCCTTTTAACTTTTTCTGGTTTGGGATGAAACATGGAGTCAGATCCTCATCCTCAGAGCCCTGTGAACACCATCACACCTGAACAACCTGGCTGCCCTCTATGGCAAAAAAGGGGAGAGATGTGGGTATCAGCTGCCTTGGCTTCAGCAAGAGTTTTGCCACTGGGTCCCCCTACAGAGTTGTAGAACATTATGGCCTGCACAGTCTCTCTGTTAGATGAATAAAAACCTGCTTGGATGGAGGGAGAGCAGCAGTCCATGGTCATTCTCCACCTGGCAGGGTCTGTGTGTGTCCCAGGGGTGCCTCAGGAGCTGAGCTGTGCCCTCTCCTGCTCACTGCCATCACAGTGCCCACCCACCTCCAGGGATGAGGGAGGGATTGTGGAGCTCAGGAATGGCTCCAAAGCAGGGACAGCTGAGGCTGGCAGTGCTGGCACCCAGGATTTGGAGAAGAACCAGCTTCTGGAGCACTGAGCAGCAGCCTCTGAATGCCTGTGAAGAGGCCCTCAAGAAGACACAGCCAGGTTGTTTGAAGGGCTGCCTGGCAGCAGGATGAAAGGAAACAGGTACCTGCCTCTGATGAGATTAATTCCATAATACATGCTCATGCAGGAAACATGAAAGGAATTAATCCTCAGGTTTTCTTGAATGGATAAAAAAAACCTTTTCATGGCTTTAATTTCTGTCATGCATTTCAAAATGCTGTACTCAAGGGATTTGACATAGTTCCCACAGGCTAAAGACATCCAAAGGATTAAGAATTTTTTTAAGTTTGTCTGAACCACCATTTTTCTTCCCTGTCCCCTAATCTGCAGTGCATAAAGTTTGTCTCTAGGTGTGGATATGAACCATGGTTATTACATATATCTCACAGTGGTATAAGTACCAATTTTTAGCAAAATAACTGCTTTATATAGTCATGTTGTATTTCTGCATTATATTTGCAAAATCATGTTTTAGGAATCATTTGTCAACAGAGTCTCAGCGAACAGAGGCTTACTTAAAGAGTCTGATTCCTTTTAACTTTCTCTGGTTTGGGATGAAATAAGCTTTGGGGTCTCCAGGATTTGAAAGCAAACTACTCTTTTCAATTTCAAGTTTGGACCCTTTCTTGCTCATGTGAATTCTTTTCCAGCTTTGAAAGGACATTTCCTACTCCAGCCACCAATCTGAGAGTTAAGAGGAAAATTGTACATTAGAGAAGAAAGCAGAGTAACTTTAAAGCTCAAAGACTCTCTGACCACTGAGTGCAAAGAACCACTTAGCTGAGACCAAGTGACAGTGAAATCAGCATCAGCAAAACACAGAGACTCCATTATCTGCAGAGACCTGACAGCACCTTTGAGTACCTAAAGGGGCTCTGAGAGAGCTGAAGAGGGATTTTGTACAGTGGGATTTAGTGACAGAACACAGGGGGTTGGCATCAAACTGCAGGAGTGTTGGATTATATCAGATACGAGGAAGAAATTATTTACCGTGTTTTGCCATCTCATTGCAAAAGTTCCATATCTTTTTGGTGATTTCTCATGGGCAGCTCCTCACAGCACTGACCCCTTCTTCTTCACAGCACACCCAACAAACTCCATCCCTCTCCTCACCCCCTCTTTTGTAGCACTCATCCTTATTGCACACAACTGTGGCCTGTTCCTAATCTTTGGTGATTGGTACAGCTGCACCTCCTCAGGGGTGAGATTACCTTCTGCACCATCTTTATTTTCTTATATTCTATCCCCCCACAACTGTGAGGCACTGGCACAGGTTACCCAGAAAAGCTGTGGATGCTCCATGTCTGAAATGCCCAAGGCCAGGTTGGGTGGGCACTGAGCAACCTGACCTGGTGGAAGGTGTCTCTCCCCATGGCAGGAAATTTGGAACTAGATGGTCTAAAAGGTCCCTTCAAACCCAAAGCATTCTGTGATTCAATGACAATTTGGAATTTAACAACAGTTAAATTGTAGTAAACGATGAGACTGGGTTAAAAAAAATCTTGTGCTTTTTGCTTACCTTCTGCAATTGCAACCTGACCAATTAGGTGAAGCAAATATTTAAATAAAGGAACATAACACACATTATATTTTTTAGATTTCAGAATTCTGAAACAAGAGAGGGCTCTTTGATCAGATGTATGAAACCTACTCTTCTTTGTAGATAAGAAGTGCAAACAGGGCTTAAGTGGAGTAGCACTCTTGGGTTTTTGTGGTTGAGATGACTCCCCAGGTATTAGAAAGTCTCTTTTTTCCCAGCCCTGCGACTGTAGAAGAAGTCAGGATTTGTTGGTTTTGTTTTTCAAGGTCATTTATTTTCCCTTATCTATTCCATTCCTTCCCTGACCTGCTGAGATCTGTCCAGCAGGTCGGGCTATGGCACAGTCCCTGCCTTGGCATGGTGTTAGCTTTTTATACTAAAAACTACATGTGCTTTATTTACAATAATTTTCCAATACCCATCACCTATGTTAGACAGTCTGTCTCTACCCTAAACCAATCCAGAAGTGCCACCAGCACAGCAGGAGATGGAGGACAAGAAGAAGGAGAAGAAGGACAGGACATGCTCGGGCTCCTCCATCTTGCCTGTTGAGTCCCCATTCTAAAATCCCAAAATTCTACTTTTTCACCCTGTGACAAGTTAGCTATCATTCTACTCAAACCATTGTAGCTTGTAACTCCTCACACAAGGTTGGGAATTGTTTCCATGGGCTAAAATCAAAGGCACAGGTGACTCTGTGCCAGGGTCTCTGAGCCCCCTGTCCTCCAGGGCACCCAGAGCAATGTCCTGGGTC
Source organism: Setophaga petechia (assembly GCA_024362935.1). Lineage (NCBI taxonomy): Eukaryota > Metazoa > Chordata > Aves > Passeriformes > Parulidae > Setophaga > Setophaga petechia. The sequence continues at coordinate 701,602 of JANCRA010000096.1, read as the reverse complement.
CTGACACAGCACATTCATTCTCTGCAAAGTGTTCTGTCAAAGGCAAGTATTTCTTAAACAGATGACTGAAAGACTGCTGTAGTTATTTGTATAATACTCTTCTTCCTGTATCCCACATGCAAATTTATACAAAACTGGGAGCTAGTCCATAACTAATCCATAGTTCCAAGGCCACATCAATGCAGTACTGGATATTTACAGCAAGGTGGGGAGGAAAAAACCCTCACAGACCATGATAAAGTGAAAGGCTGAACTGTGCTTTCAAAAAGCCAGTCACATTTGGTGGGGTTTTTGATTTTCAGAAACAGCAATGGCTTTTTATTGTATATCAAAGCCCATCTATTATGTCCACTGCTCTTTATGCTCTGTTTTGAGAAGCAGAATGTCTGTGTAGAGACAACATAGGGGTGTTTGGAGAGAACTGGGTGTGCTCTCACAGACATTCTTGGTTTGGAAGAGAAACCAAAGCTTGGAGATCACAAAAAGCTCAGGGGAGGTCACAGCCTGGGCCCCTGATGAATGGGTGCAAACAGCAAAGTCTCATGATAGAAAATAGCATGATAGCAGTCCTGCTCCTGTAGGATTGGCCTGAGCTTGGTGGTGCCAGCATTCCCACTGTGTATCCCTGCCCAGGAGCTGTTTCAGGATCCTCCAGCCAGCAAGGCAATGAAATAAATTTCCTCTTTGCGTTTCAGCCATGGCTTTGTGGTTGTTCTGGCTGCCTGCCTGTGTCAAACCACACAGGAACCAAGTGCTAAACTTGAGCAGCATCTTCAGGGCACAGAACAGACTGGTGACAAAGAGCAAGCCAGCTCTAGGCCCAAGAAAAGAGACTGGTTCATGCTCTTCTGATTGCAGCCCAACCCTGCTGCTTCCTCCATTCCCTTTTCCCTACAGTAGCTCAGACTTGGTTCAATTGACTTCTCCAAACCCAGGTGGACTTTATCAAATCTCTTTCTATAATCTGTCAGGCACTTCTAATCACATTAGTGATTTCCCATCATACAACATCAGTAATTATATTATTAGACTCGGGTTGAGGTTTTTTTTCCCCAATCTGATATAAAACTGCCTCTGCATATTAATAACATTTCTATCATGAGACTTTAATGAAGCAGAATATCAATGAGATGTCCTGGGTGGAAAACTGTTAGTGGTATAAAAGATGTTCATTTGGGTATAGACATGGCACTATTAGAAGTGGTTTCCTTACAATGAGAAGAAGTCTCTGTCCTTTTCTTCCCTTTCATTTCCCTCGGTGTGGGACAATTGTAAAACTTTATTTACAATTCATATGGAGAATGATTAAATAGCTTTCATTCTCCGAGTGTTGAAAAACTCTGCAAATCACAAAGGCATCCACTTGGTAAGAAGAAATTACAGTGATATTGTCTCATCCTCAGCATCATTTGTTACTTTAAAAGACTGAAGAAAGTATGTCAAATTGTGGCAGAGACTGTAGCTTTATCTAAAATAAACTTATTAAAGAAGACAGTTTTTTATTAGCAAGTCAGAAACCAAATGATTAAACAGCTTTCTCTCTGTCTGAATACCAACTAGAAATCAATGTACATTATACAGCTGTGGCAGCTGAGACTGCAGAAGATTCAAGGACAGCATGAAGACTGTGATTTACTGAAAATATTTCACCCAGGCAACAGCCATAAGATGAAGTCCAGTTTGCCCTCATAATACATTTCCTTGCTCTTTTCAATATTAATTAAGAAAACTTAATTACTTGCATTAACTGTAAAAAGGTGGTAGTCTTGTTACAAATCCTTAATTGTTGAACCTAAAAAGAATTATTTCTCTATCCTGAGTAGGCTCTATAGAGAGCTTCTTGAAATATCATGTATTGCTATTCAAAGGCAGGCAATGTTGAAACTTTTTTATTGGTGGTTGTGACAACTGCAGCAATAGAAAACATGATTAAAGCATGATTGCCATTTAACATTACTATGGATGGACCTACAATGTACAGTGTCACACCTGACAGCTAAAGCACTTCAATAAAACATGCAGGGCTTTTGGTTTCTGGTAGTTTTTTTTTTTTGGTTGTTTTTTTTATGTTTTTTGTGCAAAGATTCCAAATGGGACACGGGAATTAATTTTCCTTAAACATAAATACAAGATTTTTACACAGTTTCACAAGTTATCTTTTTCATTTGCTGGATGTAAGCTGGTAGAACTGGAAAAAACAGATAAATGTGGGGCATAGTAGCTAAAATTAATTCAAAAAGTAAGCAACAGAATGGCAGAGATACATAATGGAAATAAAAACATTCTGGATTATATATACTAATCACCACAAAATAAATATATTTTTTTAAAGCAAATGATTACTAGAAATCATATTCATTCCATTACTCTAATTTTATTGATATAATCAGAAATTATTTACCATTATTTATTATCATATGACCTGAATAACATAACACAATATTACTCACAAACCAGTGCTTTTCTGAATGGTTTGGGGCAAAGATTCATCTACATCATACAGCTAATATACCTTCCACTGCCCAGTATCCATCTGACAGATGGAAATCTTGAGAGGCCCTGGATTAAATAATTATACTGTAGGTGATAATCAGGTAGGAAATATTATTCCTGTAGACAGATATCCAGACAAGTTCCACACTGACTTATGGCAGGTGAAATTGTAGCAGCTGCAGTGGAGCACAGTTGTAACATGTCAATTTTATAAAGGAGTTCACAGATGATGCAAAGCAGAACAAATGTTTGCCAGTTCTGAGTGATAGATTTTATCCAGGTCAAATTGCAAATCCACACAGCATGCAAACACTCAAGAACATGAATTTAAGCTGCAAGTATTTTTAGTGTGCAAAGATAAAAAGCTTGCTAGTGTGTGCCCATCACACCTTCTCAGCTTTTTAAAACAAGATGTTCACCATTGATGTCAGGTGAATACATCCAGGCTGTGCCTGGTGCAGTTTAGGGAAGGAGATGGGGTTTTTGTTGTGGCCTGGTTCATGTCCATGCAGGTGAACTCCTGTACTAAACCCAGATCAGGGAAGGAGATGGGATTTTTGTTCTGGCCTGGCTCGTGTCCATGCAGGTGAACTCCTGTACTAAACCCAGATCAGGGAAGGAGATGGGGTTTTTGTTGTGGCCTGGCTCATGCCCATGCAGGTGAACTCCTGTACTAAACCCAGATCAGGGTTATGGAATCAGGACAGCCCCTGGGGAAGGGAGGAATGATGCATCTGACTTCATCTTAGCACAGAGCTCATTAATTATTTTACTATACTATATTATTCTGTACTATGTTACACTACATTACATTATATCTAAACTGAATCTGCCAAGCCTCACTCTGCTCACACTGCCCAGAATCTCGTGGCTGTCACCCACAGTCCCCACACACACACACACACCTGGCCCTGACAGGCCAAGGGAACAAAACCCCATCGCTGTGGGTGAGCAATCTCCACATTGCATTCTGCTCTGGCACAACACAGATCACAAATCAGCAAATGAGATTTATTTCTCCCTTCTCTGAGGTTCAGAGAATGTGAGCCTCAGAAATCCTTGGGAAGAAGTGTGACTTTCTTCTCTGCGTGAAGAGAAATGTGGCGACGCTGGGTGATCACATTGGCTGTAAAATGTGATCATTTTGGGTCAGCCTTGGGTGCTGGCTGAGCATTTTTTGAGGCATTGCTGCTTGGTCTGAGCCCCCTCTGCTAGGAAGCACACTTCTGATTTGGGGTGGTTTCCCTAGCAGGCAGGATGACACCTCAGAGCCCAGTTTAGTTTAAGTCCACACCTATGCGTACCACACGAGTCTGAGAGGGTAAAAGTAAAATTAATTTCAAACAAGGGGATCCCAGGCAGCAGACAGACTTTACAGCTCTGCCTTGCACACAGGGCTTTAGCTGACAATTCTCCTCAAAAGTGGAGGGCAGTCATTGTTGTGTGTCAGAGTTTTTGCTACCCTGCCAGCACAAGGGCAATAAAATTTCCTAACTGGCTATACCAGCTCTTGTCCTCCCCTGGCAGCCCACAGAAACTCCCAGTGACCCTCTGGAAACTGCATTTACATCTTGCAGTGGAGCAAAAGGGTTGTGATATCAAACGATAGCAGAATTCTTAGAAGTGTAGGAAATCCACTGTAATTTTCAAAGGCTATCATAATTTATTTTATTACAGTAGATAGTAAAACAATTTGAAAAGGTTATTCCCACTTCTGTGTGTTAGAGACGTTTTATCTCTGATGTTTCTTTAGTTTCTAAGTACAATTCCTATATCCAAGTAATAAAATCTTGTTCTGTAGAGTAGTTGTAACTATTAAAAATACACAGTGATCATGTCCGAACTTGGATTAACTTGGAGATAGTTAATCATAATCATGAAATAAATCTCATACATTTCTAATGAAAATTTCAACAAAAATATGGAACCTTGAAGAAACAGGATAATTGTTTCTCTTTGTATAATGTATATACATTATCTTTTTTCTATGGAAGTTTAGGAAAAGCAATTGGAGGCAAGGCCAGACTTTTGACTCATTCCTAGAAGAATATGAATAAGGACTCCTCATGATTTCATTTGATAGGATTGTCACTGGCTGGAATTACTTGCCAGGCATATAGGCACAACTCATGGGGACATCACTCACATCATTACAGAAATAATCAATATTATTTTAGGGTTAAGCATAGTGAAGGATTCATTCTCTTAAACTTGGTCAGGTAGCTCTCTTTGCAGTTGCAGCAATAATGAAATCCAGAACACCATTTTAGTGGTTTTATGTAGAGATACATAAGAATATACTTAACAGACAACTACAGATAAAAATATATTTGAGGACACACAGACAAGTATTTTACATCATAAAAATTATTAATCCCTACATATTCGAAGTAAACAAAAAATCCCATAAAACACTTTTTGGAGCAAGTCAAACAGAACAAACATCCACAGTCTGGAGATAACAAGACATACAGTATGTGCATAGATGAAGGTTTAAAAAACACTTATCAGGAATACATTGCAAGCCAGAAGGCTGCAAAAAAGCTTTTACAATGAAGCTCATGTTAGCTTGTATTCAGGACACCTAAATTTAGGGAAATATTCAGAAAATAATTAAATGGGGCCTGTCTGATTACAGATTTTTGACAATGTGGTAAATGGGCCTTGCTTATGTGGTGATTGAAGAAATTCCAGAGAGGGTGACTGCAGACATGGAAGGCAAAACTGAAACGAGTAACAGTATTTTTAACAAGTTAAAAATAAATTGGTTTAGAGTTTGTCACGTCCCAGTGTTCTTTCTCAATACATGGAAACACTGAAGAATGTTTGCTAGCACAACAAGAATTTTTACAGCTAAGAGGACTGAATTGCAGAGGGGAACTGAGAGGAAGCAGAGTGCAAAGCATGACTGAGGAGTAATGAAAGACATGAGAAAATGTGGGAAGGCTTGATTAGAGCAGACCACTCATCTATAAAATCCTGAGCTAGGAAAGGAAAAGAAGTATTAACATTGTACAAAAAAACATAGTGCAAAAAGAGTCTATAACACCACAGTCTCAGCTAGTTATTTTAGAACTAATGAAAGCACTTGAGAAATAGTGATGGCTTTCAGTGCATTGTCTGGCATGTCTGATGCTGTGTTCTTTGCAGAAAAAGCCAGTGTTGAATATTGACTGATAGAGTGTGCTACAGACTAATTTTTTTTTTTTTTTTTTTTTTGTGGATGAACATCACAGAACAGGGATCAAGTCTCTTGAATTCCTTTTTTCCAAACCCTCTATGATGTCATTTCATGTGTCTGATGTGACTGCAGCAGTGAGTGGGATGGACACACAAGGATGTCTGTGCAGGTCTGGGCATCACCTGATAGCAACTCCAAACAATTTCCTTTCCTCATGTTCTGTGACTGGAATGCTGAGAAAATGTGAACTCTCTCTGATCCAGCAGCCTTCAAGGGCCTAACAAAGAGAAAACATGCTACTGGGAAAATTAATTATATGTGTAGTTAATGTGTAAAGCAAAAAGTGATCAAGAAAACGTCAATACAAAATAGAAGGTAATCCACATTGCCAATTCTTTTCGTGCTTTTTTCTTCTTATAAGCAGTCTAATGTCAAAATCCAAACATACATTGATGTTTGAAAAGCTGTTCTCTGAGATGAACCTAGAATTCCCCAGGCAGCAATGCAGTGTGACTTGTATGATTTACCTCCATTCCAAAAATAACAGTAAGAGGCTTTCAACAATTATTCAGCAGTGTCAAATATCTATTACTGACTCCTTGCAAATACTTATAAAACCCATTTTCTGGTGCCCAAAAAGTGAAAAAATCTGAGTCAATTTAAAAAAGCAAGTCAATTCATATAGTTGCCTAAGCTAGAAGTTAAAACTTTTTAGAACCCCATTTTTCCTAAGTTTCATGGACATAATGAACAACACCACAAAACCTTTGAGCTTTCAGCACTGGGAAGGCATCAGGGGGAAAAAGACAGATGTTGTCCTGCCTACCACACATGAGGATCATTTTATCCTCCCTGTTAAAACCCTCCAGCCACTGAAATACAACCTGAGGGTGACAACACAAGTGTCATCTTGGTTTGGTGCCATTTGTGCAGGATATGGAAATACTGAGAAATATCCTCCAAACTATGGCATACAACATAGGCTTGGCTGACTAAGGAAACACTGACATGAAGGAGCCTTTCAGGTGGCTCCTGATATTTGTTCTGCTTTCTAAAAGGGAAAAAAAAATAGAAAAAAATTTTCCTTGGTTGTATTACTTATATTCCCTATTTCCATCCTCATGGTTAGCATATGTGGATACAGGTATTATTTTAATGTGTTTTAATCACAGTAAGAACTGCATTCAGGAGATGTAGTTATCAACAGGACTGAACAGAAGGATTACTGCAACTAATTCTCAAAAGAAAATATGTGGAATTGTTGATCTATCTTGACTTTGCCCTGTTGGGGGTTCACAAAAGGAAAAGAAACATTTTAATAATATTTAAGCGAATAAGAATACAACTTGTATGCTTGCAAGGCTCAAGGCAAGAAATAAAATAATACTGTCCAGCTCTTAACATAGCTTAATATTTAAAACACTGCCCTTTTTGTTTGTTGAGTCAACAAAAATTAATACCAATGAACTTGACATCAAATACAATGATGTAACACTTAAATAACATCATAATCTCAATGTATCCAGGAGGCTAAGGAATAAAATTCGTTGCTGTCCAGGGCTAAAGCATTTGCTTTTTTTCTAGGCTCAAAGAAAGATTCATGGGTTATGCATACTCCCTTTTTCAGTGTTGCATTGATCATTTGATACAAATGCTTCTCCTGAAAATTGGGCTGTTTTCCAGACTGTAAGTTAATCTTCCAGCTTCACAATTAAAGACATCATGCTGAAGAATGAGGGAGTAATGCTGATTTACATTCAGCAGCTGTGTGACTCAGAGATATGATTTACACCATCTTTGCCTCCTCAGCAGAAGCTGCAGGCAGTCTCCAAAAAAACCTTTGTCCACCAGGTTTGTTATCACTCTCCCTGCAACACCTGTAATGCTTCAGATAGCTGCAAACTTGCTAATATGAGAAGTAGTTTCCTTCTTTATGACCTGTTATAAAAGCCAATTAAATTCTTATTGATAACATCAAACTGAGAGTCTTGAAGACATATTTATTTTACTCAGGGGATTGTCACACCAGAGGCAGAACCTGGTCCAACTTTCTTTCCCACTACAAGCAAATAAGTCCTTGCCAGAAACAGCTCTGAAAAAGCTGGTATTTATTGAAATTCAGCTCTGTTCAGTTCTGGATCTCACTGTGGAAACTGCCACCAAATGTTAATTAGAGAGAGCCCAATTCTGGAGATGCTGCTGCCTTTGGAACAGAGGCAGAACTTGACCAGTGTCTATCATTTGAAAAGCAATGGAAAATGCCCCAAAAGCCACATTGAGAACCCATAATGGATGTGCAAGGACTTTCAGCTGGGACCTCTCCACCTAGGGTGGCTTTGCCATCTAGAGTGGAGACCTGCTGCTCTCCAAAAATGACCTGGCAGCCTCCAGGCTCCAGCCAGAACAGGGAGGGGTGGTAGGAGGAAAGATGAAGAGGAGAGTCCTGCATCCTCTGCTCAGAGTGGGAATTTCCAAGGTCTGTCTGTGAGGATTGCAAAGTTATAGGCCAGTGAGGAAGATCTCAGAACAAGTTGCTGGTAGGGATATTTTTTTCCTATTTCTCCTCACCTGGGAGACCAAGATTTCCAGACTGTTTAAATAGAAGGTTATTGGAATAAGATGAAGGAAATTCTTGCCAAGCTGGGCTGATCTGGGATAGTGTGACAGAATTTTTCACAACCAGCTATGCTTCTGACATCTGGTTCAAACAAAGGCACTGCAAAAGCTTCTGTGATGAGAAAACTGCAAACAAAATGAAATTTCAGCCAATTTGTGCAACCTGACCTAGGTGAAGATGCCCCTGCTCGTTGCAGGATGGTTGGAACTAGCTCACCTTTAAAAGTCCCTCCCAACCCAGAAGTATTCATTCTTTTTAAAGTATGTGGTAGATGGTTTAACTACACTGAACTTAGGCTGTGACTGCTCACCTACTCTCTAGACAGATATTCAGTGTGTATTTTTGGATAACTATGTTATCACAGAATCAGATAATATGCTGAGTTGGAAGGGAGCTATAGGATCATCAAGTCCAATCCTGGCCCTATCCATCACCATTTAAGTCTTCATAAACTTCTGGAATAAATAACCAACCCTTCTTGAAATTAGGAAAGAGCAAGGAATACATTTAAGGTTTAGTCCTCATACGTGGTAGAATATGTGGAATTTCAAAAGATTACAAACATTTTTTTAATTAATTCCTCAGAGTTATAGAAAGTCTGTAAGTAAAATCATAACTTCCACTGAATGAGCAGTATGCTTTCACTTAAAAAAATAAATCAGTTGCAACTGCTATATAATTCAGAAATATGCTATACCAACACTGGCCCCTCCTTCTTTTAATCTCTTTCACCCCAAAACGGAAGGAAACTGAAAGAAATATTTAAGGATTGTAGGCATTGTAATACCAACATCATATTCAGCTTATCAAACCTCTGCTTCACTAAGGTTTAAGATCCTGCTGAATAGCTCAGCACTTGTCTGCAGTTAATGTACTTTAGGTGCACTTTGACATAATTCTAGAAGGATAAATGAAACTCATAAAGGCTTTTGGTGCTTAAGAACAAGTATTAACATAATTGCTCTAAAAATATTTAAAGGAGCTGAAGGTCACTTGCTGACTCTTCATATCTTAGACTATAGTGCAGTTGGCTTTTGTCTCTTGCAATGAACTGATCAAGACTGCTGCAATATCTAGATATAAATGTCTGCCACTGCTGTGAGGTTAGGGATTTATCACAGGATTTTCCTTATCATTTCTTGGTTTAACTCCAATAATCATCCATTCATATTCATGGAGTAAATTTTCCATCATGTACAATGAGGTTTAATTACTAATTTTTTTTTTTTCCATTTGTGGAAGGGACAATTCAGATTATTTTCAGTGTTCAGAAAATTACAGCATTTAGATTAGAGACCAACATACAAACCCTTACAGATATCTAACATTCAGAACTCTCTACAGAATACAAAAAACCCTATAATTATTTTGTTATTTTAGCTCTGCACAGTCTTGCATACCTGCTAAGAAGCACTGATGAGCTAATAGATCTCTCCCACAGAAAGATTCCTGTTTCATACTAGATAAATTCAGAGTTTATGCAAAGGATGTTAGATTCAGAGGTTTGAAAAGCAGCCACTGCTCCCACTAAGGTAATTAGAAAATCTTGGCATTTGATATTTTACAAAATCAGGAACTTTAATGTGGGGCTTTTTGAGACATAACAGCTACAGGGATTCCTGAACAGCACCTTTGAACTAGTTACAGCTTATATTTTCAGGGGCAAATTTTGCTCTCAGTATGTAGTAATTAGATTCTTAATGCTCGTATGCATATAAAAATATATTACAGACCAGTGTACAGGGAAGAATTTCACTCCCTATGCATGATGAATCTTAATTGCATTCTCCTTCAAGTCTTAGATCTCCCTACAGGAGAGCTGCAGTCACTCATTTAGGATGGAGAAAGGGCCACTTGTCTGAATGGGTTTCATAGCAACAAAATCCTGTCACATCCAGTCAATAATGCTGCCACATACTGGCCTAACGAAATACAAGTTTTGTATAAACAAAAAGACACATTTTAGCCAAAATGCTGTATTCAGTTGTAAGGGAACACAGGTCATGGTACGTGGCAGTTACTCTTTGCTTTCCATCATCAAAGTGCTTCAGAAGCAAACTAATTAATCCTCTAAGTAATTAATACTAATTATTTAGTGGATGATAATTATGGTACTCTATTGCTTTAAACTAATTAGTCATAAACGTTTTAATGATATGCTATAATGTTTTATATGCAATTGCTATGGTCTGCTGGGTTATAATGTGTATTTTATGATATTTATTCCCAAGTGGTCCACTGGGAATTTCTATGACCTGTAGCAGATGATCAGATGAAAACACACACGGGTTGAAGGCCCAGGCTCACAGCAGCATTCATCTGCTGGGATTGCCATCACAGTGACTGGAAGGCACAGCAAAGAATAAAATGTTCAGTGCTCCTCACCCCAGAAGCAGTGAGGAGCTCAGGATCAGGGGCTGGAGCTCAATGTGGTAATGCACAGCATCCCTGAGCAGCTGTGCAAGGATGCCCAGCAGCCCTGCTCGTGCTGTTAATGATGGCTGCACATAAATCAGCTTTAGGACTTAGGGACATAAATTCATGGGAGCTTTCTTTCTTTTCCCTAAATGCAGGAAGGGCAATTGCCTTGTGTGACTCGGTAAGCAAAGAAAGACTCCCAGTCAGCACTAGGGGTGAAGAGCCACCTGAGACTGCAAAGCAGAACCCCCTGTGTGCCAGAGAGGGAGGGCACATCTCTCTGGATGGGGAGAGGGGCTACAATTCATCTTGTCAAAGGGGACCGAGCTGTGTCCCCCACGGGCAGCAGGAACCCCTGACCCTGCACCTCCCAGGCACGCTTTCAGCCAGCAGGGCTTTTCCAGTGGATTCCATCAAAAACCTTTCATCTAAACCTTTTCTGTGGCTGAGGTGGGTACTGAGGTGTCTTTCTGGTGAATCCCAGGGCTTTTCCAGTGGATTCCATCAAGCCTTTCCTGTGGCTGAGGTGGGTACTGAGGTGTCCTTTTTGGTGAATCCCAGGGTTTTTCCAGTGGATTCCATCAAGCCTGTTCTGTGGCTGAGGTGGGTACTGAGGTGTCCTTTTTGGAGAGTCCCAGGGCTTTTCCAGTGGATTCCATCAAGCCTTTCCTGTGGCTGAAGTGGGTACTGAGGTGTCTTTTTGGAGAGTCCCAGGGCTTTTCCAGTGGATTCCATCAAGCCTGTTCTGTGGCTGAGGTGGATACTGAGGTGTCTTTTTGGTCCCAGCAAGGTTTGGGGATGAGGAAGGGGCTGAGCTGCTCAGCACTGCCAAGGCTAAAGGAAATTTAAGCACGTGCTGGAGACACTGGCAGCTTTTGCCTTTGCCTGTTGCTGTGACAGTAAAGTTCAGCAGCACTTGGACAGCAGTGCTCCCTCAACAGCACAATGAAGCCAATTATTACCTTTAAAGTGGGTTTCAACTAAGAAAAGCACTGTGTCAGAAATTACTTCACAGCCCTCTGTGTTTTGTTCTCCCCCAGTGACTGCATCAAACCCAATGGGCTTGCAAAAAAAATTTCAAGTTGTCATCTCTAGCATACAGAATACCCAAGGTCTGAAAGACATTCTGTGTTTGTTGTACTTCTTGCACCATTAAAAAGAATAATTTTGCAGTTCAAATCTGAAATTTCCATTTTTGATGTAAAGAAATTTAGCTGAGCTTACAAGAAAATCACTGGTTTATTAGCAAATATAATAAAAAGCTGGATTCCTACTGCAAATCAAACATAAAAAGTCAAAACTCTCAGGGCTACTTTCTTTTTTAAACATACATACGTTTTGAGTATTCTCTTCAAACACAGACTTTCACCATTTAACTTACTCCAACATAAAAGAATTGTCATGGAAATAATTTAACATGAGACTGAAGGCAGAGCTGTTGATTACTATATAAAGAGTACAAAGGGAATTGATTTACTGAGCTTGCAGCCAGCTATGGCAATGCTTCTCTTTCACACATTACAGCCTTTTAAACCCAGCAAAGCCCATTTTAACTGTGTGCTCTAACCTATTTCACACCAGCTGATGTTCATGCACTAGTTCCAGCTTCATGCCTGGGTGTGGGCAAGACATTTTCTTTCAGAAGTATATCCAGTCTTGATTTTGCTGTGTCCTAGTGATGAAAAAATATAGAACTCTTTGTAAACTGCTGCTTTTTTAGTTATCCTCAACATTTAAAATATAAACAGAATAACATTCTCAACATTCTCACTCTTGACTTTCAGCATTTTGGTTTTCATGGGCTGTACTACCTGACTAAAAAGCCAGAACCACATTATTCAAACTCAGCCTCACTCCAAACAGCTGGACCAGTACAACACAAAGTATTTTTGTAAACCTGGCTCTGTAGCTAGCTGCTTTTCATTCTCATTTTCCCATGTGCAGAAATGCAGTGCAAATCACTGTCTCTTTTTGCCACCTAGTGGGAAGTCTGATTTTACAATTGTCTTTGAGCTACTTTGCTTTAAAAATATGATTATGGCATCCCACATCAACATAAAACTTGGAAAGGATTTCTGGGGAGCCTTCTGAAAGCATGGTCAAGGTGTGAAGCATGCCTAGGGTCTCAATTAGAGAAAAAGTTACAGAAAGAAGGGTTTGAGACATTGCATTGCTACTCCAAAGGTAAATAAATCAGAGGTTTTTACAAACACTTATATAGAGGCAGTATACAGGCATGATTCATTTTTGAAAGAATCAAAAATCTTGGCATACTTACTGACATTGTTATGTTTGCTTGTAGGTTCCTCTGTTCTGAAGTTATGTTGGAATATTGTCAGGTCTGTCCTTCCTCAATTTATATATGCATGTAAAATTGACAGAGACATAGGTGAGAAAGGGTGTTAGGATTAAATTAAAATTTCTTGCATTATTAGGGAAATCGTGATGTTGCTGATCTATGACTTTAAAGAAAACAAAACCTCAGGTTTTCCATGTATCTGTTAATTAAAATACTTCACTTTTCAACTGAGCCAACATTAGATATCAAACCCTGGCAGCTGTCATCAGTGCCACAAGGGTGCAAGCAGCAAAAACTCAAATCCTGGGCAGTTGTGTCTCCTGTTCATGCATTGCTGAGGCACCAGTTATTAAGCCAACAGCCATTTTTATTTTTCCCATGACTGGAATTAAAACTATTTGCAAATGGCCCAACATCAACTGAACCAGCTGAATCTGTGCTATCAGTACTTCAGAGTATTTTTTTCTCAGTTTAAAGATTATTTCATGTGCATTTGATCTTTAAGACATGTTACCCATATATTGCAGCTCTAAAAGCACAGGCTGCTAACAGCTGAGCACTCTCAGCTTCTGGAAGGGCTGAACACACAACACAGGACACAGATTTGAGCCACATGACTGCAGAGCTCACCTGGCAGTTTGACCCTGGTGGCCTCAACTGTCCCCAGATGTGTCTGTGCAGTCCTGGCCAGGGCAGAAGCACAAATGCAGTGTAACAACACAGTGTCACCCCTTGGGAGTCATATTGTCACAATAAAAGCAGACAGAACTCAGTTTCTTCATGCAGAAAAGCCAGTTCTTATTTTACATAGCTTGTATTTTATAGGAAATATCAGAAGGCACAGTGTTAAATCCAACTGGCACACAATACACTGAAACTCAATTTACTCATTGGTAAGTGGCCTCTATGTATGTCCACCAAACCCCTCTGTTCCTGGATACTTGACATATTTTGTTCACTGATTGCCATGGGATCGATTTCTTCTTTTTACATTTCTTCTTTTTACATTTCTTCTTCTGTCCTCTATTTCTGGATATTTTACATATTTTGTTCACTGATTCCCATGGGATCGATTTCTTCTTTTTACATTTCTTCTTCTATCCTCTATTCCTGGATACTTTACATGTTTTGTTCACTGATTGCCATGGGATGGATTTCTTCTTTTTACATTTCTTCTTTTTACATTTCTTCTTTTTACATTTCTTCTTCCATCCTCTATTTCTGGATATTTTACATATTTTGTTCACTGATTGCCATGGGATCGATTTCTTCTTTTTACATTTCTTCTTCTATCCTCTATTCCTGGATGGTTTATATATTTGGTTCACTGATTCCCATGGGATCAATTTCTTCTTTTTACATTTCTTCTTCTATCCTCTATTCCTGGATAGTTCACATGTTTTGTTCACTGATTGCCATGGGATCGATTTCTTCTTTTTACATTTCTTCTTCTATCCTCTATTCCTGGATAGTTCACATGTTTTGTTCACTGATTCCCATGGGATGGATTTCTTCTTTTTACAGGTGTGAACCTGTTTTTCTTTACAAGGATAGATTGTTATGCAAACTGATCCTCATTCCTCCGATTCTTTCTCATGGAAACAAACAGACCCAGCCAAATCAGCAGGTTTAAACCATGATATTATAAGGCCTTTCTTTTATAAAATTGCTACCTCTATGCAACATTATATACTCAAAACTGTGGGGTCAAAGGGCCATGAGATCTTTTGGAGGTCAGAGTATGTAACTCCTAGAAGAGACTTCAGGGATTGAAAAAATTATTAATCATGAATTTGTGGTTTTATTTATTTCTGTTTCCAGTACTTGAATCTGTAGTATTTTGATAAGCCATAACTTTTAAGATTTACAGAAGCATTCCAGTATATATAATAAATAAAATTTAGATTTGTGAACATTTCACAGACACAACCAAATAAAAGCAAGCACCTACTGTTTAGTGGTATTCCACAACAGGAGCCTGAGTGAAATGCTTTATGTATCTTTCTCCCATTCCAAATAGATGCCATCCACATAGCTATTTGTTGCCAATCTTCTTAAATGGAGTCATATTCTGTAAGATGTACTCAAATGTGCTGTGATACTGCTTGCACTATCACAGGATGACACAGCTCCCTTGTCTGCTAGCTAACAAGAAGCACCATGACATTTTTCAGGCTGTTACACAGAAGGAAGATCATCCATGTCTTCATGTCCCCCTCCTACAGAACAGATTTATTTAAACAGAATTATCTTCTCCAAATTTCCATCTTGACTTAATGTCATTCTGATGCTGCATTTTCCCTAGAAGAGGGAATCAAGCAGTTATTCTTAATTCTTAAAATGTAATAGACTTGGAAATGGTGATTCATTACTTTGTCAGCTCCATATCAGCTCTTCAGTCTGGTACTTTTCCAGTATTCCAGTCAAGTTAAAGACAAGGGAAACCAAAGAAAGTCCTTTATCATCTTCTAGAATAACACTTATGCTCAGCTTGGCATTCATTGAAATATTACTGGCATGCATTCATTGCCTGAAGATGCAACTTGCAAATGGAAATGGGTCAAGGAAGACCCACAAACTGCTTTGATGAAAAGAGAGAAAATGCATTTGATTAATCTTTCATTCCCCCAATATAAATTCAAGTCCATTACATGAGGGTACGTGATTAGGAGAGAAAAAAACCCCAACCTAACAGCTTTTGGAGACTTTCCATCCACTGCAGACTGTTTTGAAAGCACTTTGACATTTGGAATAATTTCTCCTATGCTAGCTTGTTTCCATTCCTTAGGCCATATGTGGATCCATATTTGGATTACACATCCCATACAATGTAATAATAAATATGATTTTTAGAAATGCTAAGCAAATAGTTTTCTTGATCTTTGCAATATTGACTCGTAGCATTATTATGAGTTGTGCTATCTTCTAGTTCCATAGGGAATATTCTGAACAAGCACACAAACCAAGTATGCAATTATTATGATTTGTGGGGCACTCACCCCAATTGCATCAGCTCAGGCAGTCTAATGATTGGTCATTAAGTCCAAACAATTCACATGTTGGATAAACAATCTCCAACCACATTCCAAAGCAGCAAAACACAGGAGAAGCAAACAGGATAATATTGTTTTAATTTTTCTCTGCGGCTTCTCAGCTTCCCAGGACAAGAAATCCTGGTGAAGGGATTTTCCAGAAAATATGACTGTGACAAATAATCTTATACAAAAGAGACCTTGAGCATCAAAATAAACCCCTGCTCTATTAAACCTAGAGACAGGAGTTTTTTCTGCCCTAGCTGTTCACTATCTGCACACATACTCTTTCCTTTGGTGAGAAACCTGTAATCCAGAGCACCTCTGCATTAGCATTTTAGTGTGCATCAGGGCAGCAGATTTGATGTCCATCTGTTAAACATTCCCCTTTACTGCACTTTCACTCTCACAGCAGTGCAGTTTTGGACTGCATGAATTGGCTGTTCTTCAGGCAGAAATAAATCCAGAGGTATACTCCAGGAGGACACCTAGCAACACCAAACATTCCTTGCACAGGAACCAGAACCAGAAAAGGGGAAAATAAAACCTCCTGAAATCCACACAGCATGGACATGAGCTCCTCCATTCCACAGAGCTGCTGCTGCCTGCAGTCCACAAGAAGCAAGTGGCTGTTCTTCCTAACTCCACAAATGGGTTAACCCTGGAAGTCTCTTTTTCAGTACCCAGCAACAGAAAACATGCAAAAATTTTGTCTTAATTTTTTTTTTTTTTTTTAATGCAGTGGTCCACCAGCCCTTTACATATGGGTGACTTCTATCATAAAATATCTCCTTTCTGGAGCAAGGTGTTCAACTCCAGCTATGAAACACTGTCCAAATGGAGAGGGTCTCAGTGCTGTCCCCTTTCTCTGCCCAGGACTGCAGTGGCTCTGAATCATGTATGCCTGCTTTAGCCATCAGGTACATGTGGATTGGATTATAATTCTGAGCAAATTTAAGGATTCTCACTTCAGGAAATGCATAGTTTAGACATGCCTGTAGTTTACAATATGGAGGGAAAGTGTTTGGGGATTTTTTTTCTTTTGGCAGGTAGGATCAATTTTAAACTGTGGAAATTTTTGTGAGGCTGGCTGATTTCTCAGTGTCAGTTTTCTGGGCATCATTCATTCCTAATGTTTTATCTCCATATTTACTTTTCAGGCCGATTTCTATATCACATACATTCCCTCCTGCTTCAAATCTAGTGGCAAGCATAAAGGATTATTTTAAGAAATTTTAAACTTTATAGAGTCAGATTAGCCTTTCACTTGCACAATCAAATTCTGTATAAGTCTCTCCTAGAAAAACTACAACATCATTTTCCACCATCCCATCCTGTCTCTGCACTATCAACTCACCAAGTGCTTCAAATATAGTGGAGCAGTTAATTATACTGGAAATTAAAGCCAGTCTTATATTCATTAATCCAATCCAAGAAATTCCATAAGCATGCATGTGCTGTGTATACAGCAGCTGAAGTCATATCAAAAGGAACACCATCACTTCTTGCCTGTCTGCTCAAATTCAGACCTGTAAACCTGTAAAAGAACAAGTGTAGGAATAATTATAAATTAGGAGAGTGGTTTCTCCAGTTGAAGAACAGGCAGTTGCAGAAATAGAGAAATTGTAATGGCACTATATATATGCCTATAATTGAATGGAAGAATATATTGTTAATGGAAAACTTTCACTTTCAGTCATTACTGAATTTCCTTAATGTTGTGAAATTCATATATGTGCTCTTTGACAAAGGGGAATTCCAGGAAATTTTTAGAAAGCTGGAACAGCAAATAACCACTGCTTCTTTTCTATAAGGATTTTTATTCTCAAAAACCTTTGAAATTATTGGTACTATTGCCAAATTTTATGCCAGTCCCAGGTTGTTTACAGCTGAAACTTGAGCTTTTCCTATGGGTAATAACTCTAATTCTAGATAAACTATTTAAAAAGCAGGATACTTTACATGACAGGAACATCATACACTATAAAGTTGTTCTCTATCCACTTGACCATTGATTTCCAGGAACCTAGAGCTAAGTTCAGCTTTTACCTCTCTTCTGATTTTCTTCTGTATAATTTGATATAAAATTTTCTTAGAGAGAAATTTAACAAAGCAAGATTCATGTATATTAGGCAGATGAGATTCAATGCTTTAGTTCTTAGATACTTTTAGTTAAGTCTGTCTCTTAAATAAGTATTTCAAAGTGTTCAGTTTTACATTATGCACATGAAGAAAACTGAGACATTCACTAAGGCAGAGGGTAGGAAGCAGGTAAAGAATCTGATGTTCTCATGGGAAGGAAAAAAAAAAAGAGAGACAAAATTACTCAATTAAAATGAAGAAAGCTACAAGATTTTACTCTATGAAATAAAGAGACCGTTGCCATGGTGCCAGCAAAATTTCTCCTTCCCTTATATGCACACACATGAATTGTTTTTGACAGAATAAACTTATAAATGTGTAAGGAAAAATATTTTCTATTATACTTTCTCCCAATATTTTAAATAAACATTTGCATTATATTTCACCAGACAGGTGATCATCTCTTGCAGATCTTTTCCAAAGCAAAGCAACAAACACTTGATTGGCACTGAAATGCATATCCTCCAAAGACACACAAGGCACATAGGAAAAAGGGTAAATATCACAGAATCACAGAGCAGGCTGAGCTGGAAGGGACCCACCAGGATCATGGGGTGCATGCACAGCACCATTCTCTGCTGCAGCTGAATCCCTACAAATCTATGGACCTGGTAGGATTCATCCCTCAAGAATCCCTCCAGAAGCTGGCTGATGTCATCACAAAACCTGTCTAAATGATTTTTGAGTGGTCTTGGGAATCCAGAAAGGTCCCAACTGACTGCAAAGTGGTGAAAATTGTTCTGATTTTCAAGAAGGGCAAAAGGAGGACCCCAGAAACTGTAGGCCTGCCAGTCTTACTTCAGTCACTGGTGAAGTTATGGAGAAGATTTTTCTGGGAGGCAATGCAGTGACTGGTCACAGCCAGCATAGCTTCAGAGGACCAAAGCAAATGTAAACTAATTGACAGGTCAGCAAGTTAAGAAGAAAATCAAAAAGCTTGGGTGTTTTTTTAACTCTGACTGTTTGTGTATTTTAAATTGCCCAGTCACTGGCTAAAGAAACCAGAAACCACACAGTGAGTTAGCTTCAAATAGAAGTAAAACATACAATTCTCCATCTGACAGAAAGGAGTCAACTGTATGTCAGTCTTGACCTGAAGGACACTGACACATGTTTGGAGATTTAGAAAAGCTGGGAAACCCCTGCACCTTGCTGCTGGACCACAGAAGGGCAAGGCAGATGTTCCAGGCACACACCTCTCTCTTTGCTTTTGCAGACCTGTTGGTGTGTCTGTTCAAAATCCTACATCTGAAAGTAGGTGCTGCTGGGGTTTTAGGGGCACTGTGAATTGTTTCCCAGCCCTGGGCATCTAAACTCCACCTTTGTCCTACAGACAAAGAAAAAGAGATATTGTTGGCTTCTTTCCTCTGACCTTTTTTGTGTTTGCTTAATTCAACAACTTGCTCTGCTCAGCAGGGAAATAGAGATGGAGTCATTATTATCACTACTGCTGAAGCATCATCCTTTACATTCTCTCTTGCCCCTGTTTTTCTTATTACATTGAGAAGCTGCCAGTTTCTCATATTCTTTGCTTTCAGCTTTCATTACAGCACAAAGGCTCTGTGGACCACAAGGAGGTTTATTATGTCTGTCTCATTCTGAGTCCTAACAGTGAAAAGTAAATTGCAGAGAAGCTAGCAAACAAGAGAGGCCTTGACATTAGCTTTAATTTTAAAAGAACTAACTCTTCTATTCGTGGAGCTTATTAATTAGCAAGGGATGCTTAAAGAAATGAGGCAGTAAAAGATTTCTTTAGAGTAAAATGCTGGACTTCAGCATTTCATTATGAAACACAAATATGAACTTAGGAGGAATTAATTGTCAGGTGTATTTGAGAATGATTGTAGGCACCCAGGGAATGTTTTCATTTGTTGCTTTAAAAGGCCTTTTAGTCTGCATCCAGTTTCCTCCTAAATCTTCAGGCTCTTCAGCACAGTCTTTTCACACAGTGTAGAGTGTGATGCATGCTTTGCCCATAATTTTACCCCAGCTTAGGCTTTGAAATAGCTGCTAGTGGTAATGAAATGTGGAGCTGTCTGCTGTTTTGAACTCAAAGTAGGAAATGAGAGACTGAAAATAGTTACTCTTTTGACTCTGTGTGTTCTGCATCACAGAGGTTTGAGATTCTCATTTAATATTGGAGGAAATCCTGTGAAGTATCACCATCTGCCCTGCCTTTGTACTTTCCCCAGCCACCCATTACTGGCTGCTCTCAAAGATAAGAGGCTGCACTGGATAGTCCTGACAATGACTACTGTTATGGTTTTTATGCTTTTCTGAAATTTCTGTAGATCACAACTACGTCACATTGCCACAGTCACCCTTAAATTATCCTTTTGGTTGATGTCAGCAGAAAGGCCAAAGTCTGCTATTTTTCCCATCGTAAGCAATTGGGCTTGTTACCTTCAAGGACAGCTGCATTAGGTTTTGATATAGAGGAGTGTAGAATGAAAAACCAGAAGTGTTTTCTCCTTTTCTAAGTTTATCTTCTGGATCAGAGTCAGGTTTTGCAGAGTACAATAATCTCCATCTGTTTTCTGCCACCCAAGAGAAAAGAATACTGGTGCTGGTCATATGAGCAACAGCTCCTCATGTACCAGCATCATTCCTGAGAGGCTGGAAGAGGGATCAGCACTCAGTTTCTGTGTCATAAAACATGGACACCCAAAAAAAAAACCTGCATGAACTTATATACATCTCTTGTAAGAATAAAATATCATTGACCAAACTTTATCCTTGGGTCTATACAAAGAAACTGTATTACTATCAGTAAGATTTGTACTTATAGACCCAAGGACAAAATAAAGCTGCCAGACAGCATTTTATAGTAGGGCTGTGACTATTTAAATTGTTATTCCAAAAATGATTTTCAATCAACAAATGTAAAACTGTATAATGAGTAGAGTAAATCCTACTTTCCAGCCAGAACAATTCCAGACTAAGATGCTTCCTGAAGAATAAGCTAGTTCTGTAGTCAATGAATCTGTGATATGATGTTGAAATATCAATCCAAACTCTTTTGGACAGCACACAGAAGAAATGTAATGGGTTATTTACTTGGTATTCAATATGCTTGGAATACTCTTCAATATTCCATTCTTATGGAAGTCATTTTGTGTTTCTTTCCAGTTAGAGGGTAAAGGTTCACACAAAGCCCAGTCTACATTTGAATTACATTATCTACATGTTCCCAGGTCTTTTTTGATGTTAGCTGCAGGTATTGAAGACCCAGGCTCTGGCATCCATCATAGGTCTGCACACAGGAGACAAGTTTCTGTGCTCAGCTGTACTGCTCAAATCCAAAGGCTATTTCGTGTACCAGAACTAAAACTTTCCCATAATAAGGAATCAACAGCCTTTGTTCACCAGGCTTTGCCAAAATCCCTTCATTTGGCACTCAAAATGATCACTTGGCAGGAAATAGCATAACCCCAATGGTGCACACAAAATATCAGCTGGGGTTTAGGGCAAATCTTGGTCCTAATGAAGTTAATGGCAGAAATCCCAGTGATTGCAGTGAGACCTGACACAGCCTGTGACAGCTGTGTGTGAGCCAGAGCAGACTGCAAACAGCCCTTCAGCTCATTGTACACCCTTGGAAACACTCACAGGCTTTCACTGCTCCTTTTGTCCCCTCCAGCAACTCAAAGATTTTAAATTACCCCAAGGCTATTGCTGGGAAGTAAAGCTACAACTGATTTCTGTTCTCTGCTGTATAAGAAAAATAAAAATGTTGTAAGATTCCCTTAGATGGATATTTCATTAACTTTACAGACTACTAAAATTCTAAAAATTACTAGCACGGTCAAAATCTGCTCAATTTAAAATGTTTTGCAATGCAGTTTAAAAATAAAGAAAAACATTCTTTTTCAGTTAAACAAATTTTAAATTAAAAATCATATATATATATATATATATATATATATATATATATATGTAACAGTTTATCATCTTTGAAATGAGCTAACTGGGACAATGCACATAAAAGCTGTTACAACTTCCCAAAAGTTTTGTTTTGTTTTGTTTGTTTTTTTTAAATCCTGGCTTATTTTTTGTAGGTTTGACTTCTGGATAGCCTGAGGCTGGCAGAATAGGTTAGAAGCTACTTCTGGACTCATCTTCAAAACAAGTGGCTTGTAACAGTTGTAACGTTTTAATCTAACAGTTTATCAACTTTGAAATGAGCCAACTGGAACAATGCATATAAAAACTGTTAAAATTTCCCCAAAAAGTTTTGGTTTTTTTTTTTTTTTTTTTAAATCCTGGCTTAGTTTTGTAGATTTGACTTCTGGGTAGACAAGGCTGGCAGAATGGGTTAGAGGATGCTTCTGGACTCATCTTCAAAACAAGTGGCTTGTGGTGATCTAAAAAGATCTCAAGATGAAATGCTTTTAGTAACCTCAGCTGATGAAATTGCTCCTGCTGTCAGGCAGCTACTGCACCCTAAACTGAGGGTACAGGACTCCTGAGACAAAACAGATCTTGAAAAAGGACTTGCACGTCAGGGCATTCCCCTCTGTTGCAGTTGTATGGAGCATTATCCAGAATTTCCTCCTTGCCCTTTGTGTTTTCTGCCAGCAAAGTGGTTAAGCACTGGTATGTTGAGTCTCATCACTCTGTAACAGCAGGGTTACTTAATTAGGCCCACAAAAAAGAATTGTAGCTTCTTTCCCATATCACAGGTGTTCATTCAGTGGAAAGAATAAGGTCAGAGTCTTCTCTTTTTCTTTGAAGAAGGTAGCACCAAACTATCCAGTTTTCTCTTGATTTCATTACCAGTTCTAGGAGGAAAGCTGTCACACAGGTTCTGTTACTGTTACTTTGTTTTAGTTGCTGCTTGGGGGCCATTGCAGTGACTGTTTTGGATGTGCCAGGCAGTTCTGGCCTGCTGAGATCCTTTTGGGCCACTCTGAGAACTCCTGATGAGTTTTTGTGCCCCTGCAGCAGCACAACCTGTCTCCTTGGCAGCTGGAATTGTCATCGTGCTGGCTGCACTCTCTCTGCTGCGGTTCATGGATTCTCTCCTTGGCACACCATGACCAACAGGTGTAGCCATGCTCCAAGAGACCCGTGGCAGCAGCCTGTAATACTCTAATTGCTTAAAGGAGCTGCTCTCTTAGAAGAAATGATGCTTGTGTTGTCATGCAGGCTGCTGATCATTGCCTGGCAGCTCTGTGCTCCAGGCAGGAGTCCAAACAACTTGTGACAGGCACTGTGCCATCCCAGCAGATGGACACGGGCACGAGCAGCTCAGGGACTGTGCCTGCAAACCAAGCACAGGCACTGAGGGCAGGATTCCTAGCCAGGAATGCTGCAACTGCTGTTTATCTTCTGCTTACCAACCTAGAGTTGTTTATCTTCTCTTACCAGCCCAGAGTTCAGGGAATATGTCACTGCTAATTAAGACCTGGGCTGGACTCAGTTTCGAAAGCATAAAATACAACTGTGCAAAACAAGTGTCTGGCTGGCTTGAATTGAACCACGAGTCTGAGAGAGGCCAAGGGAGTTCTCAGGATGAAATTGGTACCAAAGAGATACCTCAAAATGTTGCCATTTCATCAGATTCAGGAAAAGAGGGAGGAAGTATGAACAGGGAAACCACTTTTGATATATGGGTGGATTTAAATTTTCTCAAAAGAAAAAACAAAACTTGGCAAAATAAAGGTATGCAGTTGGAATGGGGAAAAAGTAGGGACCAATAAGAGAAAAAGTCCTGATTGTAAATTGCATGAATTTACAGAGTAATCTCATAAAGGCAAGCTTCGGGGTGTTTTTGTTCAGCAATTGAAATGTTGACAGATAAAAGTTCTTCAAAAGCAGAAGAACTGCATTCACTGCAAGAGAACCCAGACCCTAAGGGATCTTTTCTTCTGCCAGTTCCATGAGTCAGATAAGATTTCATGACCTGAGGTACAGTAGAATGCCTCTGAAAGCCTATCCTAGCATTTAGTGTTCAGATTCCTTGTTCATGTACAGAAAAGACACAAAGCAGAAGAATGGGCAATATATTTGAACTATGACATGATGTGCTTCTGCTCATTGGAGACAACTCTAATGTCAGATGGCAGGATCAAGGACACACTGAAAATATATTGGAAATTTATTAAAACTGGATTTTGATCTTGCCACTGTTATCAAAGTTGCAAGCCAAATATTCATGAAATATCCCATCAGTATCAAAACACATTTGTAATTAAGGTAAGAAAAGAGGTCAAGTATTTGCTTTTCTGATAAAAACCTAAATAGAAATAGATGGAAGGAAAGCAAGTGAATAAAAATGCAAAACTAAAACTGAAAAGGAGTCACTGTATGACACTTCACTGACTACTTGAAATACAGGAAAAAGCTGTCCCAAAAAGTAAAACCCTGACAAAAGAAATTCAGAAACCAGACACAGCAAATTTCAGTGCTGATATAGTCTCATTCAAGCCATTATTGCCACGCTGTGCCTAACAGGACAGTGCATTTTACACTATTTTATTTCACCTTCTTTTCCTTATGAAGCAATCTTTATCAAGTGAAGGCTGAAAGACATTATGGCTGTGTGGAAACTGGACTGCAAGAAACTCAAATGTTATTTAAACTTAATAAATCCATATATCAAGGCGAGTAAGTTTCTATATATTGGATTGCTTTAATCATGCACTGATTCTAAGGAGTTTATATCTTACATCCTCTTCCTCTTGCACTGGAGGTCAGGAAAGAGGAAGAACAGTGGGGAAGGAACGTTTGCTTATGAGGAAGCAAAACTGAAGAATAAACAAGAACAAGATGCAGCATGTTCCAATACCCTCTATTATACCATTATTCTCTAATGATATAACTGGATAAATTGCATCACTTCAGATTGTTCCCCAGCCCTATGCAGAAAGACACCTGGGATTAGTTTGTCATCACCAAAACATCTTCCCACACTTCTGTCACCTTTCAAGACCAGTGTAGCCCTGACAACTTTCATCATTACACTTGTATCTATATCAACATTTGAATTTGAATGTGCATATTTATGTTTCTGTCAGAGGACCTTAATTTATAAGAAAATATTTTGGTAGAATCATAAAAATTTTGCAGGGTCATCATATCCCCTTGCATTGTTTAATGTAATAATTTTGGAACATAAAGTAATTTAGAAAAAAGCTGCAGTTTGCCTTTGTCTGTTACCGTGCACTTTTTCCTACTGTAACTATTTAAAGTCTAAATCAAACACAGTGAAGTTGGAATTTCCTCAATGAAAAAACCTTTTCTTATTTATCACAGTTCAAGTCACCCAGCTTTCATTTGAATAAATATCCTGATGGCCTGGAGTTGCACATGCACGTCAGCTGAACCATTCAGCTCATTTTCTCAGATTGCTCAGACAGATTTGCAGTCAAGCCACAGCCCCCCACTGCCACACCAAAAGAGTAAATGAAACAAAAATCCTTTTCTTATTTGTAAGATGAAGGTCAGCTACCAGGTTGAAGATGACACATTAGTCTTGTCTTCACTGCTAGCTGGAAGAATATTTAATTTAAGGAGGGCTGGCTTGCAAAAATATGTAGGAAAGAAAGGATTGCTTTCCATCACAAATACCATGACTGGGTTTTGTAAGGCTGGAGGATGACCACTGGGCAGTTTTAGAGAAAACAAACATCTGAAGAAAATAACCAGCAACCAGCACTAGATGGGACCTCAACAATGAAAACTTCTGCTGCTAAATTGTGCTGCTTTTTTCTCTTTCACCTGCAGCTTTTTTCTCCTCTTCCATGCTATCAAAACCAATGCTAACAAGGAGAGTGAGCACTTCCAAGTCAGGCATTGCACAGTCAAACTTGCATTTTACAGCATCCACCTCTGTGAAAGGTCTGCAGACACCTGCTCAAAGCAAAGGTCTGCAGACACCTGCTCAAAGCACCACTGCTCCACAAGGGAGGATTAAAAGGGCATCCAAAGAGACATTAATATGTGGTACTAAAGACAGACACTGGTATTATTGTTGCTCTAAAGATAATTCTGGCCTTCTCCCTGTCTCCAGCTTCTTTATTTCTGTGTTCACTCTTTCACAAATTCACACCCTTCCCTTCTGAGCATTGCTCTAGCCATTCACCTCACCTTCCATTTCACTGATGATCCTCTAGCATAAAACATCCAGACTGTTTCTATCCTGCACAGAAATTCTTAATTGCCTGTCACAGACATCCTTTATGAAAAATCCTTTCCTTAGGATTTTTCTGCCGAGAAGCTGACAGGCCTCTGGAACAAAATGTCAACAATAATTATCTGCTGCTCTGGGATGCAACAGCTGTGATTGGCCCATGTGGTTGCTTTTAATTAATGGCCAGTCACAGTCCAGCTGTATGGGACTATGTGGTCAGTCACAAGCTTTTGTTATCATTCAATTTTTTTTTCTTTCCTTCCAAGCCTTCTGATGAAATCCTTTATTTTATTATTTTAGTATAGTTTTAATATTATATATATCATAAAATAATAAATCAGCCCTCTGAACATGGAGTCAAGATTCTCATCTCTTCCCTCGTCCTGGGACCCCTGTGAACACCACCACAGTTGCCCAAGCTCCAGCACAAGGGGACTCATCTGGGACTCCTGTTGTCAAGAGATCAAGAGAGCTCAGCTCTTGCCAAACTTGCTCTAAAGATGATTTATTTGGCCTCCCATCAGTAACCTTAGGCCTTGTTTCCCCATTCACAAAGACATTCACTGGGAAATGGCCTTTTTCTCACAGCCAGGGCTCACTGCTGCCTTACCCCACCGGGTAAGAGGAGATCTGCCAGAGGTGGTGGCACAGCCAGGCCAGAGCCAGGCAGGCTGGAGAGGGGCAGGAGAGACTAAACATCCTTACCCTGCAGCTGCCAGGAGGATAAGACACACCAGAACCTTGAGCCTTGCTCATGCCTTCCTCCAGCATGCTTAGCCTACTGTAACAAGTGTACATTCTCACAAGATTGCCAGAGAGAAAGACTGAGGATAAAGAAAAAGGCAGAGTGCCTCCCTTTGCTCCTGAGAGAAGTATTTCCAGAATTCATTTTCTGGTGTGGGGGAAGGAGGGCAAGGCAGCAGCTGTTTTAGGAAACAGTAAGCACGAGGATGCATCTGAAATGTGACCATGACCTACTGTGCTTCACATTTTGCAGGAAAATGCTTTTATCTGTTGCAGATTCACAGCTTTTAGCTCTTTCCTGAAAGAAGGGGTCTGTGACCCGTCTTTGAAATAGCGAAGCAGGAACTATTCTTTTCCTTTTAAAACACAGTTGAAAGGGGACACGATGAAACAGCACTGAATAAATAGAAATCCTTGGAGTAGAACTGGAGCTATCCCTCTGTCACACAGTGCCCTACCCATGAAGACATGTCCTGCTCTGTTCTCTTGCTGGCCTGCTGAATCCTGAGTTCATGGCTACACAACAATCTAAATTCAAGCTCTCCCCATGTATATACCCAAACTTGGTGACAGAATGGGGCATGTGGGTCTCAGCTCTGTAAGACAGGAAACAAAGGTGAACATAATTTTTTTCCAATTAGAGGCTATGACAAATTAAGGAAATGGTAGGGTGAAACTATCTTCCTTCTAAAGGAAACAGAGACATCATACTGCATTTTGTCTGGTCTTTCCAGTTCACAAGGCATTTCACTAGCTGGAATCACTTTTGAGATTTAATTACAGGATAATCTAATTAGTGGATCTAGAAAGTAAAGCCCATGAAACTCAAGTTAAGAATTCACTGTTACTTTAGCTTAGGATCTAGAAAAGGTGGAGTAATTCTGAACTCTGGATAGAGGGAAAAGAAAGCTACTGAAGGATAATCAGTTACAGCAACTCTCCAAAAGCCAACAGCAGTCCAGATCCTGACATGTAGAAGGAAAAGCATAAGTTCATGGCATATTTAACCTCACCAAAAAAACCCAACCAACCAAAAAAACTCTGCCCTGAAATAAGGAAACTACATAATAAAAATGTCACAAGTGGTACAATTTTTTAGATTTCTTATTAAATAAGTGTGGTCCACCAAAGCAAGGATCTGAAGTGTGGGTTCACTATTGAATACATTAAGTAAATTCTTGGCTCAGAATTCCACTGGGAACAATACTCATTATGCACTGTCCCCTACTGTAGATGGTTAAGAAGTATCTTAATAGAGGAAAAAGCTATTAAATATTTCATCTTAATAATATCTACCAGCTGTCTCATGGTCCACTGAAACAGACAAGAGAATTTTCCATGATAAATTTATCTCTCTGAAAAGGAAGAACTGCTACAGGTTTTTTGGCTGAATTTTTTTCCCACTTGTCTTTTCTGCCATTTCATTCCATACGCTCTGGAAGCATCTGCTGCCAGAGAGGAAAAATATATTATTTAATGAACCAAACCAAAGGTTCATGTAATTTTATGTCCTTTTCTGGGTGATAGTCAATATGAGTTACCTGACACAGAACAGGACAGATAGAAGAGATACAAATAATTCTGACTAAAAATTCAGAATACCACGGTCAATAAGAAAATACTGGCTTAAGCTCAGTATTAATACCTCCTGAAATATAATGATTTATAATCATTTAAATATTCTATCCCATTAATAGTTGTCAGTTTTCTCAATTTTAGTTCTGGTAATTGGATAATAGTGAACGATTTCATCTCATATATTCCTAAACAATATATTACTCCTGTACTGCTTTATGCTAGCTCACTAACATGAGTTAAAGCAATTGAGAAACAGTCTGTTCTCCATCTGCTACCCACAAATGTGATCTAGTGCATTAATTAGATCCCCAGCTTTGACAAGTTTTTTAAAATAGTGCTGGAGAACTATTAGCACAAATTTTTCCAGTTAACTTTATTTTGGCTCACAGTCTGGTCTAATATTCTAAACCATCATAATTACTGTCTGTATTTGAAGAGCAAGATATCCATTAGGTTTCTGTTTTACAGCTGTCTGTCTAATTCAGTTTAAATTTCTGAAGTCATATGCAAGCCCCTCATACTGCCTCCATTCTTCTTGATTGCTCTGCTCAGATAAATTTCCCCATGGCCACCACCTCCTTTCACTTCCCAAACCAGAAAAGAAGCATGAATTTGCAATGCAAGCAGTAGCTCTTCATACTGGTTGGCCCAACAAAGGCAGATACACAAATGGTTCCTGGATCCTGTTCAGCATTAGTCATTGTGTGGGAAAACTAATTTCTTTCCACACTTAATTCCATTCTTCTGGAATTGTGAATAATCAATGGCCTTGATTAGGTATTTTGTCAAATAGGTTTTGATGAGATGCATTAGTGGTTGGATATTTTTACTAGTTCTGCATCTGAGCTCTTCAGCAGAAGCAGCTCATCAGTTTAACTTATATTTTTGAGCAGAAAGAGCAGGATGAAATGTCATGAGGCTGTACTGGATTGTATGTGAGGTTTCTGACCTAATTCACTTTCATTTTTTGCTTCTTTTCCCCTCTCCCTGTAGTAAACCCAATATCAGACTTGCATAACTCTGTTGAAAAGTGTAAGTGCCTCTTCTATGAAGCACTATGAAAAATCATTGCATCACAAGCTTTGCAAAGAGATGCTAAAAACCATCTTTCATTAAAGGTGCATTAGGTGCTAAACGAATCCACAAAGCCATACTCAGAGACACATATATTGCACATATGGGGAATGAGATTATATAAAGTTTGTGTCTGGCAATCTGCTACTTAAATGGAACATTAATGTAATAGAAAGTATCTGCTTCTATCAGCAAGGCTAACATCATGAACTGCACAGAGTAATCTCTCACCATTAATAGCATTTCACTGGAATCACCACAGACAGCACAGAAAACATATCCACTGCAGCAATATCCAGCATGTCCAAAGGATAGCCCTTCTCTTCAACAAATTTAATGCAAAATTAGACAGGGCATTAGTTAAATGGTCAGCACTTTAGTTTTATTCTAGATCTCTGTAAAAATATGAGAGTAGGATACCAATCTGATCCATATTTTCCATTTTATCTACAAAAAAATTGAGAACTTACCAACACTTAAATCTGGTACTAAGTATGTATGGAAGAAATAAAAGGAATATAATATAAATCTGGTACACAGTATATATGGCATGGAGTGGGGTTCCCCCCTTTACATTAATGATGTGGAAATTAAGTTATAGTTAATGGATTAAGATGTGCAAATTAAATTTTAGTTTCTAAGCCAAATCCTTAACTGGGGTAATTCAGATGTAATAGAGACTTGAATAACACCAAATGAGCAATATGAACTACCAGGGAGTTAAAAACAATCACAGTAAGAAGGGAGAAATTACTTAGGTATGACATTTCCCTGGCTAAACAAAATAGTTTCAGTTATTTTAGAAATAGCAAGGCTTCAAGTCACAGTTAGCAAGACACTTCTGAAAATGACAGTATTTGCTATTCCTCTCTAATTTGAAAGAGCTTTTTTGTCTTCATGTTTTGTTCCCTCACTTCAAACCCCAACCTGAAAAATAGGTGCTATCTATAGGATTTTATTTAGACTTCATGAAGGAGTGCTGGATAAAGGCTTTTCTGACCACCCTGAGGTTGGAATTCCTTCACATATTCCTTTCTCCATATTTTAGTGCAAGTCTGTTGACACTTCCTACTTAAAAACCTCTGTTACACCTAACACTGACATTCCCCTTAATTTCTCACAGACAGCAGCCAATATACTCTATTTCAACCCAATGAAAGAGATTATGGGAAATCTCCATAAAGTCATCAGAATATTTATTTAGGAGCTGGAAAATACAGATCAAAATATTAACCACACTATAAAACTTGGACCTATCAAACCATTCAGCAGGACACAATCCCACTGGAAACATTAAGACAAGTTGTTCTCAATCTTCCCTTGTGAACTTACTCTTTGCATAGAAAAATTAAAAATCATTTGCCATCATGGATCCTTGGAATTCAAAAATTAATCTAAGTCCTAGAGGAAATTAAGATTTGTTTCTTAAAAGTAGCAGGAAGCTGGGGAGGGCCATGAGAGACAGGGAGCTCCCCAAAGGCACTGGCCCCTCTGGTAGATTTTCCCCATCTCCTAGAGGTTTTGCCATTTCCTCATGCTGAATTACAAACCCATTTTTAGATGCAATAGAAGATACATAGCAAGATAAAATATAGGATGAGAGGCCTGGGTGGCAGAATTGGTGGTGTTTTTTCTGCATTGTGAACTCATGCAGCCCTCTGAGTTTGCAAAGTCAGGAATAATGTAGGTTAGTGCTGCAGCACCAGAAATCCCCTTGAGGATCCACCCTCAGTGCCTCAGCCCTGGGCTGCTGAAGAAGGGAAAGGTCAGGTTATTCCACAGAACAAAGCATAAGAAAAACAATCTCCTTTTTTTTGCTACATAAATCACCACTGCCTGAGTCAAGAAGCAAATTGTACTCTCTAATTGCAGGTTGTCAGACACAAGTATGCTCCCAGGTCAGTGTGATAAGGAGTGGTAGTGACTAACTGATCTCACATCTAAAAACTTGACTTACTGTCTCCTTTTTCTGACTTTGAGAAGAGTGAAAAGCTTGTGTCTTATTAATATGGCAGACTATTTTAGAAGGACATATTTTTCCAGAATATTTCCAGATTCCATTTCAAGACAACCATAAATCTACATTAGAAAATTCCTTGAAAAACAGATGAGATATTTTTGTACAAAATGATTTTGAGAAATGCTTAGCAGATTATGCAGCAATATTTCAAGGCCAAAATCAAATCTAGTCTAATAAAAAACAATTCATTGGAACTTCTTGAAGGAAAAGATAAGCAGCTGGTCCACTTAGATGATATCTTCACTCTTTCTAAGAATTTCAGAAGTATGGGTGTAACATAGAGATGGTCACACTCCAAAGGCAGAGTGCTTGAAAAAGCCATTTATAATAAAACTTTAATAAGCACATTGATTACTTAGGAACCTAAGTTCCCATTTTGAAAGTGAGGTAGGCACTGACAAGCTCAACTGTTCTAAAAATATAAGAGACTCAACACCATAATTCCCTAATTCTCATGCATATATCCAATGTGAATTAAGTTTTTTATCTTTCAAGGCACAGAACTATTGCAAATGGCAACTACTTTTTTTCTCTACTGATATTCAAGCAAATAAAGAGACTATGTATACCATCTCCAGAATCTATTTTTTATGTCTGAATCTGAAATGATTCCATCTTGAAGAAATTTTAAGGGCATTTTTGCCAATCTTCCAATTTGAGCTTCCATAGCTGTGTGCTGTCCATAGCAGACTTCTCAAAGAGCACCAAAACCAAACTAGGAAATACAACTGCTTATGGTGGAAATGTTTACACTAAGAAATATTTTTAGGCAAATAATTTACATAGTTGTTTCCACCAGAAGGGATTACCAGAAAAGAGAGACAGTAGCAATGCATGTGTTTGCACCTCTGTGAGCTGTGAAACAGAAAGAAAATTTTAGTTTCCTTCTACAGACCCATTCAAAGTAGTCTGCCAAAATCTTACACCAAAAGCCCCATTCCCCTGCTGCCAACTAAGGGGATGCAAGGGAAACCATGCACCCAAACCCATATTTCCTCCCCTTGCTCTCCTGCCTTATAAAACTGCAGTTTGCAGCTTCCTCAGCCTCAACATCGAGCTGCCTGTTGCAGACTTGCCTTTCAATTTTGCTTTTTTCCTTGCATCCAGAAATACCTTCAGTGCCTTGATGTATCAAAAGGACTGTCCATTAAATAATAATTTTTTAAAATTACCCAGATATTTTCTAACATTCAGAAACTGCTGAGTTTTGGAGATGATTATTTATGGGAGCACAGATTTTCCTTTCTCTTAATTTTTGCACAGTGCTTTACACAATAGGAGCCTAATGGTCCTCTGCCTCTGAAGTCTGTAAGAGACTTGGGCATCTCCATCTGTGCCAAGTCTCAAAGAACTTATTATTCTAAAAGAAAAAACCAATAGGCTAAAGCACAACATTTATGGATCTAGCAGATCTCTAAGGATCTTCTTGAGTCAATGACAGAAATACATTGGCTCACAGAAACCAATCTGGTTCTATGAATTCTCATTTTCTTTCCAGACAGTATCTGATGCCTTGTCTAGAAGAACTGTACTCATGTAACCTACATGTATATTTCTCACACATACACTGTGATAAACTCATACCAGCATTCTGGTAGAGTTCTATTTAGTGATAGAGTCATTAGTGACCTGAACTTGGAAGATGGGAAGTTGGGATACAATGTTTGCAAACTCAACAGGATCACTCAAAGTACTAAATTACTCCAGGGGGAAAACCCTCACAGTATGGGAATCTACACTTCTAAATAAATGTTGTTGAGGAATGCTCCTGATAGCAAGTAAGGGAAAAACCAGAAATGGCTGTCAATAGTGTATTTTAAATCAATGAGCTGTTACAGTATTGGAATTTGATGATGTCTGTGTCCTTTCTGACAATTAAATGCTTGCCTGTGTGTGCTTTCCCTGGTGAGTCTGTAATCTTTGCTGTTGCAACATTTCAGGCTGCTGATCAATGCTGATCAAACAGCCTGAGACTGGACATAGGTATTTGAGATACACAGCAGGATTTCTCAAAAATGAACCAATAAAACTTAGAGAGAACTTTCCTACAGAACCAAAACCAGGAGAAAGCTCCATGCATTACAAGATTAAATATACTTTGACATCTGGGAAATCTCAGATAGGGTTAAAATGGAGGGCAAAATACAGACAAGGGTCCATACACACATATGATTCCCTCAATTAAAAGTATTTTTCCTTTATTGTTTTATTCCCTCTAATGTGTATCAAGCTTATACAATGGCTGGACAACTAACTGTGGTTCTTTGCCATGGTCTACATTAGAAGAAACAGGTGTTACATTATTTATTTGCTGAAAATCACTTGGTGAAAGTCCACATTGAAGATTTTCTGTCCCAGATGAAAGGCTGAAGGTTGGGGTAACAAATTGATGATGGTTTCAGACTGGTGCTGTCATGGCAAGGAGACAAACAAGAAGTTCTCTGTAGCTTCATGCTAACAGAAAATTAAGGAATTCTTTCCCACAAGGTTTTGGTGATATTTTATTAATGATGAGATTTCTGTGCATACCCTTCATGGCAACAGACAGAGCATTGCACTACAAAGCCTGTAATGAAAAGCAATCCAATGAAAGCTGATTTCATTTATAGGTAAGAGGAAAAAATGGAGCAGAAACATAAACCTCTCCTTTGCTATATATAGAACTTTCTTGCCAAGGATAGTGCTCTAGAATTCTTTCCCTCATTCTGCTTTTGCCACACATGTAAAAGAAGGTTTCTGCTCATACATAGCAATCACTGCAACCTTGGAAAAGAGATGATGAAACAAACCTGCAGTGACAGCAGATAGCTGGAACCAGTGATGTAGGTCTGAATTCCTGGCAATAAAGCATCTGAAAAGGAAGCTCTCACATATTTTACTTATTTTTATATTTACTTAAACAAAAGAAGCTTGAAGTTGCAAGCCTTGTGACCCTCATTGCAGAGCTGGGTGCAGGACTCCAGGTGGGTGTCACAAGAGCCGGGCAGGTGAGGGGCGTCCCCTCCCTCAGCCTGCTGCCCACACTGCTTTGGATGCAGCCCAGGACATGGCTGGTTTTGGGGCACAAGGGCAGATTCATGCCCAGCCTCCTATGCACTGGCACCCCCAAGCCCCTCTCAGAAGGGTTGTTTATTGTAACACTAAGCACAAGGCAATCTCACCTCCTGGCCAAGGCACTGGCATTCCCTGGTGCAGCTACAGACAGCAAAGGCTGCTGGCAGCACCGCTCTCAGATCTCCTGGAAACAGAACCTGCTCCGTAAATGATGGTCAGTGCTCACTCTGGCTAGAACCATCTCCCTTTTCATCTGAGAAATGTGACAAGATTAGAGGGTTTCCATTAGAATTAGAATTATTCATCATCCTTGAGCCACCTCAGACATTTAAAATGTTTTTAAACAAAAAATGAATATTTAGTTTTACCCAGCAAGGGGTATTTAATTAAGAAAAAAAATTCTCAGAAACCATTGTGAAGCACTGGCACAGGCTGCACAGGGAAGCAGCAGAGTCACCAATCCTGGAGGATGTATCGGGCTAATGGTTGGACTGGATGCTTTCAGAGGACCTTCTGGGCTGAAGTACTCCATGGCAGTGGCAGCCTGAGCTGGATGTGTCCCAAAAGAACATCCCTCACCATGGTGTCCAAGCGATGGTGTCCGACAGGAACGCCAACCTCATGGTGTCCCACGGATGGTGTCCCATGGACGATGTCCCACAGGAACAGCCCCTCACGGTGTCCCATGCTTGGTGTCCCACAGGAACGCCACCCTCATGGTGTCCCATGGTTGGTGTCCCACAGGAACAGCCCATCACAGTGTCCCATGGACAGTGTCCCACAGGAACAGCCCCTCATGGTGTCCCAGTGACAATGTCCCACAGGAACAGCCCATCACGGTGTCCCATGGGCCGTGTCCCACAGGAACAGCCCCTCATGGTGTCCCATGAACGGTGTCCCACAGGAACAGCCCCTCACAGTGTCCCACATGTGGTGTCCCACAGGAACAGCCCATCACGGTGTCCCATGGGCCATGTCCCACAGGAACAGCCCCTCACGGTGTCCCATGGGCCGTGTCCCACAGGAACAGCCCATCACAGTGTCCCATGGACTGAGTCCCACAGGAACAGCCCATCACGGTGTCCCATGGGCCATGTCCCACAGGAACAGCCCCTCACGGTGTCCCATGGGCCGTGTCCCACAGGAACAGCCCATCACAGTGTCCCACATGTGGTGTCCCACAGGAACAGCCCCTCACGGTGTCCCATGGGCCGTGTCCCACAGGAACAGCCCATCACGGTGTCCCATGGGCCATGTCCCACAGGAGCAGCCCATCACGGTGTCCCATGGACAATGTCCCACAGGAACAGCCCCTCACGGTGTCCCAGTGACAATGTCCCACAGGAACAGCCCTTCACGGTGTCCCATGGGCCGTGTCCCACAGGAACAGCCCCTCACGGTATCCCAGTGACAATGTCCCACAGGAACAGGCCTTCACGGTGTCCCATGGGCCATGTCCCACAGGAACAGCCCCTCACGGTGTCCCAGTGACAATGTCCCACAGGAACAGGCCTTCACGGTGTCCCATGCTTGGTGTCCCACACAAACAGCTCCTCATGGTGTCCCATGGACAATGTCCCACAGGAACAGCCCCTCACGGTGTCCCAGTGACAATGTCCCACAGGAACAGCCCATCACGGTGTCCCATGGACAATGTCCCACAGGAACAGCCCCTCACGGTGTCCCATGGACCGTGTGCCACAGGAACAGCCCATCACGGTATCCCACGGACCGTGTCCCACAGGAACAGCCCATCACGGTGTCCCATGGACAGTGTCGCACAGGAACAGCCCCTCACGGTGTCCCATGGACCGTGTGCCACAGGAACAGCCCATCACGGTGTCCCACGGACCGTGTCCCACAGGAACAGCCCATCACGGTGTCACATGGGCCGTGTCCCACAGGAGCAGCCCATCACGGTGTCACATGGGCCGTGTCCCACAGGAACAGCCCACCACGGTGTCCCATGGACCGTGTCCCACAGGAACAGCCCATCACGGTGTCACATGGGCCGTGTCCCACAGGAACAGCCCACCACGGTGTCCCATGGACCGTGTCCCACAGGAACAGCCCCTCACGGTGTCCCACAAGTGGTGTCCCTCAGGAACAGCCCATCACGGTGTCCCATGGGCAGTGTCCCACAGGAACAGCCCATCACGGTGTCCCATGGGCAGTGTCCCACAGGAACAGCCCCTCACGGTGTCCCATGGACAGTGTCCCACAGGAACAGCCCCTCACGGTGTCCCATGGGCCGTGTCCCACAGGAACAGCCCCTCACGGTGTCCCATGGGCCGTGTCCCACAGGAGCAGCCCTCACGGGGCCTCACAGCGCTCCCGCCGCCTCAGCCCGAAGCCTTTCCCCAGCACGGCGCGCGGGCCGATGGCGCCCCCTTGCGGCTCCCCTCAGTCAAACCGCAGCAATCTCACCGAGCGGCTCCCGGGGCTTTTGCTTTATGTATTGTGCTGGTTTCGGCTGGGATCGACTTAATTTCCTTCCTAGTAGCTGTAGAGGGCTGTGCTTTGGATTCAGCATGAGGGTGATGCTAATAAGACACTGATGCTGTTGTTGTTGCTAAGTAAGTTTCTCAGCGTCTCATCTTGTCACAAGCAGCCGGCAGGGAGGGAGCGTGGCCAGGACAGCTGAGCTGGGCTAGCCCAGGGGATGCTCACACCATGGCCACTATATAAACTGGGAACTTACCTGGCAGTGGGGCTGGTTGGGATTTGGGGATGAGTTTGGCGTCGATCAGCAGCTGATGCTGTTGTGTATCACTTGGCTTTCTTGGGTTTTATCTCTCTCTTCCCCATCCCCCTTTAATCACTATTTTACTATTATTATTATTATTATTATTATTATTATTATTATTATTAAATTATACATTATGTTTCACTTTGTTTCAGTTATTAAAGCGAACCCACCGGTTTCACTGCTTTTTTCCAAATTCTGCTCATCCAAACAGGTTTGGAGGGAGAAGTGCCTCAGAGCTCCGTGGTTCTTTTGTTGCCAGCTGGAATTAAACCCCGACATCTGAGCAGGGTTTGCTGTGTCTGTGCCCACTCTGTGTTTTCCAGAGGCTCTCAGAGCAGCGTGCCCATCCCCACGGGCATGGCCACAGGTGCCTGTGCCAGCCACGGCAGGGCTCACCCAGCTGCAGGAGAGCTGGCACCACCTCACACACTCCTGAAAATGGTGTTTCCTTGAGGAGAGGAGTTGAACTGACATCTGTCCTGTCCGATGGGGACCCCTGGCAGCTGGGCCAGCCCCACCATCCCAGCCAGCAGCAGGGAACTGGGGCAGCCCCAGCCTTGGGCATCGAGCACCTCCACGGGCATGGGGATGGGCTGAGGCCAGCCTGGGACATGGAATCATGGAATAGCTTGGGTTGGATGTGCTAAAACTCATCTCATTCCAATGCCCTGCCACGGGCAGGGACATCTTCCACTACACCAAGCTGCTCCAAGCCTCATTCGACCTTGCCTTGAGCACTTCCAGGGATGGAGCATCCACAACTCCTCTGGACAACTTGTGCCAGGGTTTCATCATCATCCTCATCAATTCCAGTCTGCTCTGGTGCCCAACCAAACCCTAAAAAGAGCATCTCACAATCAGAAGGTTTTTAGCATTTGTTATCTCATCCACAAATTTATATTGAAAACCCATTTTAGTAGTCACACGTAAAGCTGTCAGTTTGTGTCCACTGTAGATAGAATTTTTTTAACACATTAACAAATAAAAGCACGATTATAGAGTATACCTATGCAATTGGAACTTCAGAATTAGTCCCTTAATTAATTTTTATAGGATGATATCAAGCACCTAAGAAATAATACAGTAAAACAAGTATTTAAGTCACAGGAAGGTTTTAATTTTGGCAGGACTGCTTTCTCTTATTATGAAAAGAAAAGAACAAAATTCTCATGTTTAATGTCAGTACTTGCAGTTCTTCTTTCACAACAGCAGGAGAAAAAAATATTTTCTAATGCCTAAAAATTACATCTGTGAAAAAAAACTCTATTAACAAGAATTAAAAGAACATCTAGTATAATTTATTCACAGAACTGTCCTTAATAGACTAAATTTGCATGGTAAAGTCTTTTTCTACCCAGTTTATATAATAAAGAAAATTACATTATTGATGGTGTTGTTAAACCAGCTTTGCTTAGTAAATCAGACTCATGCTATGCTCAGCAGATGGACACATTTCTGCTGCATGTAGGGCCTCTGTCAGTCAGCCATCTGAGGACATCTTATCAGCACATTCATCCTTGCCATCTGATTTTAATTTAATGAAGAGGGTCACTATCAGTAGTTAGATTTAAAAGGTTGAGAAAGCAATCAGGTCACCAGAACTCTCTTTCACTACACAGCCCATCCCAGATAGCCCCTGCCACAGATTTGAAACTGGTGCTGCAGGCAGAGAGCCACAGAGTGAATTCAGGTAGAAGTCATCTCCCCAGAGCAGCATTTGGAATATGACTTGAGCAGGCACACAGTAGCACCAACCAAATCAACATTTTCAGCGTTATTGGCACTACACAATATATTACTGTTCAATTTTAAAAGATTCCCTGGGGAAATTTTTGAGGGGTGATTACTTTATTGGTTGTTATTGAGTAGAACCCTTTGACAGCTTGTAGGGAATGTCTGAATAACAAAAGCCTTGATAGGAAGAGATCGAGAGACCCCTGGTGACTGATCTGGATGGCACTGATTGGATTTTACCATGATGCATTTAGTTTCCCCTGTTAAAAGAGCACAGCAGATTCATTTTCAGCATGAGCAGTAACTGCAGTGCTGTGACACCACCTAGAGCCCTGCACTGCACACAGCTCTTGCTCTAGTAAGCAATTAATTTCATCAAGGTTACTATGTGCAGCTGGATTACTCTGAGAAGGAAACACTGGGGCTGAAAATAAAGTAAAAGCTGTAAAGTATGAAGAGAGAACTTGTTTTTCTCAGATCATATTTTTACATACAGAGAGGAAAGCATTTTCATTCTGAAATATTAAGAAAAACAATTAAGAAAAAAAAGTTTCAGTTAAAGGAAACTTTTGGATTATCACCTTGTTCTGTGATCTGTCTTTCCTGTCTTTTTTCCTCGTTCCAATTACACTTTCAACATCTAAATATGTATTTTACACATATATGTCTAACAACCCTAACTATTGAGTGTGCCCATCACACATAAGAATCTCTTCCTTGTCTGCTCTGGTATCTAAGTCTCTTTCAGGCTCTGTACTGGAAGATATTTTGATTTAAGCCACTTGCCATCAGAATAAAAGTCTTCTTGTCACATCAACAGCACAGCAGGACAGCTGGAAGGCAGACTAGAAGCAAAGCTGCTGAAGACCAAGGCTGACCAGGCCACATCAAAGCAGTGCCTTCTGAATTCACAGGAGAGAAAAATTGGAAAGGAATTAGCAGGAGAACAGGTTTTTTATAACTGGGTGACATTAACTTGTACATGATGTAGTTCAGGTTTCAGGTTAAGAAAGTACAAAATAAGGTAGGAAAGAAAAACTCAGGTAAGGTCAGGTCACTCTGACAGGAGTTAAATACATCACTAGTAAGGACTGTAGCATTAAGGCAATTGTGATCCCCCTCCTGTTCATGGTTCCTGCTGATTATTTTGCATTTTGAAACAGCCAGGGTCCTAGCCAAGCCATTTGTTTGGATTTGGCTCAGATATGTCTACACCCTGCTGAACACCCAACTGATTTCCCTGGCAAAATGACAGCATCTGGAAATGTACCATGGAAACAATTTGTTGCACAAAGCCAAGCTCCCTTGGCCAAGTTCACAACATGTAATAAAATTGAGGACAGTCTCTGCACAATTTACAAACAGCTCACCCCAGACCCTACTTCATGACAGTCCTTGCCTGCTAGATAAAAAACTGCTGAGGTGTACAGTGTAAAAACACAGAGTAATATTCCTGTTGTTAATAATTTTATCACTGAAACATGAATCAATAGATTATCACTGGACTGTTTCAATCAATTAATCATGAGTATTGACAAGGGGAACTGTTCTGGAA
Source organism: Setophaga petechia (assembly GCA_024362935.1). Lineage (NCBI taxonomy): Eukaryota > Metazoa > Chordata > Aves > Passeriformes > Parulidae > Setophaga > Setophaga petechia. Next base: position 660,778 of record JANCRA010000096.1, on the reverse strand, counting down.
GAGCAGTTGATGACAATCCTATCCCTGTCTGGGCCTGGCTTTTTTATTTGTTTTAAAACCAGCCAGTGTTAGGAATCCACACAGGTAAAGTGTCAAATCCAGCTGCTCACACAGCATGCAGCCATGGTCACTGCACTTGATTCAACATATTAACACAGTGAGGAACAAAACTGTGTGTCAAGAGCTTCTTGTGAGAGAAAAGCAATAGAAAGAATTGCAAAAATCCCAAGTTCTAAAAACAATGAATGACACTAACAAGAAAAAAAAATCAGTGGAAGAATACAGGAGACATGTGAACTGGGTTTCTCAAAATATAAAAAAAGGGTCCATGAATCAGCACAGGAGACTGACCATGTTCAGGAAAGAACTGCATAAAGTTGCTGGTCTTTGGAGAAGGAACCTCTCTTGTATGGTTCAGTAAGGTGTACCCCAGTAAAACAATATAATAATCAATTTTCCACTACCTGAGAAGGCTGCTAAAAGGATCAGTGTTAAGAAAGATTGATTAAAGCACATGCTGCAAGTGCTGTTAACTTGAAAACATCTGCAGTTGCACTGTATTAGAGAATATGAGTCCAAATTTAGCAGCAAAGCAGGCTCCTGAAAATTAATTCAAAACAAAGATTATCAGATGTTTACAAAAAGCATTACAGCAGAGGAAGGAAAAAATATTTTAAACATAGTTCTGGGGCATGCAGATAGAAAAACAATTATAACACAGATCATTATTATTTATTAAGGGCAGTAGTATGGAGATACTAACACACAGTCAGAAATATTATTTTAAAATAACATGGATGTTTAGAAATACAAGGTAAAAGAGAAATACTCTTCCTGTTTCAGCTTTCATTTGAGCATGACAGGAAATATGTTGGGAAGATATCAATTTTACAACTAGAAACAGAGGGATGAAGCTTAAGAATGTCATTATTTTGTGAAATTACAAAGGAAATGAGGGAAAAAAGTCAAAGTTAGCTGATGAAGATGGTGCCTCTCTGGCTAATGATTGATAAGAGCAGCAATTACTGACAGTTCTAAAAAATGTCATTCCATTGTAGTTCTCAATGTGTCAGTCTCAGGAAAATTAAATCACATCAGAAGCCACGGACTTACAAGCTCAAGACATCTGTAGCAACCAGCTGAAAAAACAAAACCAGGGCTTTAGAGACTTCAGAACAGAAAGAGCTGTGGAAGTTGGAAACTACCTCCCCTTGCTTGGTCTCTAGCAACTATTTTAGCTTATACAATTCCATAACATCACTGGGCACGTCTTTACATTGAGAATACAAAGCAAAGATGTAACAAACAGGACAGAGAAGTTAGAGGACAAATAGGTACCAGGAAGAAAAAATGGAGTTTGTAGTTGTGCTATGCACATATTGTTGCAAGTTGCTGCTTTCACTCTCTAGGTGGTAGTATAATCCCCAAAATCCTTGTTACCCTGTTCTGAGCAACCATGCAATTTGGATTTATTTTCCAGCCTACAGTTCTTCACAAGATTTCTTGCTCTAAGCTAAATTAATACCTTCTGCTGCACAAAGCAAGAACAAGGACTTTTTACACAATGTCAGGACTTTGGGACTGAGCATTTGAAATTCCTAAAAATAACTGAGAGTACATAAAAACAGTAACTGGAGGAGAAGGCTTGGGATTTCTATGAATGTTGGAAAGTTATTAGAATTAGAGATGTTAATAGGGATTTATTAATTGCTGTGTTGCTCTTTGATATAAGTAGTTGCCCAGCATTCATGGCCTTTCCAGGTTATTTCTCTCGAGCAGTACATCTCAATAAGAACACTAAAAAAGTTCCACTTTCCCCAGGCTAATGTAAGAAACATCAGTAAGGCATATTTCTTATAAATTCAGCAAGGCTTTTCTGTGTAGTAGCAGCACAGTACTTCAGGGGAAAAAAGAAAACAACCATAAAAACAACCACAAACAGAAACCTCTTGCAAAATTTTTGTAATTGTGCTAAAGTCCATTTCAGTGCTCTCAGACTTCCTGGATGAGAGGTGATTACCAAGCCTGCAGGATTGTTAGAATGGCCAGTGAACTCCACAGACACCAGGGTCCTTCTGCCAAGTCACACAGGTGTGGAGGTAGCAAAACCTGGAATTTCTGGGGTTCAGAGAGCACAGGAAACCACTCAGAGGGCTGAAGATGTCCTGATGAGTCTGCTGGTATCCTGAATGCCTTCCAACCTCCCACAGGTGGGAAATTCAGAGCTGCTCTTTGTTTCCATCGGGTCACAACAGCCACAGGAACTTGTGAAGTGGAAGAGAGCTGCTCCCTGTGTTCACTTCTGGGGCAGTGGCACAACAGCCCCTGTCCCTTTGTGCACTGCAGGTACTGATTTATCAGTGCAAGAGTCTTGTTTGAGCTAGATCCACCTGGGTGTGTGCACACACATGAAAATGTGTGTAAAAGGTAATTGGTTTCTGTAACACTTTCTCTGGACAGGATTTACAGATTGGACCTGCCATGAGCGTGGCTCAAGCATTCATATTCAAAGCAGGCGCCGTTCCTGCCACTCTGCTGCCTCAATTGATGCTGCTGCTGTGGGCTGTCCCCGGCTTCCCCCGGGCTTGGCAGGCTCTGGCACTTGGAAAGCAGCAGGGAAATGTCACCGCTAGCTCATGACAGGATTCCTTTAATCTTTGGCATCCCCTCCCGTGCTCGCTTGCTACTTAATGAGTTGCTCCTAAGCACGCAGTTAAATGGAGTTGTAAGGAACTGAAAGCTCTCGTCGCTTCAGCTGTTGCTTTGGCAGGATTTTTTCAGCAGTTTGCTGCTTTTGACAGTGTCTGGAACACATGCTGTTCTCCAGATATGACTGAGGCCAGCCTGAAACTGCAAACTCGTGAATACAGGTCCTGGATGCATCCTTCAGCCAGTCACTTCAGCTTTTTCCAAGAGCTGGACCATAAGCAATTGCATTAAATCCCTTATAAAGTTCACTTCATCTATACATGAGACATGCAAATAGGCATCTGCAAAATAAATGGCACAAAATTAATTTATGCCTAGTTTCTCCTCCACAGGCACTTTTGCTCTGGAGATGATGCAGAATACAGCAGAGTAAGCACTGTCTGGGGCACAGTGTGGCTGCCTTGTTAGAGAAAGAAAGTCAAGTGCAATGGAAATAAGCTGAAGAAATAAGAGCCCCATGGTCACGTGGTTATATATTGTGCAGGAAAAATGGATTTAATCTGCCCTACAGTTACTAAGTGATGCTACTCAAACACCAGAGCATGGGCCACAGCTGTGCCGTGTTTATGTGGTGCTGGTGGGTGCTAAGCCACCCTAGGGACCTGGGCTGTCAGGACCAGGACATCCCTCTGCCAGGAGTCTCAGAGACCCTTGCACAGAGCCCAAAATGCCCCTGTGGGTTTGATTATGACCTGTGGAGCAAGTTACCAACTTTATATGAAGATCACCAAGCCACAACAGTTTAGGTAGAATAATAGTGAAGTTATCATGGGTGGAAAAGTAGATTTTAGGGTTTTTGGTATGGGGGTTCAGGAGGCAAGATGGAGGGAACTGGGTGTGTCCAGCCTTTCTCCTTCTTCTTCTTGGCCTCCATCTTCTGTGGTGATGTTGGCACTTTCAGATTTGTTTAGAGTAGAAACTCACTGTCTAACATGGGTGATGGGTATTGGAAAGTAATTGTAAACATTGTGTACATTGTTTTTAGTATAAAGACATAACACTGCCCTGTGGGCAGGCAGAGTGCCTGAACCTGTCCTGCTGAGCTGACCTCGGCAGGGCAGGAGAAAATTTTTTATAGATAAGATAAAATAAACAACTTTGAGAGCAAGAAATGAAGAGCCCTGACTCCTTCTTTAAGCACCAGGCTGGGAAAACAGACTTTGGAACTTTTCTCAGGGTCACTCTGACAAACTAATGATCCAGACATGGGCCAGCTCAGCTTGCAAACAGCTGTGGCACCTCTGAATCTCCAGTTTAAACAGCTGGAGGTAGTTTAAACACTTCAGGTAGACTGCCCATGGACAGCTGGCAAGTGGACTTCTAGTCCAAGGACAATGAGTAGTTTGGGTATCTACTGTCAGTATTCCCATATCTGTGTCCTTTATCTCAGACCTCTCCTACCTCACCATCTCAGCTGCAATCCCCTGCCACCTTTAACTGCTCTTATCTACTTCCTCATGCAATATAACAATTTAAGAGGTGTTTGTTCAACTGTCATCCACTTCCCACACCTTTCCAAGCTCAGGCGTAGGTATCTCTTAGTTGCTCTGCAGAGTTTTTCCGAAGCTTTTGTTGTGTTCTTTAAAACCTCAAAGCCAAATAAATCATCCCTTTTACAAGTCAGAGGCAGAAAACCTCAAAGTCTTAAGACTTTTGTTTAAATAATAATAATGCTAGTAAAGAATTTATCAGAATTAAGAAAAATTACATCGTTCAGGTCAGAGAATTCAAATACTTGGAGACCTCGGTTCTATTTTTTCAAGCCTACAACTGTTTAGTAATAATTTTCTTCTAAAAATAAAGAAGCGATTTTTTGCCATCAATGTTGTTAGTAGCAGCTGTTCAAGAGAAAATAAATCTCTTTCCAATCTTCAGAGCTTTAAAGAATAATCTATTTCAGACAGAAATGGTTTGCTGCTTCATGTTGGGCAGGCTTCCCAAATTTTCACTTAAAATAATATCACACATTTGCTGGTAAAGAACATTGGAAGAGTGTTATTTACAACATTGTTTTTGAATGCAAATGACACTGTCTGCAGCTGAAAGGTAGTTTCAGCTTTGAATTAATTTACCACTTTGCAGCCAACTAAAGCCCTTGTGCTTCCAGCAAACCCAAATGTTTATGCAAGTCCTAAGTCTAGTTTAATGAGGTTGAGAAGGCTCTCAGTACATGCTGCTACACTCAAATACTTGCTAATGACACGACTCATAAGCAAGACAATTCCATTTTTCTGCAACCACTGCCACAGAAAGAGCAAAATTATTAGTTTTCTGGTAATCTATGTTGACTATTTATCCAGAAGGATCCAGGGCCATGGACCTCATGCATACTGGCCCTCTCTACCATATGCCTGAGCTGGGGACTGTGGGGACTGGGGACATGGGGACTGTGTCCACTGCTTTTGGTATGTGTGCCCATCACTCTGTGCGTCCTCAACAAATCTGCCCTGCCCAGAAAAAGAGGTGTGAGAGGAGGTTTTGTCAATTTCTGTTCTTTGTGGGCAATTTCTTGCCCGCTCTGTGATCTAGGAGGCAGAGGACAAGCTGTGCCCATGTACTACTCTGCTCCTGCACAAGTCCAGTGTGCTGGGGAAAGCAGCTGGGCACCCTGGCAAAATAACAGCTGAGGACAGGTGGCCACTGGCAGCCACAATTTCCTGCTCTCTAGCTGCTTTCCCAGGAACAGCAAAGAGGAAAAAGGGGATCAAGAGCCAGGGGAAATCACTCTGCTGTTTACAGCCATGGGATCTAGACTGAGCTCCCTCACATTGCCAGGAGAACTGCTGTAGTCAAACATTTAAGTACAACAGCTCTTATTTTTCTATTATTTTTGTGGATTACTATGAAAATTAATTATTTGATTTGTTTTATTTCTGAGCTCCTGTTAGAATTAAAGCTGTCAGGACAAAATAGATCAGAGGTCTGCTAGGGCAGCAGATGTTTGCAGAAGGAATGGCTCTGCTTTTATGGTCATATGGTTGTCTCTGAGGATGAATGTCAGTTACCAATATCACTTCCACCTCTCAGCAGCTGAGGCAGTGTAAGCTGGAAAATTATTTCAGTATTGCTAAATCAAAGAGTGTGATGGTGGTCACAGAGGTTTGCAGATGAAGGAAGAGACGAGAATCTTGATTCCATGATCAGAAGGCTTGATTTATTACTTTATTATATATATAACATTATAACTATACTAAATAGGAATAGAAAAGAGAAGGCTTCTTCAGAAGCTGGTTAAGCTAAGAATAGAATAGAAAGAATGAATAACAATGGAGCTGGCTCCAACAGAGAGTGAGAGCCAGCTCTGCAGTGACTGGTCAGTAACTCCAAACATCTACAGGAAATCAATCCCAGGTGGACCTGTTGCATTCCACAGCAGCAGATAATAATTGTTTACATTTGTTGCTGAAACTTCTCAGCTCCAGCAGGAAAAATCCTAAGAAAGGATTTTTCACAAAAGGTGTCTGCGAACAAAGAGAACAAAGGTCCTAAGCTGTATTGCAGAGGAGCTGCACACCTACCACCAAATCAGAAGACTGAGCAAGCACAATTAAGAAGATGAAGAGTGCTCTTCTGATTTTTCTTGAGTGTGTTTTTATTCCATGCAGAGATGTGCATGGGATGCTCCAGGAAGATGTGTACATGACAGAGAGTGAAACGGTGTTTTCTACTCTCACAGACATATTTAAGGGCCCACTCTTTCACATCAGTGTTTCTTTACCTACCAGTTATGACCACAATCCTTCTTCAGATCTGTAGGCTTGCTTGCCTGCCACTGCCCTGGCTCCAGGAGCTGTGTTCCTCAGGGAGATGCACACCCTGGCTGCAGAAGCTGCCCTGTCCCACACACTGGCCCTGCTTCCCCCTCACCTTGCACGTATCAAGGCAAGCTCGTCCACTTCTGCACCTGCCAAACCCAGGCACAACTGCATGGTGAGCACTTCTGGCCTTGCACCAGGACCAGATGACCCTAAAGAAAAACCAGCATCATGACAATCTGCCTTGGGAAAAAATGCTGCTTTCACCAAAACCAGGTTTCTCACCTAAATCTGTTCTTAGATGTCAGTTTCTCTCATCTGCCCTGGATGTAGATACTTCCAGAACACTCCAGTCGATTCTCCTATGGCTCTCTGACAACAGTTTCCAAATTTCAAAAGCCAAACACATCTAACCTCACATGTCTGGCACTATTCAAATGCTTTCAATAGCACTGCAACATTTCTCAGTCATTTGTTTTTTCTCATGTTTTTGAAGAGCTTGCCAGGTTAAATGTGAAATCACTCAGTGAAACAGCAGACTGTGCACATTTCTTCACTTTCTGAGACCCAAAAGGCACAACAAAAAGCTATTACTTAGGAAACCCAGTTAGCATCCCTTTTTCTGTGCCTGCTGCTCTCCTGGCAAAGGTTTTGCTGACTCACCAGCTGATTCACACAGGCAGCAGCAGCAGCTTTATTTGGCTTGGCTGTGCCCGTGTGTGGTGCCCTGCAGCCTCAGGCCACACCTATATATAGCTGCTGCCTCTGCCCCCGGGGTGCTCAGCTGGGCACAGCCTCCAGAGGCTCCAGAGTGCAGCTTTCTCACTCACAGAAGGATTCCTTGCTCCTGTTTCATTGCCAAGAGCTGCCTGCTGGTTGTCTCTCCCCTTCAGTGAACATGCACAGAGCCCAGGAAACCAGATCAGGCCAAGCATCAGTAACTGCACAGGCTCTTATGTAAATAAAATCACTGGCCATAAAACAGTCTAAAATAATCTACACATATTCTGGTGAAAGAAACAAGAGTTGGAGGTATGGGGGCACATGCTGTCTTAGTTCAACTTCCTAAAATATTGATGTTGGCTGAAAATTTTTTTCATACTACTTCAGGCACAAAAAGAGAAGATACACCTCTCTACCAGATGGACTGCAATTCTTCAAACAAAACAAAAATGGAAAAAGGGAAAGCTATTCAGTATAGAAGCAGAAAATGAGTGGTATGTGTCTCTTGTTCCCATTTTATTCTCTTTTTAGTTTTTCTTTTCTGCTCTTTCTAGTTTGTAAGGTTTCCACTACTTGCAGCTCTTAAACTGTTTAAATCTTCACCTCAACTATTTTTCTTAGCCAAATAAACTATACAGCTGTTCAATTAATGGAAACATTGAAAAACAATGCTTTGTCCAAAACAGACTGAGCTAAAATTAAGAAATAGCAGGTTCAGGAGGTTAAGTGTGCCCCTTACTTTTTACATATTTGGTTTTCATAGATTTTGTTTACCAATGGGCTTCTATTTCTGTGCACAAGCTGACACTGATAGGCTCCAATGGGGTAACCTGACAACACACACTAACTTGGCTGCCAGCTTTCCTCCTTCTTGTCCAAGTTTTTCTCTCACACAGAGGCTGATGGGAATGTGTCTCCCCATCCACTCAAATTCATGGGGTCCTCTCAAATTACAACTGCAAAGTGCCCAGCAATATCAAGTGCTTGGATGAAATTGCCCCAGGACAAAATGTTTTAGGAGTCCACTGCAGCTCTTCTGTACGGGTAGAAACAAAAAGGTTGGGAAAAACTGGTGTTTGTAATAAGGGAATTAAACTGCATGGAGAAAAAGAAAATTGAAACAGAGGTATGTTAAAGGAAAAGTCATCAAAAACTGACAACTACACATCTTTGCATTTGTTCTCAAAGCAGTTGTCTGGGACTGGCAACCAAAACTGAATTTGAGGCAGCACTGGAAGGGGTGGTGTGGGAGTGATATTGCACGAAGTATCCATAAGAAGGGGTATACAAATGCCATATAAGTGAGCTATAGATGTATTGAACACTGTGTATTAATGTTTAATGACTGGAGAGTCAACTTCTGGATGTCAATTCCTCATGGGGATGTCCTGTGAAAATCCTCCCAACATTGGACACATTCAAACTCAGGGGCATGAAGAAATATCTGGGGAGAATCTGAGTGAAAAAGACTGCAGGGTCACAGAAAGACTCCCATTGAAAGTCTTGATATGCAAAAACCTCAGTAAAAATTTCCACCTTATTGCTCTCTGTCTACTCAATACCATGAGTCACCTGAATAATTTTTAAAATGGCCAGGGATGTCCTCATGCAGAAAAAATAAAAAATCTGCCAAGAGAACATAAGTTACTCTGGTATCTTCTTCAGTCTCTCTTTTGACTCTTAAAGACTATTAAAGCAAAGCAGCAGCAATATCCAGGAGAATACTCAGTGGTTATAGATAAAAAGTAAGTCAGAGGGAAAAATTGCTGCTGCAGTTGTGTAATAAATAGTAAAACAACCAAAGGGAGTGAAATCACAACTTTGTGTGTGTCAGATGCATCTCAGCAAGATGCTCTGATGTTCTGCAGATGGATGAGATGCAGGTTGATTCATAAATGTCATCATCTTCCTGTATGACAATAAAAGGCAGCAAATATATCAATTGAGAACATCAGAGGAAGAGACTTCATTCAGAAATACAAAATACTTAGTGACATTACAAGAGCACTGATACATTTATTCTCTGATGCTCTTGCTGACAAAATTTTCAGACATGAAATAACCAATGGCTCATTTTGTATGCAGGAAATTTGTTCTCAGAGTTCCTGAGCACCCTTCAGTATCCCAAGATGCTTCAGCCTTAAAAAGCCAAGATGCCTTTGTGTCTCTCATTTATTCTTTTCTGGGAGCCTTCCACTGAAAATGCAAACACCAGAGCCTTCCCCTTCAGTACTCTGCTCCCTCCCCTTTGCTGCCAAATTCTTTACTCTGCCTTCCCTGTTGGTTCCTCCAGCATCTAGAAAGCAACTCCAAGGCATTGCTAATTTCATATTCCTGTCCCAACAGAAAGGTTTCTTAACTTCACAGAGACAAAGCAGCAGTGCTGGCTGGCAGTTGTGGCTTTGGCCACCTTGGATACAAGGATGAGCATCACTCAGAGTCTGTGTACCATGTCTGCAGGGGAAATCCTTCACAGCTCTCTGGATACCACCACTGGATATCCCATCTACAGTCCCTAAATGCAAACTTTTTTCAGATACTAACAGTTAAATTAAAAGTCAAAGTAGATTGAATTAAACTTCATTCAAGACATTGTCCATGAAAAATTATTGTTATAGCATAGCCTCCATGGCCAATATTTAGAGAAACCATATTAAAATGCCTTGCACTCGTGTAATTTTCTTTCCTTTGATTATCTTAAAGCATTTTCTAAACAATTACATAACCCTCACAACACCTTGTCATGATATTCCCAGAACACCCCAGAACTGCAGTGTTTACAGTTAGGACAACAGAAACCCTGATAAGATAGAGCCAAAATTATCAAGCATGAACGATTAAATCCAACAATTTGAAGCCCTATTTATTTTAGTAAGGGTTAAATATATGTCTGTCACTGATTTACAGAAACCAGGAGGTGACACAAAGATAGATAAATGAAGCTATTCTCTTCAACTGCATCAATCCATCTGTAAAACCTGATTTGAAGTAATACCTCAGACTTAATAATGCATGACTGCATTCTTTAGTCACAAAGCGTGTGAAAGAAACCTTACATCCACCATCTACATGGAAGGATCCCAAAGGACTTCATAAATGTCTTTTGCTGCAATAAAGCCATTTCTGGAGTGCACTGTGACAACTCCTTCACAGCCCACAAGGATTTGCACAGCAGTGCAAGGGACCAAGGGAAGAAGGTTGTACTGCCCTGGGTCTGCAGGGAGAATCTGGGGCAGAAGGTTGCAACCACTTGAGTTGCCTGAGCAATAAGAAAAGGGCCTCTGATGTTTGCCTGAGTTCTGAAATAATCAAGGCTTACTGTCATTTGCCATAGGGAATTTCAGCAAAATCTTAAGTAGTAGCAAAATGTAGGTTGAGTTCGATTTTTCACAATACTTTGAATGAGAAAGGTCTTTGTAAGATTCAAAGTAACTCAGTAGAGAAACTGTCAAATGACTTAATGTATTTGAAGTCATTTGAGTTAATGTAGATTACAATAGTAATGTACTATATCTATATCAATAATGTAGATATAATATGATAAATAACAAACTGTTCACAAGATATTCATGTAGTGAAAATATTTTCCAAATAAATTCACAAGCACCTATAGTAAATTAATGTGAAAATTTTGAGAGCAGGAGAAAGAAAAGAACATAGTGACTAACTTATCTATCTGAAATGCCTTTTTATGTTGTGATCCAATTCTTGCAGAAAATGTCGTGGGATTAAGTACAAAAATCAGCATATCATGTAACTGAAAAGTTAGGTGGTCTAAAATCCATTATAAAAGAAATCTTTATTTAGCTGACTAGCATACATTAATACCCAAGGTTGCTAATGTCCTAAATACTATTCTAGTGAGAAAAGGGCTGCATAGCCAGTGAGGAAGAGGCTGTTTCCTTCTGTTCTGAAAAGAGCTTAATCATTATTGTTACACCTGAAACAGCATTCACAAAATAGCTGAAACAAGATCCTTTACTGGGTGGAATCTGATAGCTGGCCAGTCTAAAAGAGATGGGTAGCAGGCAGGACAGGCACAGACTTCACACATAAACAAACCACAGAAGTCTCTTGGTTTTGTAAAGTGATTTATTTGGTCTGTCTTATATTCAGAGCACAAAATAGAAGATTGTAGAGAAGTACTGATCAGTTTAAACAAACTCTATTACTCTACATCATGTTTGACACACATTACAAATACATCCAAAAATGTATTTTTGGATGCAAAAAAACCAGAGAGAGATAAATTTGCCAAGGATATTCAGAGTATCTTTTATTAATGGAAAACTGATACCAACAAACATGAGAAAATAATGTTATGAGTAGTTGTCCATCAGCTGACATCTGTCAATTTCTTAGGGTGAAAAACCTTTTCCAGGCTTGGGATAAAAATTATGTGTTTCAAAAATAATAATAAAAACCTCTTCCATATGTTTTCATCTGGAATGACACTAAGGAGAAGCCTACATGGCACCATTTCATATGTAGTTAATGTCACACCTGTCAAAATATCTTGCATCTTGGTTTATTGTAAAACGGGTAAATTTAACAGGTAAATTTAATGACTACTTATATTGTTTTTAAAATAAAAAATATGGATGCTATTTTAGTTCACAGGATATTGCACAGTTCTGCCATAGGCCTTTGACCAAACTTTCCAAACAGGGACAGTGAAAGCTAAAGTCAGTTTTTCTATTTCTATTTTTAGGAAGGTTTATATAAAAAATAAAATTTAAAAAATCGTAAGATCATGCAAGGTTCTGTATTCTATTGTTGCTACTAGACAGGAGCAGCAACAACCAGTTTAGCAATTTTAAGACTGAAATCCCCTCCTCTTCCATCAAAAAGGATGGATTAAAAATCTTAAATTTGAAACTTGAAATGTAAGCCATAGCAACTGGTACTTCTCACTTGCATGTGTTACAAATCTTCTTTTTACTAATGCATCCTAAAGAAACTCACAGGAATCTCTGCTCTTCTGCTCAGGGCTCCAGAGGCTCTTCCTCTGCCTGCATCTGCTGCACTGCTTCAGTTCTCATCTGCTGCCTCCTTATCAAGTTGTGCAATCTCCAGGCTTGCTTACCAATGCTCTTCAATTTCATCCATCCTTATTTCCTGTGGAAATCACTTTTGTTACAACTGAACATTTCCATTAATACAATACAACTGAACATTTTCCATTAATAAAAGATACTCTGAATATCCTTAGGAAATTTTTCTCTCTCTGGTTTTTTTGCATCCAAAAATACATTTTTGGATGTATTTGTAATGTGTGTTAAACATGATGTGGAGTAAACGAGTTTGTTTAAACTGCTCAGTACTTCTCTACAATCTTCTATTTTGTGCTCTGCATATAAGACAGACCAAATAAATCACTTTACAAAACCAAGAGACTTCTGTGGTTTGTTTATGTGTGAAGTCTGTGCCTGTCCTGCCTGCTCCCCATCTCTTTTAGACTGGCCAGCTATCAGATTTCACCCAGTAAAGGATCTTGTTTCAGCTATTTTGTGAATGCTGTTTCAGTTGTAACAATAGTGATTTCCTGTGGAAATAAGGTATAGTGGAAATATAGCTACTCCAGTCATAGCCCAATTCTGATATTAAACAATAGTGTAACAATAGTGATTTCCTGTGGAAATAAGGTATAGTGGAAATATAGCTACTCCAGCCATAGCCCAATTCTGATATCAAACCTCCTTCCTAACTTGCAGTATTTGCTGGTATCTAATACTTGGCATCTTATAAAGCTTTAGCTGCTAATTGAAGTTGTCCCTCTCCTTTTTCAGCTGTTATGTATTTGAAACCCTGAATCTATGGTCAAAACAATATTGAATTTGGCTTTCTACAAGTGAAGTCCAACAGGTGCACCCAACATAAGGATTTTACCTCATGAGCCTTTATCTCTTTTTCCCTTGAGCAGTAATTTGCAACTGAATCTATGAGGGCATTTAGGTAGTAACACTCATACATTTAGAACTGGCTCTAAAAACAGTGTAGGATTTATACAGGCCAATGGAGAACCAATTTTGTGAAATTAAGAAGCTGAGGTTGACTCAACAAGTCTTCAAATATCTTAGCATAATCTTCTACTCTAGAAAATTATTTCTGAATTTCCATAGAAATATTTTAATGCATCTTCCTAAAATGTGTGACATGTAAAAGGCCTTTTGGCTACACCAAGTGCATCCAATTCTTCAGCACTGCTGTATGCAAAAAAGAACACTTAAATAGACTGCAAATGGAGGCTTCAAAGTCAACAGAAAAATCTATGTTAGCTGCCCTGTGAGCATCTTCTGTCATGGATTCCAATTAAAATAAATTATGCACAAGACAATATGATTCCATGAGCTCATTAAAGCCCCTTAATCCAGCAGTAAAATATTCAAGTTGCACTGGAATGCAGGTCATTGCAATGGTTGTAGATTAAAGATAGCAGAAGGGGCTGAGATGAGAAGACAGCTGTGTGATAGAAGCAGACAAGCTACATGCAAAAGAATATGAAGAGAGGGGCTAGAAAGAAAAGAAAAGCTTTTGCCATCAGCTACCTCTACTCAGGAGGGTAAGAAGAAATATGGGTGATAGGAGTTAAAGGGAGAAGAAGGCAGTAAAAGTGTGGCAGCAGATTCCCCATCAGCACCAACAGGACAAATGGGAAATGTGAAAATCACCCAAAGGAGTGACCCAAGGAGCCCAGCACAGCAAGGACGTTCTGGAAGGGCACAGAAAGACAGACTGACAGCCCAGCTTCCATGGAGTGTGCAGGGCCAAGTACAGGTGGCAAGAAGAAGGGCTTTGGAATAGGGGCTATGAAGCCAGGTGCACTTTCATCATCCTTGCAAATGATTTTTAGCATTAAGAACCCATTTGGCTTTAAGACAAGTGAATTTTGCAGGAGTGGAACACCTGAGTTACTCTGCCTCTCTAGGGTTTCAGCAAACTCTGGAGGTGCAGGCTGTTATACTTCAGCCTTCCATGAGTAAAACAAAGGACCTATTAATGTCTTTGCAATACAAGAATATACCTACCAATAAGCTGCAAAAATTTTTAGAGATATCTTTCTTGTTAATTACTACAAAACTGAACAACAGCTGCAGTGTAATATTTTTCTCTTTCCTGTCAGGCACTTCTAGAGTTGTTAACACTCAAATACCAATTTCTGTGTACCCAAGACTGTGCAGATTGATAACTCAGTGCAGGTAAAATGCTGGACATTTAAGAGCACAAGCTGACTTTGTTGCTTGGAGGTCTTTTAGTTCTATTTTGTTTCAGAAATGTAATTGATGAGCCTGAAATGAAATAAAATATATGGGGAAAGGGAAGGGAAAATGCTATGCACTTGATCAAGAGACATCTCTGCTTCTATACAGAAAGGAAATTACCTGCCAGGTTCCTTACATCCACATATATTACACATGCATGCAGGACATTTGTTGAACAAGGCATTTCAAAACAGTTTCACAGGTTTAATTCCAGAAAAACTTCATGCCAGTGTGTGTTTTGGTATGATCTACTTTTGTTTCCAGGTTTCCTTGAAGCAGGGTTCCAAAGACAAAATTGAGACTTCCCTCCCAAACAGGAGGAGACCCCAAGGCAGACCATTATTCAAGAAATAAATCTAACAGCCTTCATCCAATAAAGGAATGTCATGCAGAAAACGTGTAAAATTATGGCAGTATGTTGTTATCATAACTATGCAGCTTTTCATCATGAAATGACAAAAAAAAAACCCACAAAAAAGAGCACACTTATAACAATACTGTTTGAAGGTATGCATAAGCAGTGCATGATGCCATGCTAAAAAACAAGCTGAAGTATTAAAAGGAAATACCCCTCCTCTATGTCCCAAAAATGTCATGCAGAAGAATTGTGGTTTCAGCTACACATTATTCCACATTTACTCATATTTTTATTGAATAGATATATTTTTTAATTAAATAGACATTTCTGATTTTCAGCAGCACTGTAAATTTAATCTAAACAGTTCTTTTCTCTTCAGCTAACACTGTAAATCTATTAAAAGGCAAAAGCAGAAGTACAATGGAGTTTTTCTTTTGATGTACCTGGCAGAAGAGATATAAGCTTACCTGCAAAAAAAAAAAAAAAAAAAAAGAAAAAAGCAGTAAAAAAAAAAAAAAATTAAAAGGGAAAAAAAGCAAAAAGGAAAAAAAAGCAGAAACAAAAAAAATGCAAGCCTCATTCAAAAGTGTCAGCTATATGCAAATATTTTCCAAATATATAAGCAGATTCAGGGATTCTGCCTGTGCTAAAGACTCAGATTGGAGGGTTGTTTCCAAACTGCCCTGTTGTGCCTGTCAAGTGCAGCTTGTCCTATCTTCCTATTAAATCCTTTTCTACCTCTTCCCTGCCTGAGGAATTCTATTCTGTATGCATATGTGAGCTAGACAGCCTGTGCAGTCCTCAGTAAAGCTTTCTGTTCAAACTTTAGTGAAATATAAAGGGAAACCCTTCAGCTCTTGACCAATTTCTGAAAAATCAAGAAAAACAAACCAGATGACCTCTCTGTGTTCTTATTCAGCGCACATTCCTTCCTCCCTTCCTGCTCAGGAGTCACTGGCATTTCAGCTACCCACATGCTGCAGCATTTAATCAAAGATTCAGTGCACAGCCCAGGAGATCTGCCACAACACTTCAACAAGCAACTTGGATCTGTCCGTGGGGACAGAGGATCTGAGTTTGTGTCAGTCTGTTCTTGTCAGTTATAATTAACCATACACCTATTTACATACATAAATATTTATACACAAGGAGAAAACTTCCTCGTGCTTTATCAGATCTCACTTTATCACCGTGGATTCTGATGGCAGCAGAACACAATTTAGTTTTGTTAAAAACTCAGAGAGAATTTTGAATCTCATAAATATAGAGATCGTGGCCCAGATTTTGAGATGTTAAGTACCTGAGGTTTCTGGGGACACCTGGAACTTGCAGATGTATGCTATCCTTTCAATTTGAAACATTTGGCCACAGTCTTCAATGGAGACACAGCAAAATTGTACAGAAAAAAGTGGAGAGCCAGGAGTGACATTGTATGGAACTTTTAAGAGACTTCCAAGTTTTTCTCAGGCTTTAAGAAACACCCAAGAGGGATGAGCCTGTCAGGGAGTGAGAGTGGCAGGGAAGAAAATCTATAATAGATCTTCAGAATGGCCCAGAGTTATTGCTTGTGTTGTACTGGGGTGGGACCAGCTCAGGACAAACCATCTAAATGCTGTGTATTTCATAATTCACTGGCTAAGCCAGATGACACAGACTGTGCAAAGAATTCAAAGGTTAGAACAACCTTATGCTAACCACCAACTGCTGCATGAACTTGGAAAAAAGAAATGCAGAACATATACTGTGCCTTGTTTAGTTGAGGGAAAGTATTTTTTAAGAAAGTAACAAAATAACTTCTACCTGGTAAGTTTTGAAGTCTCAGTGCCTTGCTAATATCTGTCTAGATAGTGGGAAAATAGTGACAATATAAAAAAAGACCAAAATAATACCAAAGTAATAGCATTTGTGGTCTACTTTTTGATACCAAAGTAATAGCATTTATTATCACCACAACATTATAGCTAAAAAAAATCTTTCTTCTTTTTTTTTTTTTGGTTTGGTTTTGTTTTGCTGTCCAAAAGCCATGTCTGATGACAAGTTATGGGTGAATCCCTGTGAAGTGCTATGTAGAGGGACCTTTGAGAATCATATCCCCACAGCCTGCAGGGCACACTCTTAGAGGTGACACAACAGGAGCCTCAGATAATAAAATATTTACTCTAAGGCAGAATGGAGTAAAGTATTTACTGCCAATAGCTGGGGAGAGAACAGTCAAGTAAAAAATCTTGTGACCATTAGGCCATCCCTGTTGCCAGTGCTTGATGTGTGATCTTTGCTGGAAATCATTTATTTAGCAGAATATAGGTTTAAAATGTCTCATATGATACTAAGCACTCAGATCTCTAAAAAGGGATTAAATACATAAATTACAGAAGCACCCTGACAAAGGATAATTTAGAAACAGGAGGGAAAGCAAATGTGATCACCCTTAAGGTCACAGCTAATGGCAAAATGAGATCTGTCTGTCCCTGCTGTGTCCACAATAGACAGGCACCAGATGCCAGGGAGATGTCAGGAGTTTGATTGGAAGTAGAAAAAAGTATTTGATTGGAGGAGAATTATAAAGAGGCACACAAGCAATAACCCGAGGAAGAGAAAGAATTTAATAACACTGATTATTAAATTGAAATGTAAAATATTTCTGGCCGTTCAAGAGTATCAGTACTTTCTGTAATACCTCTTCCATTCAAATTTTTGTCCATATAAAATGTATTGCCAGAACATAACAAAAAGGAAATGGCTTTCTTAAGTGCTCTCTTGGCTTTTCTGCAGCCCACTCTGCCATACCACCAATTCTGGGCCTTTTTTAGGACTGCAGGTGATGTGGAAAGGGAAGATATTGATACTAGCACTAGCAGAGAGAGGAGTCTTGAAAAGAGTAGGAGTAGGAACCTGGAGCTACTACCAGGCACTTTTATCACCTTTTAGAAGATGTTTTCATTTACCACCCTGTTCTTTCATGGCCCAGTAAGAACTAGGAGGGGGGATTTACTCCTCTGCATACAAAAGTGCTCCAGCTCCACTTTCACAAGTGATGCCAGCATGGCACAGGGAAATGAGAGACAGGAGCTAACTCTGGGCCTGTATTTTCCCTTTCCTAAAAATCCAAATCCATATTTGCTGCTTGCAGGCAGCTCCCCAGTCCAGCTGCTGCAGCTTTGGCCTCTCCTCTACTTTCTGTGCAAGAGATTGAGAGATCTGCATCTGACTTGCAATTCCCCAGTTATGGCATCATAGAAACACAACTTCTAACTTCCAGCCCCTCGTTACCATTCAGATCTGGTTTTAGCCAGGATAGCTCCCTTTTCAAGTCCATAAACACCTTTAAAGACCACGTCAATCAAATCAGTTGACAAAAATATTGTTGTTTTGACAGCATTCCTGAATTTTTTTGTAAACCAACACACCAAGTGATTCAGCTTCTATCACAAAAATGGTTATTCTTTAACTTCATTCATATCACTGAACCTTTTGGAAAAGCTGCAGCAGGCAGTGCCTGAGTGCACAATTGCTGCACTAGAGGGAGCAGGAAGCTCATCTCTGCCATGGCCTGCTGGATGTGCTGTTGAGGGGCCCTGGAGGGAGCAGGTTCCTGGCTGTGCCTGAACACAGAGCTGTGAGTTGGGCACACAGCTCATGCTCTGTGTGGGAACAAGGCTCTGCTGAAAATCTCCACTTTGAACGCTGCCAGTTGTTTCAGAATATTTCTTTCATGGAAAATCGTTCATGTTTTATAATTACTTGTTTCTGATCCAGGATCTGGGTGTATGCTGTATACACGCCACACCCTATCATTATTTTAATTTTCTGTCTTAGAGGAAAATTAGTTTGCAGTGTCAAGCACCTTCTGACTTTGCTTCTTTGTATAGCAAACAGTCCTCCACACTGGAGGCTTGTTGCAGATTTCTCTTCTAAAGATGAAAAAAAGCACTAAATGGGAAGTATAATCTGTTTCTGTCCTCAAATTACAGGCAAAATGACCCATGCTACATCAGTTAAAAAAAGCTTTTTATAGCTGACAGGCATGGTTTAATCACTACTACAAAGCATCCACACACTTCCATCTAAAGTGCTCTAACAAGGGGTTTTCTTAAGAAAGAAAAATCCATCAAAATTCTTGAAGGAATTAGTGAGAGATAAATCCTTGTGTGTGTCTTTTTTCCTTTACTGTGTCAAAGGGATGCCTGCATCTGGAAACTTGTAAATGTGAAAAAGCAGTAGAGCATAACAAAGAAAAGGGATAACTTAAAAAACTGCCTCTCATCTATTGCTGCAGAACTGTAGAAGCAGATCCTCTATGCCATCAATAAGAAGCAATGTACTTCCACTCAGAGAAGCAATATATTATTTACAACTCACAGAGCCAAAGTCAGAATTACTGTTATGGTAATATTCCCCTGTCTTTAACCACTGTAGCCTCTTCTGCATTTTCAGACATTTTCCAGACCCTAACCATCTTCTTTGGTCTACTTCCCTTTCACATTACTTTCTGACCAGAAGGCAACAGCAGAATCCTCCACTTTCACTGCCTTCCCACCCCTTTACCCCTCCCTCCATGCCCATTTTTTGTAAGGATTTTTTCTCTTGCTGGGTCTTTTGGCTTTTTGACTGTAACATCTCCACACCATCCTCATGACTTTGTTCTCCCTCATTCTCAATCCTGTACTGCTCTCCTGGTTCTTTCCTCTCTACCTTCAAGCAGACCACAGGCTGCATTACCCCAGAGCAATTGTATGGCAAGTCCCTTCCCCAGCTCCCCATCTCCTCCTTTGGGATATGTAAATCATAAAGTCTGTTTCCTCACTTCTAGTTCTCCAGAATCCATAGCCTTCTAGAAACAAATGAAAAATGCCCTTAGTCTAATTAGTTTGGGGTTTCAAAACTTTGAAATGTTAACTAATGGGCATAATTTTCCAGGAAAATTTGAAAGGGAATTAGTCTGATAAAGAAGAACTGGAATACCTAAAACCCAAAACCTCTCATAAAAATATTGAAGGGCTTGGAACTAGCTTTACTTTCTTTTATAGTGCTATGTGAATGGATGAAGGAATGATGCTAACATTCCCCCATTTGCCTCTGCTCTAAAGATGAGCAAAAATAGCCAGAAACAACTAAACTGTGTTATAACATTGGAGGGAAAGGGTACCCTACATCTTTGTGGACATATAATCAGTGCCTTGATTTGCCTGTATTACCCAAATCCATTCAATTCAAGCTTTGATTTGAGAAGCCTCTTCCTCTCTTAAGACTGTAGTGCATATCTAAAACCCCCTTTGCTTTCATAAATATGGAATAGTTCCATTATCTGTAAAAACTGTCCATAGGAAAGAAAATGGAACAGCAGAGTTTTGAACTTATTCAGCCACTTCCAAAGTTATTTATCTCTATGACATTGGATAAGTCACTTGAACTTTCCCTTCCAGTTTCCTCAACTGTAAAATGAAAGTTATACAACTTGACCATTTTTGAGATGGAGGACATGTACATTCCAAAATTTCTATGAAAAATTCTGCCTCATTTTCCTAAAGTTTTTTTACCACCTACACCTACCACTGAAAGGTAAATGAAACCTCTGTAAGGAAAGTTCACACAACTCCTTGAGGCCTTGCATTAAAAAGTAAGAACTAATTACTGATGTAGAATTTCTTTTACCCATCTGAAACAAGCAAGATGGATTTAGCTCTCAGCTGGCCCACACTAGGTCCTTTGCTTGAGATCCATCAGAACTGTGACTCTTGAGCTTCAGAACTGAAAAAAACCTGCCATGCACTATCAGGTGTGTCAGTGGTCACAGGGGTTTTTTAGAGGATGGAAGAGTCAGGATCTTGATTCTATTATTAGAAGGCTTGATTTATTAATTTATGATATATATATAACATTATAACTATACTACATAGAAATAGAAAAGGAAAGGAGCTTCTTCAGAAGCTGGCTATGCTAAGAATAGAAATAGAAAGAATAATAACAAAGATCTGTCTCTCAGCAGAAAGCAAGAGCAGCCTCACTGTGAGTGATCAGTAAATCCAAACATCTACAGAAGACCAGTCACAGGTGGACCTGTTGCATTCCACAGCAGCAGATAATAATTGTTTACATTTGTTACTGAGCTTCTCAGCTCTAGAAGGAAAATCCTAAGAAAGGATTTTTCACAAAAATGTCTGTGACAATCATGTACAGACATGCAGTGCAAAACAAGGAAGAAAATGTAAGAATAAAAGATCTGCCGACAATCTTGTGAAAATTATAAATACACATTTAAGAAACAATGAATTTCTTTTGCTTTTAGCCTTAAATTATACTAGCAGCTTCCTCTGAGCACCAGTCTTAGATTTCCCTCCCTTAGAGCTGTAATCATATTCTTGACCATTATTGTACACCAAGCCTGAGATCAGGTCCTCTGCCAGTCACTATGGTGGGGAGAATTCCCCTCAAACTGTGTGATCCCCAGCGAGTCCCTTTCTCTGAAAATGCTGTGCCAATGCCTAACACCAGAAATACCAAATATCAGACATCCCAACAGCTAGAGCACTCCTGTAGGGCTGCTCAGGATCACAGTCTGGCCACAGAGGGCTGCTGCCCATGGGCCCACAGAGCTGGGCAGAGGTAAAACCCTTCAATCTCTGCCCAGTAGTACCTGTCAGAACATTTCAACACTAAGAAATCAAAATCTGAGAAAGAGTTTGGTTTAGACACCTTGAAGGAAAAGTTAAGCTATTTTTTTTCTTTTATTGTATTTTCAAAATGTCACGTCAATTTCTCAGATTTTTTTCCAGCCAAGAGTGCTGGAAGTCAAACTGAGATTCAGTTTCCAGGAGCAGGGAATCTAATAAAATATCACAGGATTTGTGATTAAATAACCATGGCTGCCATCTCTGCTGCTATACTGTCTTCTCTAAACCAGAACAGCATTCATTTATATGAATTGCTGTGTTGGGATCTGTTGGCTTATTCATGAGAGTGTTCCTGATCCTATACAGAATATACATATCAGACATGCTTTCCCTTTGAAACCAAGCATATTTATATCTATTTGCCAGCTAAAGAAATACAAAGTGCTATTGAATACTTTATTAGGCAGAAAACACTCTTGCCTAAAAAGCCTCTAGAACTTATGTATAATATATCCCTGAATACATTTAGAGAATATTTTTTGTCAGAAATGGCTACATTCTGAGGCACAGAACAGCTAACTGCTGCTGTTAGCCTGCTTTCCTTCCTTGTGAGTATTTACAGAAATATGTTTGCCTCCAGAGCATCATCATCATGCTTGTGACCCAGAGAACAAGAAGCAAAAGACTCTTAATTGTTAAGTATTTTTCCTCATCTTTTAATTAAAGATTTGCATGAGGCCTTCAGCTCACTGCAGGTACCTGGACAGGGGCTGGGGAGCAGCTTGGCAGGAAAACACCTGGGAGATCTGAGGCACAGCTAGATGAACACAGTCAGCAAAACAGCCTTTGCACAAAGAGAGGAAACAGCACCCTGTGCTGCCCTGGGCAGAGCATTTCATTGCCAGCAGGCTGAGGGAGGTGATGCTTTCCCTGTGCTCAGCATTGGTGAGACACACCTGGAGAGCTGTGTCCACTTCCAGGCTCCTCTCCACAAGACAGAAATGGACGTGCTGGAAAGAGTCCAGCACAGTGCCATGAAGGTCATTAAGGGTTGGAGCATCTCTCATATGGGTGAAGATGGAGCCAGACTCTTCTCAGTGGTACCCAGTGAAAGGACAAGTGCACAACTTGAAGTACAGAAGGATTAAACACAAGAAAAAGATGTTTTATTGTGAGGCAGGCTGAGCACATGGAAGAGGATGCCCAAAGAATTGTGGAGTCTCCACCCTTGGAGGTGTTTGAAGTCTGACTGGACACATCTCTGAGCAACCTCTCCTAGTTGGTCTTGTTTTGAGCAGGAAAATTGGACCAGATGATGTCCAGAGATGCCTTTGAACATTCTGTAGTTCCAAGAGTTGTAAGAGTGGAGTACAGATTTCTAGTTCACTGAAGTGAGCCTTGCTGATTTAGGAAGGCAGATGGTGACTGTTCTGTTCAAAGGTGTAAAGAATCTCATTTTAGAATTTGAATTAAGGGAGAGTAAAGAGGCCAAGCACTTGCAAAAATCCTCCATTTATAGGGTCTGTGGAGTGAAAAGGGAGTTACAGCTTGCAAGTCATCCTAGAAGTAAATCAGAACTCCCACAACAAAAGAAAAGTGGACAATTAGAAGAGAAAGAGATTAAACCAAGAAGGGTCATAGGAGCTCTGTGTTAGAGAGGATACAGAGTGCAGTTTCACATTACAGCAATAATTCTCTCACAGTTCTACATTTAAAAATAACCCCACTGTCATAAGGTTTCTGAGAGGTAAAGTTTCACATTATGCTGCCAATGAAGGGGACAAACCTTTCCTCCTCCAACACCTTTTCCTTCTTCCTGTTCTTTTCTAATTACTGCCATCATTAGTTATCCCAACTCACTGATACAATAACTCCATGCTCAATTGGATACCAGTGCAATTTATCAGACATGAAACAGAAAATGTTATTTTACATAGCCTAGACTACATGTGAGTTCTTGCTGGAATCAGGCAGCCTGGCTGCAGTATCACCTCACACCCTCAGCAGTCTGTTCTACCCTGCACTGGGCAACAGACTCACTGAAATTATCTGTCAAGACCCAGAGAATCCCTAAAAGACCTGGACAATGCACAAAAGTACATTTGTGAATTGGTGAATTGGTGAATTTAACACCAATTGATGAATGGATGGGAATTGATATGAATTAATGGCAAAAACCTATCCATAATCCCAAAATTCAATGATATCCAAAACTCAGGACTGCATATCATATTTGCCCTTACCAGAACCTGTAGTGTCAGATAACACAAGAGCTTATACAACTGTACTTGAATTCTAACATTAATTATACAATTGTATATACAATATATAATTATTAATTATACTTTGGATCAATATCTGAAACATATTTTAGAAGAACTCTTATGTGGGCATCTGTAAAGGCATCTTATTTGTATAGCTGATGGCACAGTGGGGAAATAACAAGGGTTTTTTCTACTTGAAACACTAGCTCCATTATTCCTAGCAATATAACAGTAAAAGCAAAAAAAAAATCCAGTTTGTTTCTACAAAATAAAGATGAAAATCCTTCAGAGGTCTCACCTACTAAACAGATATTTTTCTATACTTAGCAGTTTTTAACAGTTATACTGCAGCCTGATCACTGAAGACAGAAGAGGAGTTACAGAGATATGAAGATATTCTCCCGAAATACTCAGAAAATGACTGGTAAACAATCTCTTCCAAAATTAAGTTCAAGAAAGAATTGCACTCAAATATGGTTAAGAAAAGTGTCTTTTCAAATAGTGAGGTGGGATCCTAAATAAAATAAATATGAACTACTTGGCTATATTTAAATACTGAATTTGAAGTTCTAGGTCAACTGGCTTTACTTACTGGTGGAAAGGATAAAATTCCACTCCATCAGCAGAAACCTTTCCTGTTGGTTTCCCCAAAAAACAATACTCCAGTGATCTCCAAAGGGAAGTTAGTACATCTCACATTAAGAACTGGAAAAATCTGTACTAAATGTAGCTTGGGAATATCATGTTCTATAACATGGACAGTACTGTGCAAATGGCTGAAACAAATTCTTGCTCTAGGAGAATAATCTGCTAGATTGGTGGATGTTGGGATGCTCATATTTTTATCAGAGAGGAAGCTACCTGGCAGAAATGAGCTACACTGCTACAGAGTAAGCATTTGGAAACTCTAGGACCAGCATCAAAACACAGGCTGAGCTTTTTGCTGTTGAGAACTCAAAAAAAAAAAAAAAAAGCATTATTTTGTCAGTACATAAGACTAAAAATAAATTATTTTTAGCCAAAATAGAAATTGACAATTACATTATAGTTTATTTGATTTAAGAGAGACAATGTAGTAAAATATTTTCCTGTTTAACCTGGAGATTAATAATAATAATAATAATAATAATAATAATAATAATAATAATAATAATAATTTCCTTCTTAGCTGGTACAGTGCCATATTTTGGATTTAGTTTGAGACTATGACAAACATTCAGAAAGGTCCTCCTAGTACCAATCTCTAAGGGGTTTTATGAGTCAGCTTGCCTAAACAGCTTCTGAACTGGGATAGAAGATTTCCTAAAGACAGATAATAAATTTCAGTAATTTCCAAACATTTCAAAACATACAAGTGAAAATTGATACATCAGAATTATACCATAAAGGTAAATATGCACGTCAGTAACTTTTTGAAACTCCTGTTTATAGATGAATAAGTTACATGTTTTAAAATATAATTTCAAGTGATGCCTCTGTTTCAAATTTGATAAACAGCTACAGCCACAGGAAAAATAGACAAAAATTTTAAATATCCCAATTAAACATGAGACAAGTTTAATATGAAGTGGTAAAATACCAATGTTTCTAATAAAACTGGCTAAAAAGAACAAGAGTTTGACCATGCAAACTTTGAGTGTAGTCAGAAATTCAGGCAAAAAGCAAGTGGCCATGTAAATCCTGATTTAGGTCATTTATGTCATATTTATGGTAACCTTTTTCCCATAATTGGTCTGTTTTGGGATGTCATTCCCTGAAGTGTTGCAAACCAATAAAAGAAAGCAAAGAGGGAGATTGTTTCCTTTTTCCAAGTTTCATTGGTCCCCTCCTCCCATTCTCACTGCTTGCTGTGCTATCCCTGGCACTCCTCAGACCCATCTGGGAGGGAGTTTTCTGCCAGCCCATGTTCAATCCTGCCCAGATTTGTGCCTTGGCTGATGGAGGAGTCTGATGTGTGCAGGGCCAGAGGGGAATGAGGATCAGGTGTGGAGAGAGGGTGTGGGGGGCAGGAAGAGTGAAAAAGGAGGAAGCTTTAAACCTGCAGCTATAAATCCCATCTCAGACACAGCAACACTAGAACTGAGATGCTAACATTTTCAAAAAAAACATTTTCAAAAAAAACATTTTCAAAAGGGACAAGAAGGATTTCACTTAAAAATGAAGAGAGAAAAAATTTGTTGAGTTCATTAACATAGTTCTCTTAGAAGCAAGGACCTTAAAACAGAAACACTTCACTTCTAGCCTCTGTTCCAGTTTTAGATTAAATGTTGACTAAAATTGTGATTGGAACCCAAGTCTCTTTTTTCCCAGGCGAGTTCTTTAATACCTTGAATAGTCAGTCATGCTTGGGCATTCACCTTCTGGCTTAAGAATAATTATTGACTTACTCAAAGTACAAACTCTGTCAACAAGAAGGACCTGCAAGCATTACACACCCAGAGCAGCTGACAGCTTGCTCCCTGGCACATTTGGAGCTGCAGATTTAAATTCAGATTTCAGCCACTCTTTGACTGGAGAGCTGAAACACTTTTGAACTCTCAGGTCCCAGCTGAATGGTTTGTCTCTCTATTGATATGAAGCCCAAGTTTGTGTCCATATGCTGCTTCAGCAGGAGCCAAGGAGATCATAGCAGGTCCTTAATCAGGAAACCATAACACCACAGCATCCATCAGCTGGTTGTGATGCTGCCAGCAGCTCTGTGACCCTCCTCTCTGCAAAACCAGAGTAATAGTGGATAATCAGATAAATACACTGATGGTGATATACCTGGATACTCAAGCAATGGCCATTACACAGCTGTGCAGAAGGACAGAGGGAAGAGAAGTACATACAGGACTAAAGACTGGCATGGAAATGCAAAGACAAAAAAGAAAGGGTTTTTTTTACCAGAAAGCTTATTTTCTCTATGTGTTTTTCTGCTTGAACTTTGATTAACTGCAGTAGTCTACTGATGACCACAGTCTGACTGTACTGGAAGCTTAGGAAGCATCTGAGATGAAGCTGAGGCAAGAAAGAATTTTAGAGCAAGACTAAGTGATCTACTACAAAGTACATCCAACTATTTTTAGCCCTGTCTAAACCAAAAACATATGAAACCCTAATAATACACAGAGGATGCCTATTAAAATCTTTTTTGCATTTAATATGAATACATGAAATGGCTTGCAAATACACCATGTCCATTTGTGTCCCTTGGTAATTTTGTAGTCACACAGGTGGCAATTCAAACAAATCTTTGGTACAGGCTTCAAAGAAGGTAAAGGCTTGAGCCACAGCTGGGCCAAGAACTCTTCTGGTAAAAAAGCCCACAAAGGTGCAGAGTGACCTAGTGAGAATAATTCACACCAATCATGGGGTTAACACATGGAAAACAGGTGTTCTTTCCAAGACTCATTTATCAAAGAACAAAGGCAGTTGTGGGTACAAGGAGTCTCATCTGTCCCACTGTATGCAATTTGACTACAAGCCAACCACTTTATACCATAAATATGACATAAATGACCTAAATCAGGATTTACAAGGCTGGAGAGGGCATGGCCACTTGCTTTTTGCCTGAATTTTATTTTTTTATATAGTTGCATATGTCTGGAGGTGGGCAGACCCTCTGAAAGCCACTGTCACATTGCTCAGAGCTGAAATCCAATATTTGAAAATGCACATTGGTGAATTTGCCTTCAGCCAAGCTGGCAGGAGGCTGCAGCTGCCCTTTGCCACGCAGAATCCTTTTCTTCCTTAGAGGATCTATTCTAATAGTTTTAATGCTTCTACTAAGTCAAAGGAAAGTAAACACCAAGGTTTCCTGCAGGAGAGTCATTTTTTCACTTTTGGTCACAATATGGGATGATTATTTGTGGCTAGCTCATTCCAAAATATTATAATTTAATTTGGGTTCAAAATACCTTCTCTTTCCTCTTTCTCCCTTATTTGATACAGTTTGGAGTCATCTTGCTCATTAATCAAGATTGAGATACCTTAAGGTTTTATGTCATCTCTTACAAAAAAACAAGGAGAAATACAGTGAAAGGAAAATAATGTATGGAAAGAACTGATTCAGCTCATCAGAATTCTGAATTTAGTTTACATGAGATCCAAAAGCATTTTCCTGCTTTTCATATCCAAGTCCTTAATGAGGCAGTTTTGTCAAAGTGAAATCTCAAAAATAGAATGTTCCAGTAAGATGTCTTTTAAATCTGTCTACTCTTTGTGTATGCTAAACTCATCAAATGCTTTTCTAAAATAGCTACTGTTTTGCAGCAAACGAAGCACAGACAATTGAATGTGTCAACACCACTCGTGGAGTCACACTAAGATTCATTTATTTTTGTCAGGCACCCATACTAGTAGTGAATCAATGGCACTGCATTTGTAGTCAGATGTCACACATATTGCAAAACTATCTCAAAGGCTTTGGTTCTGCTCTTGGATGGGCTGTACACTCCCAGAACCATTTCCAGATTATTCTAAAAGAAAGGAAACCCTGTTTTAGTTTAGTGCTATTCAAGAAAAGCCTGCTTTGTCAGATTAACAAGGAATAACTACAGCAAAATATCTGGTGCATAATTTTCAAGGTGTGGAACCAAGAAAGTAGTAGGACCAGCTCAATGGATGGTGGACAAAAAGATGAAGATGATGAATCAAAAGATAATCCTTATCACAGGATCTGTGAGACCTCCACTGCTCCTTAGAGAAGGATTCAAACCTTGTTACCATGCTGAGGATATATTTCAATCTGGAACTTCCCTGCCTAGGAATTCTGTCTGGGAAAGTCTGGACAAAAATTTGTGTGTCTGCATAATGCAAAAAACCACAGTGGTCCAACATGTCCTAGACAAAGATCTACAGAACACTCTTTTCCAGAGATTCATAGAAACAGAAATATTTATTCAACTGAGCAGCAAACCAGTAAATCTCAGATAAAGGAAAGACAAGCTGGATAGACCCATTTTGTGCATTAAATAATGAGAATACAGGGGTTTGCTATAACCTTTATCACGGGAAGGAAGAGCTTTTTTGGTCTGACCTGGTATGAGAGCAAGGGAAAAAAGGCTGCAATGGGTTTGAGTTGGAGGCAGCTCGAATGGCTGTCACTGCCACAGCCAGCAAAGCCATACCACGTAAGCTCAGTAAATATCACTCTTCCAGATGTTGCTGTTTCTAAGAATAAATGTGAGGTTGTATCCTGGAGCATATGGTGCCATTTCAGAAGTTGCACCACGGTAGGCAGCTGAGTGGGAGGAGGCAGGAAGGCAGGGAGCATGCACGGATGTCTCTCAAGGCCACCTTTCCTTTGGAGTTTTCCACATGCCTGTCCCTGCTGCAAATGCCCACACTGCAAACAGGAATCAGCTAAATTGTGATGTAGTTTGTTACCAAGTGGAAGAGTTAACAGCTTCTCTTATCATGTAGTCTCACAGACATAGGTTATTTGCTTAACAGACAAATTGGACCTTGCAAGTATTGGTGCAATGCAAGGAGTAATTACATTTTACTGTAAGCAAAACACATTTTGCTCCTCACTAATAGTTAGAGCAATCACTGAAATTGGGTTCCTACTCATGACTGGAGGTAGAAATCCAGAAAGGATTCTCAGGAGGCCTCTGGCAATGTTCAGGTGGCAAGGATGGACTGTGGTACAGGCCATGAAGACATTTGGGTGGTTTTCTAACCCTACATAGCTAAAATATGCTGCATGTTCTGTATCTTTGCTAGATGCTTGCCCAAGGAAATGGATTGTTTGGAGAAATTGCCTCTTGCACCTTCTTTTAGAGTGATGAATATTGTGCTATATCAGTGGCAGGGGTTACACATGTAAATGTTTGTACTCTTCTTTTTCAAAATTTGTAGATCAACACAGAGTATGTAAATATATCAGAAAATAATAACCTGTAGTAGACTGACTTTAAAACAATGGCTGAATTGGAAAATCTTTTTACTTTAAAGTCTCAGCCTTAGTTTCCTGATTCTGTATAGACTCACATGAACAAGCTGGAGATACAACTTTGTTTCCTATTACTTAACCATTGAGCCAGCTAGTCTCTTGACCTTACTTGGATTTGCACCAGTGGCACAAATTAAAATGTTTTAAATTTGATTAATGATTTATTAAACCATTTATTTAATGTCTTCAGCAGGATCTGCACCAATGGCACACAGTTGAAGAGCCACGTCCCACTGCTGATCCAAACATCCAACCAGTTGTAAACAAAACAGAACAGAGTTACAAAGTTATAGTTAAGGAGTTACTAAAAAAAAAAATCTGATCCACATGACAACAAAACTATAGAAATTGTACTGAATCCTTATTCTAAATATGAAGTGTCTGATCACTTTCGCTGAGAGTTTAAATCATCCTTTCCCACACTGTAATGAAGAAAACAAACTGCTCTCTTCCTGTAATCATACTGAAGGCTCCTTTTTTAATAATTAAGATTTCTACAGGTTACTGTGGAGGTTAGTACAGGAGCCTCCTGTCTGCTCAAAGTGCTTTCCCCAAATAAAAGTATGTAAAAGATGTAATTCAGTGGTGCTCATGATAAACTGAGAAAGCCACTCAGTTTCCCTGTAGACCACATGGAAGAAGCATGGCTGGCAGAACCAGCCTGATGAAAAGGCAGTGCTTCAGTTAACAGAGAGATACTGATAGTTACCAGCTGGCAGACAAAATAATGTAAAAAATTTGCTGAGAGGTTACTGAATGGAGTTATACTTCAACTCTGACACGACCAGGGCAAAATGGGACTATCAGCTTTATATTGACCTTGATGAGGAAAACTTGTTTTTCTCTGGATAGTCAATGTGAACTCCAGTGTGGATTGCCAGCACAATAACCTAGAATGTGTCCCTGCAGTAAAAGGCTTCTGCATCACACACACTTGTTTTCTTGCTGTGCCACAAATTTGACTGCAGGACATCATCTCATTCACAACCTTCTCTTGAACTATTATGGATCTACCATCCAGCTGACCAGGCTTTTCACATCACAGTAACAAAACCTCTATTGTCAACTTCAGCTTCTCCTCAATTTCAACTTCTCATCAATTTCAGCTTCTCCTCAATTTCAACTTCTCGTCAATTTCAACTTCTCGTCAATTTCAACTTCTCGTCAATTTCAACTTCTCCTCAATTTCATCTTCTCATCAATTTCAGCTTCTCCTCAATTTCAACTTCTCGTCAATTTCAACTTCTCATCAATTTCAACTTCTCGTCAATTTCAACTTCTCCTCAATTTCATCTTCTCATCAATTTCAGCTTCTCATCAATTTCAGTGTTTTAAAAATTTGTAAACTTATTTTGTTGCTTTAATACTACATTTCTGTACCAAAAAATTCTCATACAAATCCCTCTACTAGGCACTTATAAGTCCAGAAATAACACGCCTAATGCTGCCAGTGAAATCTGAATTTTGCTCCTCCTTCTTACCATCCACAAGAGCAACAAATCAACAGGCTACACAGGGAGACTGAGATGCTCTGAATAAACAATACTGTTTTTAGGGTGTGAGAATCCTCTGCAGGAACTACAAAATGTCAAGCTATTTGCTCTCACTTTAGATAATTTCAGATACGTTTGCAAAAAAAAAAAATCTTTTTGCCTTGTCTACAGCAGAACATTCAACAAATAGTGTCTGAACCCGTGAGGGAACAGCAGTATGAGCACCAGAGATGCAGTATATCTTCAGTAACCATGCTGTTTTGGGTTCAGGCTTACACCCACCCACATATGTTGTATTATACCATTGCATAACCAGAGATCCCTGGAGCCTGGATTCTCAGTCTCTATGGCTGCACACACTGCAACTGCTGTGCCAATACAGAAATACTGATATCGTGTGCTGCTGCACACCCCACCAAAGTGCTACTAGTGCGACTTCCCCATAGACACAGGATATTTTTTCAGCCCTTTTTTTTTTTTTTTTTTTTTTTTTTGGTGCTAGTTGTTCATCGAAGAAAGTGATATGCAAAGGAGAAAACTGAAGTGGTTCATTTATGTACATACAAATTACAAATGCTTTCAATAATTGCTTGTTGGTAGGCAGTCAAAAGGAGACTAATACAAAGTCTGCTGCTAGTAAGATGGCATTGAAAATGCAAGAGGAATACCCAAAAATACAAAGATCTGCAGAAGTCAGAGGACTTGAATTTTGACAATGGGTTGTCATTTGTAGTTGATGCTGGTGCTAATCAATGTGGAAGATGTTTGCCCACATATTTATTCAAAACGAGTTTAAATGTTTGCTTCCTGAGAGTATCCAACATAAGTTAGGCAAAAAAAGATGACAGTAAGTTACTTTGTCAAAACAACTGTTGCTTTGTGTAACAACAGCTTTAGTCTCAGAGTAAAGGGGAAGAACTCACAGGTGAGAGAAGAGGCCTGGAAAGGTAAAAAAACCCATCCTGCTGAGCCCTGCTGAGGAAATTGGTGCGGGGAAAAAAATGTATGTCTTTATTTCCAGCCTGGAGAACAGGAGCTCAGGGGTGACCTCCTCGCGGCCCACAACCACCTGAAATGGGGCGCAGCCAGGTGCGGGTCGGCCTCTTCCCCGGGCAACCAGGGACAGGACCAGAGTCTGTCAGTCTGTCAGTCTGTCAGTCTGTCAATCTTCAGCCGCACCAGGGGAGGCTCCGGCTGGATGTCAGGAGATTTTTCACG
Source organism: Setophaga petechia (assembly GCA_024362935.1). NCBI lineage: Eukaryota > Metazoa > Chordata > Aves > Passeriformes > Parulidae > Setophaga > Setophaga petechia. Next base: position 628,447 of record JANCRA010000096.1, on the reverse strand, counting down.
GCGACGGAGATTAGACGTGGCAACGGGCTGCGCAGGGAGGAGGTGCAGCCACGTCCCCGGAGGTGTCTGACAGAGGACTGGATGTGGTGTCAGGGCCACGCTCTACCCGACAAGGCTGCTCACAGCTGACCATCACAGAGGTGTTTTCCAGCCAAACTGAATCTATGGCTCTGTGGTGTCACGCTAACCAAGGGCAGGGATGATGACCACCCTTGCTATCTGTCTATTCCCGTTTGCCGAAGTCTCGGCCATGAACCTGCCGGAACCAGGGATGCCCAGGCTCGCGCTGGGCTCTCGGCGCTGGATTGGTGCTGCCTGCGCCGCGCGCGCCGCGCCAGTCTCGCACCCCCCCGGCGCCGTCGTAGCCCTGGCCCCGCCCCCGCCCCCTAGCCCCGCCCCACTACCCCTGCCCCGCCCACTCTGCGCCCGCGCCGCTCCCGCGCCGCCTCTCTCCCTCCCCCCCCCCCCCCCGGCAGTGCGGTGCTGCGCCGCGAACATGGCGTCGGAGGGGATGATCCTGACGAACCACGACCACCAGATCCGCGTCGGCGTCCTCACAGGTACCGGGCCGCGCCGGGCACGGCGCTGGGGATGCGCGGGTGGCGGCCGCGGGTCGGTGCGCGTCTCAGGCCGCCCCGCGGGGTGCCCCGCCGGCCGTCCATCTCTCCCGTGGCGGCGCCGCCGCCTCTGCGCAGGGAGCGCCCCTCCGCCGTGCGTGCGGTACCCGAAGCCCGGAGCCGGGGTCGGGGCGTGGGGGCGGCGCTCCGGCCGCCGGCGGACGGCGTGAGCGGGGCCGGCCGGCGCTGGGCAGCGCTGCCGCAGGCGGGCGGGCGCCGCAGCCACGGGGACTGACCCGGGGATAACCCGCGCGGAGGGGACGGAGTGCGCGGGTGGGCGAATGCCGGAGGGGATGGGGGGCCGGGACGCGGCCGGGCTTCCTGCGAGCGCGGCGGTGCCGGCGGTGCGAAGGCTCTGGAGAAGGGAGCCCGCGGCCGGCGCAGGCTGCGGGCCGGCGGGTGCCGGGCCTGCCTTCCCCGGGCGGGAGGCGGCCTCAGCTGCCGGCCGCGGGAATGCCCGAGCTGGGCACGCTCCGCACGGCAGCTCCTTTGGGATGGCTCCTTCCCCTCCTCCTCCCTGGCCTTTACTTTGGGGATCGGGAGGGGGTGGGTGGGGATGCTTGTGCCTGTGTGCTCTCTGTTAGGAGGGGGAGGAGGGCATTTATGATGCCGCCGCTCATAGCGCACGGATGAACCTTTAATAAACCCGTGGCACATGACCTGCGGTGGCTGCACAGAAGGGCCCCCGGAGCCGGCGCGGGTGTGACGGGCCGGGGGCTCCTTTGCCGGGGTCTCGGCGTATCCCGGAGCCCCGCGGAGCTGCGGGCGGCGCGCCCAGCAGCGGAGCCCCGAGGGGTTCCGGCGAACACGGGCGTCAGCGCCGCTTCTGTGCGAGGAAGGGCCGAGAGATAGCGGCGAAATGTTTAGGCGTCAATTTCCGTAGATTTCACCGGGAGCCTGGGAAGACATGATTGTTCATGGAAAGCAGCGTTGCGAGCTCGCTCAGGAGTAGGAGGATGCTTGGAGTGAGAGAGGGGACATTGAGGCAGAGGAGGCCTGGGGTTAACCCTGGAGTTATCCATTCCCGCCGGCGGTGTTTAACCCGAGCCCGCGGCAGCCCCCGGCGCTGTTCCTCCGCCCGGTGCTGATCCCGCTGCCGGGAGCGGGGATGGCGCTGGGCTGGAGCCCGTCCCCTCCTTCCCTCCTTCCCGGGGAGCGCTCGGCCGCAAGGTGATGGTGACGCTGAATTACCCTGTTTGCCATTTGTAGCTGCACGTTTGCCGCTAGCAAAGCGCGGTAGATGCCATGGAAATCCTCAGCGGGCTTGTAAATTCCAGGCGGTCGGATCCTTAGTATGGGTAGAGCGTGTTGGGCCAGATGCAAAAGTCACATGGGGGGGTTTGTTCCCTTTGTTCCTGAAGGATAGGACGTGTGTGCCACTACCTATTATTGTAAAAGTTAAAGTGGGAAGGGAGTGCAAGCAGAATGATTTTTCTTTGCATATTTTGTGCAACTTCATGGTGTGTAACGTGGGTTATTATTTTTCTTTTCATCAAATGCACTACCAGGCACATATGGTGTTACAATAATTAAAATAACTATTAAGTCTCTCAATAGGTTCAGATAGTCTTTCAGAATACACTTATTTTGTACTGTAAATCCTGTTTGATCATTGTTAAACTCTTTTAACTTTGTATCAGAATTTGTAATTTCATTGAGAAGAGCTTCTGGCCTAATTTTATTAATTTTCTTTTAGAGGAAATCTAAGAGGCATAGCCAAACAGAACAGTTTTAGTTTTTTTCACCTTAATGTGGTTGTTTTGAATTTCAGGCTAACAATTTTTGCAAGTAATTCTTTTTATTTTTAAAGGGGACACCTTGGTTTCTTACAATTTTCCTAACCCCCTTTTTGTGTGTGTTTGTAAACCTGAAATAAAATACTATTTTCTGCTCCAGCATCTCCTTCAACCTGAAAAGAGAATATTTGTACTTTGGGGGATTTGGACCCCCTATCAGTTTTTACTGTTTCTGCTATTTCTGCTGTTTCAGCTATGAAAAGACAAACTAAAAATGTACTCTTCTGAATTTTTCTCACAGAAATGAACTAATAATACATGCTGTTGTATGGAGGAATAAGTGTAGAAATGAAAAGGTTAGGTATATGGATTATTTTTTTTAACATTTAGAATATCAGAAATTAGATCATTAACATAACATGACTCCTTTAGCTTTTCTAATTAAGATCATAGGCATATGTTTGTTTTCTTAGCAGTGTATACTTGTGGTCTTATCAGCACAGGCATGCAGATTTATGCTCCTGTTAGACTTGGTATGCTCAGTTTAGAAAATAATCAGTACTGCACCTTATGGCCATACTCAGATGGAATTTAAATTTACTTAGGAAGGAGTAAATGTTGAATTAATTTGGTGTAAAGTTGTGTGTTTATTTTTAAATGAGAACATATAAAAATTATGTGGGCACATTGTTATTCTTATCTGTTGTAGAGACTGATGCACATGGCTCCAGAGAATATTGAGAGTGAGTAATGTTTGTCATAAGGCTCAGTTTCATGGCATTGTTTTGTTTTAAGTTATTGTATTTGGTTTTGCTTGGTAGACCTCTGTGATTGTGTATTTATTGGTAGTTTCATCTAGAAACAACTGTGTGTTTTTTCACTTGTGGCAGATTTGGACAGATATAGTGGGTTAGAAAAATAGAAATCTTGGTTATTGTTTACTAAAATAACTGTTCAATTGCAAATTTATGCAGAATGTAGCACCTTGGGCTTTTTTTTACAGAAATTACTTGTTAATTTCTCTTTTTCCCAAACTGTGGAGGTCTTTTAGTTAAGAGTCAATGATAAGAACAAAATCCATAATTAGGATGTTTTCTCAACGTGAAAGAACTGTCTTCCTGAAATCAGGGAAAATACTTTGGTGTATGCAGCATCTGTGGAGTTGAGGATGACACTCATGCTTATTTTTGAGTCTCTGTATAGAAAGTTGTAGAGTTAGACTTCTTTACTGAAAAAGGAGGAAAAATACAACTTTCTATAGAAAGTTGTAGAGTTTGACTTCTTTGCTGAAAAAGAAGAAAATATACAACTTTCCAGAGAAAGTTGTAGAGTTAGACTTCTTTACTGAAAAATACCTCTGTGATTGTGTATGTATGGCTAGTTTCATCTGGAAACAACTGTGTGTGTTTTCACTTGTGGCAGATTTGGACAGGTATAGTGGGTTAGAGAAATAGAAATCTTGGTAATTGTTTACTAAAGTAACTGAGTTCAAATGCAAGTTTATGTGGAATGTAGCACCTTGGGCTTTTTTTTACAGGAATTACTTGTTAATTTCTCTTTTTCCCAAACTGTGGAAGTCTTTTAGTTAAAAGTCAATGATAAGAACAAAATCCATAATTAGGATGTTTTCTCAACGTGAAAGAACTGTCTTCCTGAAATCAGGAAAAATACTTTGGTGTGTACAGCATCTGTGGAGTTGAGGATGACACTCATGCTTATTTTTGAGTCTCTGTATAGAAAGTTGTAGAGTCAGACTTCTTTAGTGAAAAATACCTCTGTGATTGTGTATGTATTGCTAGTTTCATCTAGAAACAACTGTGTGTTTTTTCACTTGTAGCAGATTTGGACAGGTATAGTGGGTTAGAAAAATAGAAATCTTGGTTATTGTTTACTAAAATAACTGTGTTCAAATGCAAATTTATGCGGAATGTAGCACCTTGGGCTTTTTTTTACAGGAATTACTTGTTAATTTCTCTTTTTCCCAAACTGTGGAGGTCTTTTAGTTAAGAGTCAATGATAAGAACAAAATCCATAATTAGGATGTTTTCTCAACGTGAAAGAACTGTTTTCCTGAAATCAGGAAAAATACTTTGGTGTGTAGAGCATCTGTGGAGTTGAGGATGACACTCATGCTTATTTTTGAGGCTCTGTATAGAAAGTCGTAGAGTTAGACTTCTTTACTGAAAAAGGAGGAAAAATAAAAATTTCTATAGAAAGTTGTAGAGTTTGACTTCTTTACTGAAAAAGAAGGAAATACACAACTTTCCAGAGAAAGTTGTAGAGTTTGACTTCTTTACTGAAAAATACCTCTGTGATTGTGTATGTATTGGTAGTTTCATCTAGAAACAACTGTGTGTTTTCACTTGTGGCAGATTTGTACAGGTATAGTGAATTAGAGAAATAGAAATCTTGGTTATTGTTTACTCAAGTAACTGAGTTCAAATGCAAGTTTATGTGGAATGTAGCACCTTGGGCTTTTTTTTACAGGAATTACTTGTTAATTTCTCTTTTTCCCAAACTGTGGAGGTCTTTTAGTTAAGAGTCAATGATAAGAACAAAATCTATAATTAGGATGTTTTCTCAACGTGAAAGAACTGTTTTCCTGAAATCAGGAAAAATACTTTGGTGTGTACAGCATCTGTGGAGTTGAAGATGACACTCATGCTTATTTTTGAGTCTCTGTATAGAAAGTTGTAGAGTTAGACTTCTCTACTGAAACAGGAGGAAAAATACAACTGACTGATTAAAAAACTGTGAAACTTGTGAAATACAGGGTTTTGTCTTATGCACATGGGAAGCCTCACTGGTTTGTGGATAGAAATATCAATTCTAATCTTTGTGTGTTATCATTTCAATAAGTTTTCTAATTAGTGAAGAGTGGAATGGTGAAAGTGTTGTATTCAGCACCAGGGTTTTATGAAGTGTTCAGATTAAAGATACTGCTCACCTAGGTTCTAAACCTAGGTTTTCCCTCTGCTACCTTTGATGTGGAGTGCAAGCACATGAGCTACTAATAGAGCTTCAGTATTATGTTGTTGTGAGTTTACTTTTATGGTAAAATGCATTTAAAAAGGGCTGTGATGCTAAATGCCAGATAGAGAGATTTTTGTGATGGAATAACAGAGCTGGATGAACAATGTCCAAAGCTTTGTCATTGAAGTGTTCTGGATATCTTCTTTTAAAAATAAGACAGTCATGGAGAAGGAAGAGTTGTGGGGTAGATAAATGAAAAAGAGGAGAGATCTCCCCATTTAGAGCAAGGGCTGGGTTCTGTGCAGGCTTTGTGAGTACTGTTGTGCATCAGTGCTTCCTTGGTAAAGCACAGCTACAGAGTTACTCTGGTTGCCCCTTGCAAGCCTTTCCTGTTTGGGACATCTCTAACAGAGCAGTTGTTAATCAGTTACCAGTGGTGTCAGCCTGCTGGACCTGGTGCACTAAGTACAGAATTTTGTAATGTTGAAGTTGGCTTAGAAAAGAGTAGAAATTGTGTGCTCTGGCCAGAGTTGAATCAATATTAGGTCATCCTTCAGTGGTGGTGGCATTGGTAACAGTTATATAATCTGTGACCTTTCTTGTTTTGTCAGTGACTAAAGCAGACCCTTGACTGGAACCATCCAGAGAGTTCTGAATGATGTTGCCATCTCCACGAGCTCAGTGGAAAAAAACCTTCTCTGGTTCTCTCTGATTGTTCCTATTTTGTGCTTTTTCTCCTCTCCATCCCCATTATCTTCTTATTTGCTTCTCTTTTTGTTTTCTCTCCAGTAAGCATTTAATGTAGCTGGCCAAAACTGAAGGTTTTGTTACATGTTTGGTTTTTTCAGAATATTAGTAATAAAAATTTGTCAGATTTTGGGTTGGCTAATAACTCTTCATTCAGGTTGTCTCCTTTGAGGCGGGTCTGTGAGAAAGTCCTCACCAGACATAAACACCATTTTCTGCCTTTGCTCCTCATTTTGTGTTGTTTCTTCCTTGTTTAGGAAAAAACTTTCAGGCTAACTTTTTTTCAGGCCAGTTTTGTTGTGTTCAGTGTTGCTTTCAACGTGGTCCAGCCTTTCCCTTTCACAAAGCGAGTAAGGAGTTTAGGCAAATTTCTCTTCAGATACATTGCTCTTCCTTTCTTCCTCTGTGTAAAGATTCATTTTCAATGTTAGCCCTGGCCATAACCTACACAGTAAAGCAGACAAATGTTTCTGGATGTGTGACTCAGACCTTGATGTCCAGGTAACCCTGTAGTGTGGAGATTCCAGCCTTGCCTTTGTGTCTGGTGGAAATGACTCTGAATGTCTCACTCTGAAGGAAGCTTTCCTCTGAGATGGTGAGCCCCTTATCTGCATGGCAGCTGCAACCAAAGAAGTTGCCTGGGAAGATCTGAAGTTCAGTGATAGGAATGTTTTGTAAAAATTATCTTTGAGAAATGTGGCAAAATAGTTAGGGTGTCACTATGTGTTGGTCAGACTGTTTTGGAGATGTATACGCTGTCTGTTTCCCAACTGAAAAGGCATTTGCCTCTTTCTTATTTTATGAGGAACCTTCTCATGACTTTCCTCTAGCTGTTCATTGATAACATGCAAGTTGCAAGGTCTCTCAGTGATGGTGGCTCTGCTCATGCTTTGGAATTAGTGGGAAACTTTCTTATAGAGGTGCTTGTGGGAGGAGGAGCACTGACACGAGGTTTCCTAGGAGTTATCATTAAATTACCCAGATTGTCTAAATTGCAGTTGCTTAGTTTTTTGTTTGTGATCTGACTTCTGTCCAGAATTACACCTTATTGGGCACTTATCTTCAAAACATGGATTAAAGGCAGTACCTTCTCCTGGAAGCCTTAGTTAGAGAAACGCTGTGCTTCCATGAAAACACTCTGGATGCAGAGTAACATTGATTTCTGTCTTTCTCATCTGTAAGACTGTCCTAAAGTTGAGTTTATCCATAGAAACTAGGAGATCTCCTCCCCGTTTGCCATTTGTAGCTGTACATTTTTCTTTTTTACTTTATATGGCTAGGATGATGAGCTTAATCTCGTGAGCATGATCAGTGAAATTGCCTCATTTCCTTTTTCTACTCTAACTGTGCTTTACCTTTTAAACTTAGAGGAAGAAAGTCCTTGCTTTCTCCCCCCTCCCTAAAGGCCATTTTTTAGTGTATGGCATGGAACAAAAATAGGTGGCTGAAATCTCTCTGATACAGTGGCCTCTTGTACTGGAAATGTACCTTGCTTGCTCCAGTACTGTTTCTTTTGAATGGGAAGTAGAAACACTGAAACTGAAAGCACCTAAAGAAAGAGATGAAGTCATACATGTATAGTTGGGAATTAATACCTGCTTGTGTAAGAAATGGGCATTAATTTGGAGAATTATGTGTTTTTATCAATCAGGGGTAAGAAGTCTTGTGTACTTGGTGTTTCTTGATTTGGAGTTTACTTATCCAAATACATTTGAAAACTTCCATCTCCACCCATGCTCCATGTCTGTGGTTCATATTTAGCAGCACAGCTTGTTTTCATTTGCTTTTCTATGTTTATATTTGTCACCTTTTCCAGTGCTGCAGGAAAACGTTCCATGTTATTTACCTTAAAATCACTGAATGTGAATTTCATGAGGACCAGCTTAGTTCTGGGATAACCTTTAGTTGATCTGCTGGCTTTGTTAATTGGGCAGTGACAGAGTATGTGATCATCAGGCCATTTTGGAGAGTCTGGCATACAAAATTCTGATACACACACACAGAACTCCACCTTTAATGTTGATTTAGCCATAGCTGTCTGGAATTTTTTGTAGGTAAGCAAGAATAGATTCTGTTGTCTGCAATTTGTGAGATTCTTATGCAACAAGAGGACATGATAACTAAAAATGAGAACAAATTTTAGTTCTTGATAGATATTGATAATGCCTTGAAGTGTGAATTAAGGAAAAGAAATAATTTACATTCTGTTCATGTATGTAGATGCACTATGCAACTCTCCACCTCTTACAATATAATTTGTAGTGTTGTGTATGGCAGAATTCTTCTTGAAAGTTTAACAGGATGCCTGAAAAAGTCTCCTTGAAGAACTGGAGGGTAATAACCATAAGGGAAAAGAGCAGGTAGCAGCCTTGTTCCTGTGGGGTGTTTTTAATTAATAAAAAAAGAGCATAGCCTTTGGCTGTTTTATTTTATCACAGCACAATTGAAAAAATAATTTAAAATTTAGAAAGAACAGTAATTGCCTAAAAAGTGCTTGGGAAAAATAGACCTAATTAGGCAGTTATCTTAGAAAATTTCATTTTGCAAGTAAGAGACTTGTATGTGATGTTTTGTTTACGTGTTTTGTTTTCAAACTAATTTACTGAGGCCTATTTTATGCCTAACTTGTCAAGTGGAAAAAAAAATTAGCATAAACCTTTAAGAATAATCTTCTGTGTACATTTTGCAATATCCTGCAAAACAGGGCTCTATCCTCCAGTTACAATGTGGGTGAATGATGTAAGGAATAAAATGCATTTTCTGTTCCCTATACTATGGAATAAGCAACAAGACTTCCACTGTCTGATTTGAATGGTTAGGGAATAGCTATGTATAAAAAAACCTATTTTTGAGCAGTAAAATGTTTTTTGATGCACACCATGACCTTCAAGAACTGACTCAACATTAATTTAGCTTTATATATGTTAGGTAGAACAGTAATCTTAATAATTACATACGTATGATGGCATTTCATTATGTATTCAGCATACAGATTGTATAAGCAGAGCTATAAAATAAGTAAATAAATTAAGAATTGCATATGCACTTGCAATCACGAGTATAGAAATACATATTTTTACTTCTTCCTTTTCTAATTCAATTATATCATTTACTATATAGTAAAGTGAAGAAGCAGAATACACTTGGGATTTGAATTATAAAATTTTTGTGTACTTTTAGTACTTACTCTGTGGTTATGAAATTGTTAGTTTTCTTTGTTGTCCTGTATATTGTAGGGAATTGATGTGGAATATTTTTCCTTTAAAAAAAATCTTTCATGCATGTATTTTGTTGGTTTTTCTGGCTATTGTATGTGACTTTTGAGATCTAAAAGTGGGAAGTAGGAATTAAAGTATATGTTAAATTATATGGTGTGGTTTTATTTGGGTTTGTGTTTTTTGGGTTTTTTTTTTTCCAGATATTATAGTTTGGAATTTTTGGGAGGTGGGATTATAGGTCCTTTTCTTTTTTTTTTTTAGATGTATGCTGGAAGGGATTTAAATGCATACTGAAATCTAGGAAGTAAGTTGTTTATTCAGAATCATTTTATGGGAAGTTGTATGGATGAAAAATAAAACACATTCTTTGGGAATTAAAATGAATTGCAGTAAAGTGTCTTGCAGAATGGAAAGGCTTCTAGAACCTCTACAAATGATGCTTGTCCTTAAAAAAAAAAGAAATTTCCTTTATTCTTATCTTTGGTGCCATGAGATGGGCCAATTAGCAAGGGATTGATAGCAGGACCTGAGGTGAAGTCTGTAAAGTCTTAATGCAGTAATTCTTGAAGGAACATTGAATATGGTTCTAGAACCATTGAATATGGTTCTAGTTCAGTAATTCTTGAAGGAACATTGAATGTGGTTCTAGTTCAGTAATTCTTGAAGGAACATTGAATATGGTTCTAGAACCATTGAATATTGTTCTAGTTCAGTAATTCTTGAAGGAACATTGAATATGGTTCTAGAACCAATGAATATGGTTCTAGTTCAGTAATTCCTGAAGGAACATTGAATATGGTTCTAGTTCAGTAATTCTTGAAGGAACATTGAATATGGTTCTAGTTCAGTAATTCCTGAAGGAACATTGAATATGGTTCTAGGTCAGTAATTCTTGAAGGAACATTGAATATGGTTCTAGAACCATTGAATATGGTTCTAGAAATTCTGCAAACCAGCACACTTCTGCACTGCTGTTCTTACCCCTTCTTCAAACAGTTCTGATGGGATCAGGAGGACAAATCAGGCTGCCAAGGAGATGTTGTTGAGCAGGATGTGTCCTTCTACTGGGCACTCCCAAATCCTGTCCTGGCAAATGTGAGTGGCACTGAGTTTCTGGAAGAAGAAGAAGATTTCCAGGTATTCAAGCAGATATGGCACAGTTTCCTACTGCCATGACTCTTTCATGTGATGTAGAGGAGTGGCACTGCAGTGTAATGGTGAGAAAACAAAGGTTTGCTATGGATTCCCTGTCAGAAACTTCACCTGGGAAAAGAATTGGGAGAAAACAGCAAGATGCCTAAAATAAGTACATATCTGGTGAGAAAAATGCTTGTTTCCAGGAAAAAAAATAAAACAACCAAAAAAACCAACCCATAAGATTAAAGGGAAAATGTCCTTTCCTCTTTTATAGCAAAATTTTTTGTGTTAGTTGTATGAATATTCAAGGCAAGAATGAAATAAGCCTGCAGCAAATCAAAGGTTCTTAAAATCAACTTCCCTGAAGAAATATGCTGTGAATTAAGCATAGTGAGGAAAAAAGTTGTGCAAGCCCTTTAAAAGAGAGTAGAGGGACAAAGTGTTGCTGTAGATAATGCACACGAAGCTCCAGGGATGCTGGGATGAAGTTGCAGCAGGTGTTCCTGTGTGTGGAACTCCTGCTGATTAAAACTTCATCATTGCTGGTACACTGATTTCATACTTCAGAATTTAATACTTCCCAACTAGAATTTAACTGAATCAAAATCTGAGTACTTCTGGTTTTAGTAAAATATACTTGATGGTGGGCTTTTTTAATAATCAAGCAGACTGAAAAGTCTGCAGGGGGAATTTCTTCCCCTCCCAGCCTTCTATTGCAAGAGATTCCAAACCCTTCTGGTCATGTGGACACATATCATGGCATTAAGTTAACAAAATAAAGAAAAGAAGAAGCCAGTTTATTCTATATATCTAAAAGATATATAGAATAAACCAGGAGACTGAGGAGGGTTTTGAGACTTTTGAGAGAAAGATCTTAACTTTTTCAAGTAAATGTGACTACAGGGTAGTGCTGTATGACACAATTCTTTGGAAAGAAGGCAAGGCACAGAGCTTTAAAAATTTGGGAATATTAGTAAGATGTATGTGGTTCAAGTTGGGTGTGTTTGTTCCAGAATCAGATGTTTCAGAACCTAATGTTATTCTGATATCTATTTTTTAGGAGTGTGCTCTGTTCCACAGTAGGAAGGTAAGCTGTGAAGCCTTAAGGTCTGATGTAGCAGTTAAATTCCAGCATGGTAAGAATTCAAGCTGTTACCAATGTCTCCAGAGTGCAGGACCTTCTTATCTGAGTGAGACTCAGGGTTTTTTCCTAAGCATCCAAAATCAAAATGGAAACTCTAAAGTTCATGTTAAAAGCTGATGAAAAAAGCAACTGATGAAGAATTTCCTGTGATTGTTAAGCTTCAAGGAAGCTCACCTGCCTGTTCCTATTTCTTTATTCCAAAGGGTATAGCTCCAGTTTATGCACAATGGTTTCAGTACATGACTTTTCTCTTTGGCTTGGCAGTTGATCAAAGAGAATTAGAGAAAATACCAGTTGTCATTTCACCATTGTTATGTCAGAAAAGGGTTCAAGTAGACTTTCTGTGAGTGCTTTGATGAACAGAACATCTTTCTGGAAAAGCCATCTGAGGCAAATTTCTGTATAGCATTAAACTGGGACATCATGGATTATCTTTAATATTAGAAAAATCTTTTAATTCCTTGATAGCGTGTCTTGTATTCCATTATTGTTATGTGTAAGTTGCTGTGAGGACCCATCAAATCATAAGGGAGATTTTTAGATGTGAAGTAGTAATAATTTTCAGTATTTCTTACCAGAATAGTAGCAGCTTTTAGTATACCCCAGAATAATTTTAGCAGGTCTTCACATTCGGATGAGTCCCAGGAACCTTTTTTGCACTGAACAAACACCTGCTAAAAATGTTCTACCTTTGCTTCAGCCTCCAGAAAGTAAATTCAGCTGTGCATATGAAAAGTATGCTGAGGAAAACTGCTTTAAAATGAATGGTTGAGATCTTATTAGCATCTAGAAAGCAGATAATGATTAGGCCACATTCAAGAGCTTTTTCAGTGTTTTAGATGTTGGGAAAACATCAGCCTGGAGCCATTTGAGGTGATAGTAAAATACATATTCTAATTCCTCCTAAGTACAAATTTAAACTCTAATACCCCCTAGATGCTGACATTCCAACTGGCAGCCATTGAATAAAACAGCCCCTCAGATGTAGAAATTCCCTATATTTTGATAATTAGGTCCTCTCTCAATTCTTCAATGATAAGTACACAATTAAAAAATATTTTGTTCTGTACCTATGTAAGTCTTTTGCCTGTGATTTAGTAGGTTAATTGACCTTTTGTGATTTCATTCAATGTAAGTAAGAACTTTGATATGAAGTGCTGCTGCTTTAGAGAAACAGGTCTTAGTACTGGGGGCATCCCCTGCAGACTGCTGAGTGTGCAGCAGTCTGAGTTTGCTTCACACCAGCTCAGAACCCATGGAGTGAACTCAGTAACTGTTGGAGAGCATTAATTAATTATTAATTTTTAAAAAATGCACTTGTGGAGTGCATCTCGTTTAGTTTTGTCCAAAGTGGACTCCACATTCATCCTTTGATTCTTCACTGCAGTGAGAACCAAAGTAGGGGGACTGGGGAATCTTGAGACAGGTTAAAAGCCACATTTTTGGACCACAAAAAAAGAATACAGACACACTGTTGCTTTTGTCTCCATGGGGGTGTGTGTGCCTCTTAAAATTCTTGTGCATACCAGAGGGGTCTTTCCATAGGTAGAAAAAGGAGAGCTTCCTAGAAATGGAAGGTGACCAGGAAGGCACTGGCTCTTGAACTGCTCTTGTGCATTTTGTGAAGGTGATGTGGGTGAGGGCAGAACCTTTGAATATTTGGATACTCTAGAGAAATTGTGATGTATTTTGTTAACTAACCTTGAAATTACTCTTAAGACAGCACAAAGCTCAGTGGTATGTAGAAGTATTTCAAAGGTCCAAAACTAGTAATAGAATTACAAATTTTTATAAAAGCTGTTGCTGAGGAAATGACAGAAAAAGCATATTTAAATTAATTCTGTTAGTTTGAACAGGCCCTCCTTGTACCTTGTATCTGAGTTGTCTGTTAGGAAAATACATGCAGCACCTTTTCAGGGATTTTATCTCCCTGCATTCACTACATCTCAAGGTGAGTTACTGAGAGAATTTTTTCTGGTGTACCAGGCAGCCTGCTCTAAGTGGCCACTGCTTTAGAACCAACAGGACTCTGTCCAGGTTTAATCTTGGGAATGATTCTATCATCACTCTTCTTGTTCACTGCCATGCCCTGCTGTGCTGGCATAGCCTGGTGTGTGGCTGTACAGACAGGGAACTGAAACAGCTGAAAATTACCCTGCCAAAAAAAACCACCCCAGATCTTGTTGAGCTGAATCAGTTGTGTGATCTGGTTCAGCACTGAGCTCTGCAGACTTCTGCTCCTGTAGGTGAATGGTGAACAAGGATGGCAATTTTTTACCTCTATTGTAATTTTTTTTTCAATTCTGTTCTATCTTACTTCTATCCTGCCATTTCCATTTCTCTCCTCTGTGCAAAACAAATTTACCTGGCTAACCTAGTGAAAACTGCTCTTTTTTTGAGGAATTAGTTTGCTGCTGCTGGAATAGACTGAATCAACTCGGCAAGGGACCTCAGGAGTGCCAGTGTGAGCGAGGAGCTGGACTGTAAGGTAGGATAGGAGAAAGTGGGAGATAGGACTTGTGTTTTGTCAGCACAGCTCAGACAGATGTAATCATGAGCTGTCTGATCCAGCTGCTGTCCCTACTCAGACACACGCAGGATGGTTCGGGGCAGCCGCGGTTCAAAGGACGAGTCTGGACTCTTCAATATTTCAGTCTTCAGATTGTTTATTATTTCTTATCTTACAAAGTTTTCCTCTCTGCCAGCCAGGATCTGACCAGCAAGGCAGCCGAGGGCACTCTGACCACCCACAGGGTGGTCGTGTCTTTTTATAATAAAAACTACATACATCATATTTACCTTTTATCCCCAATACCTTTCACCCTTGTTGACAAGTGCACCTTCACCACAAACCAATCCCCAGGTGCCAGCACCACCACAGAAGATGGACAACAAGAAGAAAGAAGAACCATGAGATATTCCCTGATTCCTCCATCTTGTCTCCATAACCCCCTGTACTAAAATCCCAAAATGATGGGATCAACGGGAGAAATTGCTCATCTGCTGATGATCGACAAGTGTCAGATTTATTGATTAACAGAAACACTTTTATAATCACAGTAATAAGGCTCATACATATTGCAAAAGTAGAGCTCATTATTGGTCAGCTATAAAAAGTCAGTCCCACCTTTCTCAGGATGTTTGTGGCTTCTTCTTACCTCCTGTTATCACAGATTTTCTTGAACAGCTTCTTGCTCAAGGAAACTGTGTCCTTGAATTAGGCAGCTGTTGCTTTCTCAGATATATTTTCTCATGTCTCTTTTCCCATCAGCTATGTCTCTACAAAAAACTCTTGACACCAAAATACATATTTCACCCTGTAAATGTGTCATCCCTCCACCACTCAAACTCCAGTGATTCTCATGTCCTCACACACATCCCTAGAAGGGTCAAAGTCCAGCCACCAAGAATGTCTGGCAGCATTCCAGGACCTCTGAGCCCCCCAAGGGTTCTCTGGGTGACTCTGGACATTTGGAGTGATGTGCTGAGCTCCCACAATGTGCTATTTTTGTGTAGTTCACTGGAATAAATTGGGAAGGCAGTCTTGAGACTCCTTTATTTGGGTGCACTGCCTCCTTCCATGCAGATATTGCTTGGTCAGGCCAGGGGTCCTCTTGGTGGGGTTTACTAGCTTGTGCTCATGGACAAGCAAAGACACTGCCTCTGCTCAATAATAAGCAGTAAAAAAAAAACATGGTGAAGAAAGAGAAGGATTTGCCTGTTACAGGAAATTTTTTTGAGGAGAGGGTAAGTGAAGATATATTTTTCCATTTTGTATGTAAAGATATTTGATTCATGTAGAAGTAGGAGAGTATGAAGGCTGTGCTAGGCATTTATGCTTAGCAAAGAGCTGAACATCTGAGAACTTGCATGGTGGGTAACTAGAAATGCTGAACATTAGATTCCTGCAGTGTTAAATTTGGGAAAAGGTAAACACTATGTTACACATTATCAGGCATGGAAGGTCACTTTATGAAAGTATTAATTTTTCCATAGTTAAAATTTCTAACATTAGTTTTTCTAACTTATTATCTTGACTATAATTTGCCTGAAACAACTAATTTGAAGACTATATACATGTAATTAATATACATACTCACATAAACATTTATTATAGTGTATATATGTAATTTAAAAAAAAAATAAAAGTGACACACTTTTGCCAGTTGTGATTTCCCTTTTGCTTGAGGGATTTCTTTGGCACCATTCAATCTGTCATCTTACTTGCACTCAGGAAAGTTTTCTAAGCCTATCTCTAGCTCAGTCTAGCTATTATGCTAACTTATGGCAGATGATGTGCTACTGACTTATTTTTCTTCTGTTCTTCATCAGTCTGTATACCAAGAGTACTTAGAACATCTGCATGCAAGATCATCATGTAATTTTGTTTCTGCCCTGCTTATCTTCTTGCTGGTGTGAGCAGAGTCATTACCTTTTTCTTGAGTGGGCTGACATCCCTGTGATTGATGGAGGTAACTGGACCAGCCCATCAGAGGCATCAGCTATTGAGGTAACTCAGGCTTTGAGATTCTTGATAAATATCAAGAATCCCCCTTAAAATGAGAGGGAGTTGGGGGTGAAGATGAGGATAGATAATTGAGTTGTATAATTGTGATCAGTGGACCACATGCACCTATTTAAGTCTTTAACTGCAGCTCAGAAGCCTGCTGCTCCATGCATTTGTCTGATATTATGTGTTTTCATGGTCTCCATGGCTACTAATTATGTACAGACCATGATTTTGGTATTGAAAGGCAGTGTTTTGAGATAAAGGTAGCTAGCTAAACTGAGTTTTGTAAATTGCAAATGTAAGTAACATCTTCAATATTAAGGTACATCTATAGTGAAAGTGTGATTTTTGAAATAGCAGAAAATACTGAAATGCTGTAGTCACTGTAAAGGCAATCATAACAAAAAAGTACAGTTTGGCTAGGAAAAAAATTTAAGGATTAATAATAGAAATGGAATTTTACAGGTAGGGTGAGAAAAAGAAACTATAGAAGGAATTGATAACCACATTATGTAAAATCAAAACAGTATTATAAAGGACAGCTTCTAGCAAATAATACAGAAATCAGGGTTATACCAATGAGGTGTGAAGGCTGTTGATGGACAGCAGACAAGCTCAACAGGAAAAACATTTGTGTGCTTCAGGATTATGCATCTGTAGGTACGTGCAAGCATCCTGCTCACTAGAAAAAGCTTAACAAGAGCAAAATTAGCAAATTGGTTTTATGAGATGAAGAGAGTAATAAACTAAATATCCTAGATGTTCATAATCCCAACAGCCTTTCCTCAAAAGTCCCTCACTGAGCCTTATTCAAAGCTGAAAAGTATTGAATCTTTTAGCAATTCTTTATTAATTTATTTTTTCTCCATTGTACCAACAGTGAAATTAATCCCACCTTGAGCTCTCATGTGTCCATGAGTTCTCATTTATCCCAGCAAAATTATTCCTATGTATGGTGAACCAAATGTGAACTGATCCAGATGATAGTATTTTGCCAACCAGCTTTCAGTGAATTTCTCTCAGTTTACTGTGAGTAAATCTTGTGCCCACACAGCAGAGAAGGGAACAAGTTGCTGATAGTGTAAAGAAATTAGGATTTTTTTTCTTTTGCTAATAATGCATGAGAAAAACTGATCTTTTGCCAAGACATTAGTGGCCCGTGTATTTGGGGAGCATGCTGTTGCCAGGCCTTCAAAACTTTTTTTTTTACTGTATTTGACTTTTATTAAAATCAGAATTTCCATTCTTTGGAAAGATTGTGTGGATACAATCACAGTTTGTAGCCTTGGGCACCACCCATTGGCCGCTGATTGCAGTTTCAGAGTCGGTGACCTGAGGCTGCACACAGTGCTCCAAAACTCAGTTACTGTCATTCACTTAATCTGCTCACAGAAGCAGATTCTGTGTGTGTGTCTGTAGGATATTTTTATTTTTTGGGGTGTGACGTGATTGCCTTCCTGGTTTTGAAGTCACTGTGCTACTTCTGGTGATGTCTGGTTGATCTGAAATGCTCCTGCATTACTAATGTCTCATTTTCCTTCAGGAGACCATCAGATTTTGTTTTCATTACTTTTCTTTATTAACCTGTATAGAATTACTGGGTATTTGTTTTGGTTTCAGAATTTAGTTACAGCTTTTATTACACCTGATAAAAAAAAGGAAAAGTTTTGAAAAAAGGTGAAGAGTTTCAGCCATTCCTTTTCCCCCTTTATCTCCTCACCATGGAGCAAGATGTTACTCCTTTCTTAATGACTGCAACAAAAGAAAGCATTAAAAGCCTTAGCTTTTCTTTAAAAACAATGGAAGATAAAAATGTGAGGCCAACAGTTTCCTTTGCTGTTATTTTCTTCCATTTCTGGCTTTTTATCTTTGTATTTGGTGTAGATTATGCTGGCTAAATACTGGAAATGGCTTTTTAGTGCTTTTCTGCTTTTTTTTTGCATTGGAAAGACTTTTATTTCTGTTCTAGTGCAAGTTTTATTCTTTTGTGAATTGACAAAGGCATCCTTCCTTTGGGACTGACTGTAAAATCTTTTGTTGCCTGTAACATGACAGGTTATACTGAAATCTTTCTCAGCAGTTTTGTTTTCTTGTTTTGTTTTTTTTTTTTTACAGAGTTTGTTAATCAAATACATCATATATCTAATTCAGATTATTTTTGGTATTAGATGATAAAGTCAACTTCTTGAATGCAACTAGATTGAGGGTTTTCTTACAGAATTTCTGCTAAATGTAAAGTGCTTCTTTTCTTGCAACTTTTTAATTTGTACCTGCTTTGAATTAATATCTCCTGGAATCTCAGGATTTCATTATGAGGTCAACAGTCGTAATTACCTTTGTTTTCTCATTTCTTTTTTACTTTTTTTTTTCTTAAATCTGACAGATAACAAGGCACTTCTTCCACTTTGCCTCACATTCCTGAATGAATTTATAAGCAACTCTGTGAAAGGCTTTTCCCATGGCCCATCTTTCCTGTATTAGAATAGCTAGGAGAAGAAGGTGTTTTCTGGCTATAATTGCTTGTAAATATTACCACTTTTGACCATGATTGTTTCTTTCAAGGCTTTTTTTCTCTGTGTTTCTTTCATTTTGCAGCCAGTGATCATTCTAGAGGATATATCTGGGGAATGTACTGCTTTAATGCTGTACAAAGGAAGTGATTGAAAGAAATCACTAAAGCATATCGTGGTGGGTTGACCCTGTGCAGCAGCTGAGCCAAACCCAGAGGTTTCCTCACTGTCCCCAGGCAGGAGGAGGGACAGAATTAGAAAAGCAAAGGTGTGGAAACTTTGCAGTTGAGATAAAGGCAGTTTAATAAGTGAGGGAAAGGTGTGTGCCTCACTGAGATCAAGCCAGGCAATCTCCCCTGCTCTCCATTTACCAGGGCAGTCCTCTCCTGGTAGAAAGTTTTTGGTAGACTGGTCTCTGTGTTCTCCTGAATTGTTTTTTCTACCTGTTATAAAAGTCTAATTTTCCTTTGTATGTGGCCTTCTACCAGACAAAAACTCCAATAAGGAATTTTATAGCTTGTTCTGCAAATCTGTGTGCCCCCTTTGTTCAGGAATACAGGCATTTTGTAGATTAGTGCAAGGAAACAATGCCCCACTCTATGGCTTTGCCATCTGCTACACATCCTCTAGGATGAAGAAAGATTTTTATGAATATTTTTTGTCTATTTACATTGCTGGCTTTTCTACAATTGGTGAGTAGCATTTTTACTTTGCTCATGTGTGAGCTGTTTGTAGTTGCTGAAAAAGCTTTGGTGATTCATCTCCTTTTCTTGTCCCTTCGATGGATTCAGAAATGGAAATTCAGCTTCTGTACTTTCAAGGAGTTTCCTTCCTAAGGAAAAAAATATACATTCTAACTGTAAGTTCCATTGGAGTCAATAAAATATGTTTACAATGTTCTCCTGGTCTGTTACACAACCATCCAATGCCAATTACCATGCATGGATGATGCATCTTAAAATACAATCTAGTTTTTTTTAAATTTTGTAAGTGAATGTAATTGGAAAAAATCCTTTCATTGAGGGCCCAAATGTGAATGTTTGAGCAAGGATGTGGTTTAAAGATTTTAAAGCTCACAGTACTTCACAGCTTGATATGGTTCTGTGATTTATTCTATATTAAATGCAATTTCAGATACTAGGTTGTGACTGATAACATTATTCTGTGCATGAAGTCCTTTCTGCCAAAATACATTACTTATTTATACATTATGCAGGTTTCTTTTATTACTTTATTACTTACTTTTGCGTAAGTACTTTGCAAATGCTCAGGTAAAGAGATAATCTTGAAACTTATGTGCTACATGGACTACATAGTAAAAAAAATGGTTTTTTACATCTCTGGGGACAGGAGCCAGCACTCAACTGATGTACAAAGTCCTGAAATAAACTTGGATATTTGTATTAGCTTGGACTCACTCATAATTAACTTTGGCTACTCTAGCCTGACTTCTAAAATATATCTTAAAAGGTGAAAACCACCCATTGGTTATTTAAGAATTTCAGGAGAACTAGTAGAATGTGATATAAGAGTTAAGACATCCCTGGAGGACACAGTCAATTTGAGTATTACATGAAATGTCATTTATTAAATATGTGTATAACAGTCTCGGTATCAAGGGCCTACATAGCATTTATAAAAACCAAATTTAGCAGTTGAGAGATGCTCTTAGAACACACATGATACTTTTATTTCAGTTTTTCTGTTTTGAAAGAGAGTGGTTTTTTAGGATTGTTCTGTGCTTGAATACAGTTTCTTACTAAGCCTTTTCACATCAGGTAAGCAGGATCAGATGTGTTGAAAGCATTACATGGACAGAGATTTGTTCTTGCACTTATTCTTTTTAGTTCCTTTGTTTTTAACTGAATATTTTTGTATAGCATTTGTTAACCCAATAGCTAAAACTCTGCCCAGTTTGTCTGCTCTGTTTTTAATGAATGCCCATATGAACTCACTAGTCTGCTCAAATTAGCTAATTCAGAGAAGTGTAATCTGTACATTTGAATTTCATAATGTATATTTTGGTTGTATATTTTGTTCTAAGAGGGTCAATAAGCTTTGGATTTTTTTTCACTGTCTGTCATATCAATATTACCAAAGCATTACCTATCTGGATGAGGCCTAAAATGCAGTATAGACCAAAGGGAAGGCATGATATTTAAAAAGAGTATTCTAAGAGTAATAATTATGTATTCCTTTGGTAATTAAGGTTTGCAAACCTCTTAATTTACTGAAGCACTAGTAGTCTACTGGAAATTACATACATGGAATAATACATTTTGCCTTCCTGAGTGTTTACTTCTGGCTGCATCTGTTCTTGCTCCAGGAATAAGAATTTGAGATGGGAACTCAAAGAAGCTCCTAGTTTTAACTTAATGAGGTACTTGAAAGTATAGAACAGTTTCTTCAAAAATGAACAAACCTTTCACCATTCATTGATCACATTGATCATTATGTGAACATTGCCTTTCTTTTGTGTCTCAAGGGTGGGCTGAAGATTTTTGAATGAAGGCAAACAAAAAATAGTACATGATCCAAAAGATGCAAGTTGCAAAAAAAAAAAAAATTAAAGAAAAAAAAGAAGAAAAGCTGCAGTTGACACAAGAGGGTGGCTAGCGTTAACACACAGTGTGATCATGGATGTCAGGGGCAGAGGAGGGTGTTAAGTCATTGTTTTAGACTTGTGAGGTGGATTTACTAGAGTTTGTGTGTTCCCTAAGCAGAGAATGTTTTGTTGATCCAGTAATTTGGAGATATTTTGGTTGCTCCAGGGAATGCTGTATTAAAAGTAGAAGCAGCTTGAAATATTCTGTAAAATGGAATGCATTGCCTTTATTCTCTCTGTGGAGCAGTGCTATTAGGAGCTATATCCCTAGTTACACACTTGTGAAATTAAAAAAAGCTTCATGGCTGGAAGGATGCCCAAATTCTATGAAATCTTGTAATTCTGAAGAGAGAGATAAATATTCAATCAAAACCAGGTATCTGTAACACTTTGTAGACTAGATCCAAAGAGAGACATTGATGTGGTGATGCTTCAGTGTCTTAAACTTTAATAGTTTGGGGCATGCAGTGGGAGGGAAGAGAACAGGGTTCAGATATTTGCATTTTGAACTGTCATAGAGTTTGATTCTCCTGTTAAAGTAACAAACAGAAATATTCCATGGAGCATGGACCAGAATCTGGGTCTTCTCTCCCAGCTGAGCACCCTGGTTATTAGGCTACAGTGTGATCCCTGCTAATTGTCCAGATGCTCCAGCATTTGAACTCTTAGCTGGGTGGCTACCTAGCTTTAACAGACAAGAAGCTTGTTACTATCCATCCTTTTCATTTCCTAATTAAAGTGCTCTTCTGGGAAAGAAATGCATGGTTTTGAATCTCCATATGCTACCAGGGAATTCCAGCCAAGCTCCTTGCCTGTGTGGCAGTGTCTGTAATGCAGTGTGTGTCTGCAGCAGGGGCTGAGCCTTGGGGGTCCCTGTGCACCCTGCAGACCCCTGTGCACCCTGCAGACCCCTGTGCACCCTGCAGGCCCCTGTGCACCCTGCAGTGCAGCCCCCTGTGCACCCTGCAGACCCCTGTGCACCCTGCAGTGCAGACCCCTGTGCACCCTGCAGTGCAGACCCCTGTGCACCCTGCAGGCCCCTGTGCACCCTGCAGACCCCTGTGCACCCTGCAGTGCCACTGTGCACCCTGCAGTGCAGACCCCTGTGCACCCTGCAGTGCAGACCCCTGTGCACCCTGCAGGCCCCTGTGCACCCTGCAGGCCCCTGTGCACCCTGCAGACCCCTGTGCACCCTGCAGTGCCCCTGTGCACCCTGCAGGCCCCTGTGCACCCTGCAGTGCAGACCCCTGTGCACCCTGCAGGCCCCTGTGCACCCTGCAGACCCCTGTGCACCCTGCAGTGCAGACCCCTGTGCACCCTGCAGGCCCCTGTGCACCCTGCAGGCCCCTGTGCACCCTGCAGTGCCACTGTGCACCCTGCAGCCCCCTGTGCACCCTGCCGACCCCTGTGCACCCTGCAGTGCCCTGTGCACCCTGCAGTGCAGCCCCCTGTGCACCCTGCAGTGCAGACCCCTGTGCACCCTGCAGCCCCCTGTGCACCCTGCCGACCCCTGTGCACCCTGCAGTGCCCTGTGCACCCTGCAGGCCCCTGTGCACCCTGCAGTGCAGACCCCTGTGCACCCTGCAGTGCCCTGTGCACCCTGCAGGCCCCTGTGCACCCTGCAGTGCAGACCCCTGTGCACCCTGCAGTGCAGACCCCTGTGCACCCTGCAGTGCCACTGTGCACCCTGCAGTGCAGACCCCTGTGCACCCTGCAGACCCCTGTGCACCCTGCAGACCCCTGTGCACCCTGCAGGCCCCTGTGCACCCTGCAGTGCAGACCCCTGTGCACCCTGCAGGCCCCTGTGCACCCTGCAGGCCCCTGTGCACCCTGCAGTGCAGACCCCTGTGCACCCTGCAGGTCCCTGTGCACCCTGCAGTGCAGACCCCTGTGCACCCTGCAGACCCCTGTGCACCCTGCAGACCCCTGTGCACCCTGCAGTGCAGGCCCCTGTGCACCCTGCAGTGCAGACCCCTGTGCACCCTGCAGACCCCTGTGCACCCTGCAGTGCAGACCCCTGTGCACCCTGCAGTGCAGGCCCCTGTGCACCCTGCAGTGCAGACCCCTGTGCACCCTGCAGTGCAGCCCCCTGTGCACCCTGCAGCCCCCTGTGCACCCTGCAGACCCCTGTGCACCCTGCAGTGCAGACCCCTGTGCACCCTGCAGCCCCCTGTGCACCCTGCTGACCCCTGTGCACCCTGCAGCCCCCTGTGCACCCTGCAGACCCCTGTGCACCCTGCAGTGCAGACCCCTGTGCACCCTGCAGTGCAGGCCCCTGTGCACCCTGCAGGCCCCTGTGCACCCTGCAGACCCCTGTGCACCCTGCAGTGCAGACCCCTGTGCACCCTGCAGCCCCCTGTGCACCCTGCTGACCCCTGTGCACCCTGCTGACCCCTGTGCACCCTGCAGCCCCCTGTGCACCCTGCAGGCCCCTGTGCACCCTGCAGTGCAGGCCCCTGTGCACCCTGCAGTGCAGACCCCTGTGCACCCTGCAGTGCCACTGTGCACCCTGCAGGCCCCTGTGCACCCTGCAGTGCCACTGTGCACCCTGCAGTGCAGACCCCTGTGCACCCTGCAGTGCAGACCCCTGTGCACCCTGCAGACCCCTGTGCACCCTGCAGTGCAGACCCCTGTGCACCCTGCAGTGCCACTGTGCACCCTGCAGTGCCATCCCCAGCCCTTGAACCGTGTGCCAGTCCCAGGGGGTGTTTGCTGCCTCAGGTGGCACCTCTGTGTCACCTTGCCCATGAATGAGCCTCCTGGCATGGCTTGCTGCAGCTTCACCCTTCTATTAAAGTTTGCAGCAGAAAAATGAACTGCATTTATCAGCTCTATTCCTAGCGAAATCCTGGGGTGTTTGTTGGGTTACTTGGTGTAGGACTTGAGGGCCTGAATTTTGCTTTTATGCAAAAATACTTTTATTACGTGCTGCCAAGTGTTCAGACAGTGAGATGATGAGAAAACAACATGCTCATCAAGTATTTGGATATGGTAATAGCAAGGAACACTGGTTTTTGTTGCCATTTAAATAAAAATATCTTAACAGTTAGAAAGTCCTGGGGACACCCAGCCTGGATGATTTATTAACACATCTGAAGGAGTAAAGCTGCTGGACAATTAGATTTCCTTTCAGTTGTTTAAGTTAAATAATAATAAATTTTTCTTTCTTTAAAAAAATTGAAATAACTCACTGCCTGCTTTACTTAAGGTTTTTCTTGCATGGCTTCTCTGATGCAGTCTTCTTCAGTGTCTTCTCATAACAAAAATTATTTGGGTATACTTTGAGATTGCAGCAAGTAGGAAAAAATGTTGGGTTGCTCTTCCCACCAGTCTTCCCCACAACCTTGTTGATATGCCATATGATTAAAAAAAGAAGAAAGAAAAAATATTTGAAATCAAATATTTTATCAAAAATAAATATTTATATATATAAAAATATATAATAATTATATAATATATTATAAATATATATAATATTTTATCAACTATCCTCCCCTTAGTTTGCCTTCCTAGATAAATAATTCCATGGTAGTTCACGGTGTTTTAAAATTATGTACACTTAGTATTTTCACAATTATCATTTTCCACCCTAATTTTTTTGGTAGCAATGATTGTATGCAAAATCAAAATTGAAGTTCCTCCAAGTGATTGTAGTTTTTTGGTTTTGTGTTTTGGTGGGGCTTTTTTGGTTGTTGTTTGCTTGGGGTTTTTTGTTTTATTTTGCTAGGGTTTTTTGTTGTTAGTGGGTTTATGTTTGTTTGTTTCTTCTTGAAAAAACATGTGGTTTTGCTTGTTTGCTGGACTTCTTTTAATCTGATGAGGAAAATAGTCCTGAAAAATAGAAAAAGTGCTGATATGACCTTGTCCATATCTTAGCTAACGGGTGCCTTTAGAATAAGATGGTACTGCATCATAATTTCCTGATGAGTTACAGCATCATGATGGCATGTGCTCCCACTCAGAATCTATTTTAAGAAAGGACAGAAGCACTTTCTTACAAGTAATCTTGTACTCAAAAATACTGGATTGGAGTGAAGAAAGTCTACAAAGTAATAATGTTCTTTCTGGAGATCAAAAGAGAACTAATGGAAAAGTAATTATTTAATCTGTACAGTTAAAAAAAAAAAAACTTAGCAGAAAAAAGCTTCAGCAGCATAATCTCTCCCTTTAATATTAGTCTATACATCTGTCCATAGAACAGATTGGCACAGCAGAAGAAATACTAAAGACTTCCTCAAGGAAATTCATGTCCCACTTAATTAGGCAGAGCTTTCAGAGACTGTTTAAATTAACACTGTAATGGTCATTAGAAGTTGCAGCCTGTGATTTGGAGATTTGTTATCAAATTTTCTGTGTAACACAGTACCTGATCGCTATGCTAAATGTGCCTGTTTTGATACTGGTTTCAGTTTGTCAAAGAAATGTATTTCATTTGAGCACAATGATTGTAAGGGGCAAGTCCTAAGAGGAAAACTCTTCAGGATTCTCTAAATACTGACCCACTCTTGGATAACTCTGTGATTTCCCAGAATGTAAGGATCCTGAAGTGTTTGAGGATACTCTGGAAAATTAATGTTCATTGAATTTGCCTTAATAAGGTGAGCACAAGTTTTTATAAACCTGTTAGTTCAGATTAGCTGTATTTTAAGCCAAGATTTCTATCACTCAGCTACATTCACTGTAAACTGAATATAGAAAACATTTTGTTATAGCCCTTATATTGCACTTAGGGAACAGAGTAGCTGAGTACTTCCATTACAGAGATTAGTACTAATACAAGAAAAACTAGTACAAACCTAAATATTTCAAATCATGAGCCATAACATTTTCTGGTGGACTAGAGTATTTTTATCTTCTTTCTATGCTGTTTTCCTATGAGCTTCCTGTTTTCTGAATATAGGTAATTCAAGTGTGCTATTACACATTTGGAAAATGGAGCACAAAGGGGACTGACTTCACCTAGCTTGCTTATTTTTACATTAACAAAATGTAGGTAAGAAATCCTTAGGTCTCTGCAGCCTTCACTTACAAAATTAGGATTCTGTATTTAATGAATGAGTGCAGTGAATGTGTGTGTAGCAAGAACTGCATGATTAAAAAACAAAGAAACTTCCTAAAGAAATTTGACCTATAAAACAGCATTACATTTTTAAGGTTTAATTAGTGGGGATCTGCTGTGAGTAAAAAAAAGGGCTCTTTCTTTGGAAATAGATATACCAGTTTTGCAAAGCATTCTTTTCTATACATGTAATAAAATCATCTCTTGTAAGTATTGGAATTCTACATAATTATAGGGAATACATATTTTTGTGGCAAGCTCCTTCC
Organism: Setophaga petechia; assembly: GCA_024362935.1. Lineage (NCBI taxonomy): Eukaryota > Metazoa > Chordata > Aves > Passeriformes > Parulidae > Setophaga > Setophaga petechia. The sequence goes on along the minus strand of JANCRA010000096.1, from coordinate 601,925 downwards.
TAGCAGCAGGCTTGACTTGTTAATAATTCTGGTGGAGGTAGTGTACTGATTCAAATCCAATCCAGAAATTGAAAATTACTTGGAGGATGCAGTTTCTCCCAGGTCTCCAAACACTGTGGTGTTCTGGTCATGCTGATTTTTGTGACCAGGTAGCCTGTAAGCTAATTGTCAGGTTTCTATTTAAAGGTGCATTGTACACAGAATACTCAATTCATAGCTTCAAAGGAAAAAAAACCAAATAAAGAAAGCCCCAAAACTGTACCAAAAACATGAAGAGGAACAGTTCCTTCCTTCATGACTGCCAGAGCATTCATGTGAGCAGAACACAAATGAAAGCATGTTGGAGATAAGATTTTTGAAACACTGTAAGTGCAATAACTTGCTTTATTTACTATGGTTGATATTGGTTTTTGTTCTGTTCAGCAGTTAATCTGTCAAGGTTTACCCGAGGTATGGAAATGTTGTTGTTTTGATTTTCACTGGAGGTGTAGCTTGACAAACATTTCTTGTTCACTGCCACTGTGTGTGGGGGTACATTTCTGAGTCTCAATTTCAGATAACATGGGTACTGTGTGACAGGCTGTAGTGGGAAATTGGACTTCCCAGGAATTAGGGAATCCTGGTGGGGTCATTGTTAACCTGTGCCTCCTGAATTGGTTGCCTGAATGTGAGTTAACAAAAATGTTTGATTCCATTGTGTCTCAGTCAAGCTGTCACTAAGTCAGAGTTCTTGGATGTACAGTTTTTTAATGTCAAAGAGAGTTTTGCCTTCTGAGAAGTCTCCCTCTTCATGTGAAAAAATTGAGCATGCATTTGGACTTATTTCAGTTTCCACTAATAGGATAAATTCCTGCTTTCCAGCCTGCCATTTTTAAATTGAATAATAGAAGTAATCTCCTCATTGGATTGTCCTGTCGTAGGTTAATGTCCATGTGATATGTTTTCTATTTCTCTATTTAGACTAGAAAAATAAAACTAATATCCAGGGTCAGAGAACACTTATTTTTCCTTTTCTTGGTGTCCAGTAGGAAAATGTAATTCCAGTACTGTCTCAGACTAGAGTCAATATTGCATACTACCATGTTGTAATAGGCATTAGAGTTAGTTAGTTACATAGCATTTTTGCTTTTCCCTTTCTTGTGTCTCAGTTTAACCTCTTATTAAAACACAAATAAGACATATCTTTTCAGGATTTTTTTAGTCAATAGATCTTTAGAAAATGTATTTATAGTTCTATAATTGTAACACTTTTGTAGCCATAATTTCAATTAATAGTATATCAATGGTAATGTTTTGATCAATAAGGAATCCTCAGATGTATATATTTATGTATATATTTGTGAAAAATCTTGCTATTTGTCTACTTAGCAGCATGTTTTCTTTTTTTCAGCTTGTGTTTCCTATGGAAGAGGCTTTTGCAAGTGGGAACTGTTACCTTATTTTTGAGCTCTTTGGTTATTTTCAATCAAGTTTGATAGAGGAATAGCAGTATTGAAAATTGTATCCAGCAAGGAAAGGTAGAAGGAATATCCAGCAGGAAAGGTAGAAGGAATATCCAGAAGGAAAGGTAGAAGGAATATCCAGAAGGAAAGGTAGAAGGAATATCCAGCAAGGAAAGGACTTCTGTGCAAGTTCATCCCTTCGCAGACAAATGGCACTTCATTTATTCCATCACCCATGGAAATTCAGTTTACTGAATGAACTGTACTGAATGTAGAAACACAGAATTCAAAGATGTATTTGCCTTCTTTTTGTTGGGACATCATTTAAACCATATGGGGACATCATTTAAATGATAGAAATATTTTTCATAATTTACTGGTGGACAGTGACAGTACAAAATGTTTCAACCTTACTGCCAGTTCACATCCAGAAAAAAAACCATTCTTCTGAAGTACAGTAAATTAGTGGAGGATGTAAGTGTG
>JANCRA010000095.1:2097500-2100000 GCA_024362935.1 Setophaga petechia | reverse complement strand
CCCTAACCCTAACCCTAACCCTAACCCTAACCCTAACCCTAACCCTAACCCTAACCCTAACCCTAACCCTAACCCTAACCCTAACCCTAACCCTAACCCTAACCCTAACCCTAACCCTAACCCTAACCCTAACCCTAACCCTAACCCTAACCCTAACCCTAACCCTAACCCTAACCCTAACCCTAACCCTAACCCTAACCCTAACCCTAACCCTAACCCTAACCCTAACCCTAACCCTAACCACCTAACCCTAACCCTAACCCTAACCCTAACCCTAACCCTAACCCTAACCCTAACCTAACCCTAACCCTAACCCTAACCCTAACCCTAACCCTAACCCTAACCCTAACCCTAACCCTAACCCTAACCCTAACCCTAACCCTAACCCTAACCCTAACCCTAACCCTAACCCTAACCCTAACCCTAACCCTAACCCTAACCCTAACCCTAACCCTAACCCTAACCCTAACCCTAACCCTAACCCTAACCCTAACCCTAACCCTAACCCTAACCCTAACCCTAACCCTAACCCTAACCCTAACCCTAACCCTAACACCCTAACCCTAACCCTAACCCTAACCCTAACCCTAACCCTAACCCTAACCCTAACCCTAACCCTAACCCCTAACCCTAACCCTAACCCTAACCCTAACCCTAACCCTAACCCTAACCCTAACCCCTAACCCTAACCCTAACCCTAACCCTAACCCTAACCCTAACCCTAACCCTAACCCTAACCCTAACCCTAACCCTAACCCTAACCCTAACCCTAACCCTAACCCTAACCCTAACCCTAACCCTAACCCTAACCCTAACCCTAACCCTAACCCTAACCCTAACCCTAACCCTAACCCTAACCCTAACCCTAACCCTAACCCTAACCCTAACCCTAACCCTAACCCTAACCCTAACCCTAACCCTAACCCTAACCCTAACCCTAACCCTAACCCTAACCCTAACCCTAACCCTAACCCTAACCCTAACCCTAACCCTAACCCCTAACCCTAACCCTAACCCTAACCCTAACCCTAACCCTAACCCTAACCCTAACCCTAACCCTAACCCTAACCCTAAACCCTAACCCTAACCCTAACCCTAACCCTAACCCTAACCCTAACCCTAACCCTAACCCTAACCCTAACCCTAACCCTAACCCTAACCCTAACCCTAACCCTAACCCTAACCCTAACCCTAACCCTAACCCTAACCCTAACCCTAACCCTAACCCTAACCCTAACCCTAACCCTAACCCTAACCCTAACCCTAACCCTAACCCTAACCCTAACCCTAACCCTAACCCTAACCCTAACCCTAACCCTAACCCTAACCCTAACCCTAACCCTAACCCTAACCCTAACCCTAACCCTAACCCTAACCCTAACCCTAACCCTAACCCTAACCCTAACCCTAACCCTAACCCTAACCCTAACCCTAACCCTAACCCTAACCCTAACCCTAACCCTAACCCTAACCCTAACCCTAACCCTAACCCTAACCCTAACCCTAACCCTAACCCTAACCCTAACCCTAACCCTAACCCTAACCCTAACCCTAACCCTAACCCTAACCCTAACCCTAACCCTAACCCTAACCCTAACCCTAACCCTAACCCTAACCCTAACCCTAACCCTAACCCTAACCCTAACCCTAACCCTAACCCTAACCCTAACCCTAACCCTAACCCTAACCCTAACCCTAACCCTAACCCTAACCCTAACCCTAACCCTAACCCTAACCCTAACCCTAACCCTAACCCTAACCCTAACCCTAACCCTAACCCTAACCCTAACCCTAACCCTAACCCTAACCCTAACCCTAACCCTAACCCTAACCCTAACCCTAACCCTAACCCTAACCCTAACCCTAACCCTAACCCTAACCCTAACCCTAACCCTAACCCTAACCCTAACCCTAACCCTAACCCTAACCCTAACCCTAACCCTAACCCTAACCCTAACCCTAACCCTAACCCTAACCCTAACCCTAACCCTAACCCTAACCCTAACCCTAACCCTAACCCTAACCCTAACCCTAACCCTAACCCTAACCCTAACCCTAACCCTAACCCTAACCCTAACCCTAACCCTAACCCTAACCCTAACCCTAACCCTAACCCTAACCCTAACCCTAACCCTAACCCTAACCCTAACCCTAACCCTAACCCTAACCCTAACCCTAACCCTAACCCTAACCCTAACCCTAACCCTAACCCTAACCCTAACCCTAACCCTAACCCTAACCCTAACCCTAACCCTAACCCTAACCCTAACCCTAACCCTAACCCTAACCCTAACCCTAACCCTAACCCTAACCCTAACCCTAACCCTAACCCTAACCCTAACCCTAACCCTAACCCTAACCCTAACCCTAACCCTAACCCTAACCCTAACCCTAACCCTAACCCTAACCCTAACCCTAACCCTAACCCTAACCCTAACCCTAACCCTAACCCTAACCCTAACCCTAACCCTAACCCTAACCCTAACCCTAACCCTAACCC
>JANCRA010000095.1:1800000-2095000 GCA_024362935.1 Setophaga petechia | reverse complement strand
GCAGCAGTAGAAAATTTCAGGCTCCTGGGGCGTAAATGGATTTTTTCTTTTAAATCTTAATTTTTTTTCCTTTACTCCCAGGGAGCATGAAAGTTGCTAGTGCTGCTTTTTTTAAACTAAAGCTCGAAAAGTAGACAAAGTTAGAAACAGAAGTAGAGAGAAAAGAAGAGAGACAGAGACAGAGAAAAGGAGAGAGAGAGAGATAGAGAAAAGGAGAGAGAGAGAAAGAAAAAACAGAAAAAACAAGAAGGAGACAGAGAAAACAAGGAGAGAGAGATAGAGAAAGGAAGGGGAGAGAGACAGAGAAAACAAGAACAGGGAGAGAAAATAAAAGGAGGGTGGAAAACCAAGGAAGGACAGGAGTTAGAGGGAAAAGAAAGCGGTTAGGGTTAGAGTTCAAGAGAAAACGTAGGGTTAGAGTGAAAAACACAAACCAAGGAAAAGGAGAACACAGACAGGAAAAGAAGAAAGAAGAGTGAGGGTTTAAGTTAGACAGAAAAAGATACAAGGTGCAAAGTATAGACAGAAGAGAGAAAAATAAATACAGTCTGACAGAAAGAGCGAAAGGGATAGACAAAAAAAAGAAGCAAATGGAAACAGAGTTACAGAAGCGGAGACACAGTGTCAGAAAGAGTGAGAAACAGGAACAAAGGGTTAGAGACAGTGGAAGTTAAGTTAGAAATAGAAAAGTAAAGTGAGGAACTAAAGGAAGAAATACAGTGGAATGAAATGACAAAACCACACCAAAAAAAGACAGGAGCCGGGGTGGGGGTAGGGCAGGGCAGGGGCTATCTTCATTAAGGGTGAACCTACTTATTAAATGAATATTTTTTTTTCTACAGTAGCAAAATACATGGAAACAGTATAGACAAATGCAAGTGCAGATACAATCCATAGACGCACTGGTAAAAGCCTAATTTACATATAGAGCAATACAGGGAAATGCAGCAGTTAATGCAAATGCAATACAGAGCAATACAACACAAACCACATATTAACACAAAGTGATAACCTTTTTCTATTTTCATTACATGTTGATTTATTGTTACAGGAAACCCAAAACAACAAAAGCACACAGAAAAGAACACTCATCGACCATTCACATTACACACAAACTCACCACCACTCTCATCACAACTGCTACATTACACCCCACCAATCATTGGTCCTCGGGAATGTGGTTCCCGGGAGCCTCCGAAAAATCCTTCTGCCTGACGAAAACCCCAGTCCCTGGACGGTCCGCACCCAAACTCTGGCGATGAACATTGCCTCGCAGACCGACCGGGACCGAGGAAAAAAAAACCCAGTTGGGGGGGAAAAAAAAAACCCCGGCTGGCGATATTTTATTCTGAATTTAAAAATGAGTTGAAAAACCTGAAAAGCAAAAGTCACACACTGGATTTATCCAGCCAGCATGTGCTCACACACGCAGAGACGAGCATACACAGACAGACACAGTCACATGCTCACACACTCTTCCCACTTACACGCTCACTGCGACCCTTACTTGAGACACTGAAGAATGTGCTTCGACACCTCTTCTGGCTGCCGCTCCTTGACGTCAAATGGCACATTCTGGGGAAATTGGTAGCCCCGGGGACCTGTGAGATGACAGGAAGTGGTCAACGAGTGGCTATCTGACAGCTAGGACTTGTCCCCGCTCTGGACCAATAAATTTTCTACCCAAAATCCCATAAAAGACAGATCAACAGTAAAATATTTATAACTGTTCTACCTAACTGTGACTATGTGCCAGGGCAGGGCAGCTCTGATTGTAAGTGTTACAACATAAGTACACACAATATAAACCAACAGATACAGTGCAAGTGTACATATAATGTAAATGCACACAATATAAGGTAACGCACTTACATACAGTATAAGTACACACAGTATAAGCCAGCATAGGTACACACAATATAGGTACACACAATATAAACTAGCATAGGTACATACAATGTAAATACACACAGTATAAAGCAGCATAGGTACACACAATATAGGTACACACAGTATAAGCCAGCATAGGTACACACAATGTAAGTACACACAGTATAAACCAGCATAGATACGTACAATGTAAGTACACAGTATAAGCCAGCATAGGTACACACAATATTGGTACATACAATATAACCCAGCATAGGTACATACAATGTAGGTACATACAATATAAGCCAGGACTTGAGATAACTCTCTGGAAGATTAATTCTTGAGCCCTATACCCTTTGAGAAGATGGAACCTACAGGACTACTGCAGTCACGTGAGGAGGGTGTAAGATGCTCCCTCTAGAAGTCCAAGAGAATGGCATGGAAAAAAAGACACCACCAAAGCTGGTAGTGAGAAGGAAGATGCATGAGAACCTCTTGTGTAATCCTTCCTGTCTCAAAGAGTAAAACTGTAAAGATGCCGGAATAAGGGATATCCGGAAAGGAACATGAGTAGAATACAGGCAATATGGCACAGAACAGTGCTGATAAAGCATTGAGACGTAACAAAGGCCTATGAAAAGGAAGACAATGGACACAGACTACATAACACACATACAGACAACATAACAGACACAGATGACATAACATAGAGACAATTGGAAACAATCTGGCACTTTCCCCTTAGGGACCCGAGATTCCTAGCACAAGATGGACCAGAGGCTGATGATGCCAAAGGAAAGGAAGCCCTATGACAATTGCACGTGATGATGAAATGTAACTCGTTAAAAGAAGTTAGTGCCAAAGCAGTTAGGAGGATGCTCTAGAGGCTCAGCAAGCCTACAGAAGGAAGCGGACTGCCGGGCGACTGTGGCTATAGCTCCGGACCTGATGACGAGCTCCTCGGGGGAAAAATCCATGACGACATCGAGTCCGGGAAGGTGGACGACATAAAGTTCACGAGAATGTGGAGATGGGTTGGAACTGCCCTGCCCGGCAAAGGCTCTGGTGAGGCTGAGGGGAAACCCTCTCCCTTTACTTCCAGAGAGCCTGTCCCACTACAGACCTCTCCGCTAAGCTGACATCAGATTGCCTCCTATGACAGTAAAAGTTTTTCCCCTTCTCCCAACCACTGGCCCCAATACTTAGCTTTTGGAAGAGGAGCGGACAAAATCCATCCTCGGTCGGATGTGGACATTGAGGTGTTCTCCGTGTGTGCTTCGGTGCTGCTATTTCCAAACTTTGGCTACAAGCCTCCTCAGGGTACCTAAGACATAACAGAAAACATGACTATTGCCCTCAAAAAGAGTAATCCCCGGGACTCCTCCGCACCACTGCCCCAGCTCACCTCAAATCTTGATTTGACTCCAGAGGCCGCCCAGAAGATACCTGCAAAAAGAAAAGGTACACGCTTAGCATGCTGCTGCATAACACTCACCTATGAGTCACAGCCTGCCTAAACACCAACTCACCTGCCCTCCCCTGTTCCTGGACATGCCTAGGGCAGCTACAGCACCTCCAAGGACACAAAGCAGAAAAGCATGCTGAGATACTGTGAAAACACAACCTCCCAAATCTGACAAGTATGCCCCACTGACACCTTAAGCCTGCACCCACCTGGCATGGGCATGCTCGGCCAGGAAAGATTGCAAGTGGACCACCTTGAATAAAAAAAACAAGAGGAGATGCTTAGAGCTGCACCAGAAACTGAGACCTCAGCAGTAACAACTGCTTCTGTATGCTACTCAATGCTCACCTTGCCCACTCGGCCTTGACTGCTGCTCTCAGCCTTGACTTCCTAAAAAGACACACAAAGAACACTGCTGTAACAGCAACCATTTATGCTTCCTCTACAGAGACAAACAGTGACTGACCTGCTCAGGGTAATCCCTTCACCTGGGATGGAGGGCTCTCCTCTGGATTTTATTCTTCTGCATCTGAAAGAAAGTTAGGACAAAAGTCAAAGGGCTGCAGGATAACTTAAGGGATCCAGATATCTTGTGTCCATCTACAAATCCCATCTAGAGTCCAACTACACCCCACATTACAAACTTCAAGTCCCCAGGACTTCTCCTACTGCACCAGGCTATGCGGCAGGGCAGAGCAGCTCCAGCACAAATGTGTGCTGACACCCGTGACACAGGACACACAGGACATGACAGACAACAGGGACACAACATGGACAGAAATCTCTTGGCAAGGAAAATGGCTGCAAGGACTGAGAGAATCCAAAAGGAGATGATCGAGGTGAGACAGATGGTAAACTGATGAGGCTCAGAGAAGCCTGGAGGAAGAAGGTGCTAACTGAATGATTTATTCCAAGAACAGCAAAGATGGATGCCTGAGAATCCTATGGTCAGAAGCCACTACCTGCCCTCACATTCTTTCAAGTCCTAGTCTGCCATAAAGGATCCTGGCGGGGCATAGCTGTCCATACAGCTCAGAACAAGACCTGAAAAGACATCTGACCGGATGTATCTAAGAGAGACGAGAGTCTGATGCCTGTCTGAGCTCCCAAGTCTAAAGTTCTAAGGCCTGGGTGCCAGGCCAAGGAATGCAGAGATCACAAATGCTAACAATGATGCCAGGGTTTCTGACAGGCCCCTCAAAGGGCTAAGGTAAAAGACATGAGATATCCAAACCACACATAATACACAAAAGACAAGTGACACCAGACACACCGGTGTAGAGAGCCTAATTGCTGAGTGGCTTGATGAGAAAGGCCACAGTGGCTATAAGATGATCAATATGAGCAGTAAGTAGGGCAAGGGTAGCTGTGAGAACCAAGGGTAGCTCTGTGATCACAGTGCCCTTGTCAGCAATACAACTTGGCCTGAACCTAGCATACGTGCTGTAGGAATCATAGCTAGCGAGCAACAGGAATACAGAAGTATAACTATGTTGTAGAAATATAACTATGTTGCAGTTATTGACGCAAATGCCTTCTGACTAATAATGAGCTCAGCTTTTGCAATATGTATGAGACTAATTAAGAAGTGTATTTAACCTGTCAAGGGAGATCAATAAATGGAGCTACGTTGATGAACCATCTGGTGTCACGTCTCCCTTCTCCAACAAAATGGTGACCTCGACGTCGGCCCTCTCAAAGCAAACGGGGGAATAGAGGGTATCGACTGCCATCGGTTGGAGAAGTTGGGTTGGGCTCCGAAGTGGCCGGAGCAGTGCTGAACGAAGGGATAGCACTCCCAAAGATCACATCGGTGGTTTTGGGCCGTACATGCTGCCGAAGCCGGAGAGCCGCAACAGCGTCGACGCATAAAAATGGACAGGCAAGCAGCATATGATTTATTTACAGCCGGGTTAGAAAAAAGGGGAATTAAAGGGGTAAATTTAAAAAAGGAATTACTAGGATTATTAGCATGGGGATATGCTAAGGGCTGTTTTGTTAACCCTCATACTTTAGATGCTGATAAGACAGCTGAAAAGATAGGAAAACTTTGGAGAGCGATTCGTAATGAGCTTCTTCAGTATCAGGCAGAACAGAAAGCAGCAGTGCAGGCATTTGCTGCTTATACGAAAAACAGAACCTATGATGGAGATTGATCCCAAGACACTATATTACCCCCTGTGTTTAATAGGGTGTCTTTGCCTCCTCCGGCACCACCGCCTCTTAATTCTGGTACCGAGGCAGTGAGTGAGCCGTCTGCACCCCCCGGAGAGAATGATTCATGGCCGAAACTGGCCCCGGCTGCCCTCCCTCTGAGCAGTGAGCCGATCCCTGGGGCGGAAAGCGACCTAGCGGGGGCCACTGCCACGGGACGGGGGGAGGCTTGGGCTGCGCTGGCGAAAGAAGGCTTGGAGAAAGGGGATGTTGCAATTAATGCGGCTACACAAATAACATGCCCGGTGACTTTTCAAACTCAGGCGGGGGGAGGTCTGCGAGCAATAACAACTGCTCTGGACTGGAAGTTGTTATCGAAGTTGCAATCGGGAGTTAGTCAGGTTGGAGTGACAGCAGATGAGTTTATGGAGCTGAGAGTGTTTCTTTGCATCGAAACTCAGGCTCTGACAGGACCAGATAAGTGCCGAGAGGCGATGAGATTGGTTAGACTGGCTATAGACAGAGTAAAAGCATGTGGAATTAAGCAGGGCCAGGAAGAATCTTTTGGTTTGTTTATAGATCAAGTTGCTGCCGCGATAGAGAAAGTAGGGGTACGTGATTATACGGCAGAGGCTATGTTGAAACAGTGTGCTCTTCAGGACAGCAGGCAGGCTGCGAGGAATGTGCTTAACACGTTAGGTGCCAATTGGGCCATAAAAGAGGCATTAGGGAGAATAGCTCAGATGCCGGTAGGATCAAAAGCATTCTTGGTAGCTGCTATCAAACAGCTGGGGTTAAGGTTACAGGAGCAGGCAAGGGTTTCCCAAGCGCAGGTATCAGTGGCTCTTGCACCTCTCCGAGCTCCTACGGCAATGGCCAGCACCCCTGCGGACCGTTTAGGATCTGGAACTCGATGCTGATGAAATCACGCTGATGACTCCGCACCCACGAAAAACATCCTGACGAGGTTAAAGGACCTATTGTTATACAAGGTCAAGTGATGGATGCACTGCTTTTAAGGAGATCATCTGCCTCTATACTTGGATTATTTGTTTTACCTGGAGTTATTAATGTGGATTCCTCTATACTTGGATTATTTGTTTTACCTGGAGTTATTATTGTGGATTTTACCGGGAAAATTATGGCTATGGTATACACTCCCTTTCCACCACTTCAAATTAACAAGGAGCTATTGTTTGGAATATCGAACAGGCTGCTGGATGGTTTATATTCACTTCTTAAAGGCACACACCCGACAAGTCCGATCTGTATTACTCCAGAGCAGCAGCACATTTTTCAGCAAATTATGCACTGTGTTACTCAAGGACAAGTTTATCGGCGGGACACAGAGTTGTCTATAGACCTGACAATTTGGCACGGTCCCAAATACCTCCTTGGAGCACCGACTTGGTTGCAAAAGATCCTAATTTGGATACAGGGGCTGTGTGGATACCTGCCAGGTGAACTGGGCCTGTTCTTGATGCAGTGACTGACAAGAAAGCTGCGACTGCTGCTGTTACAGCTGAAAGGACACTCGAAGGCTGTCAACGGGACTGTGGCCTGCTGCCGGACCTTTGGGGGACTGGTTACAACTGTTTGGGTCGCTGTTGGAATATTACATACGGGGTCCAGTGGGTCAAAAATGTCTTGACTGTAATATCCTGTATTGTGCTGCTTGAGTAACTTTGTATTGCAGGTGTGTGGTAAAACTTTTTCGATAGAACAGTCTGTAGTATGTGAATTGTAGTGTAACAAGTGCGTGTTTAACCATAATTTTAAGGACTAGCAGAGAGAGCTACAAGAACAAACAAGATTAAGAGTCAATCTAGATTTAGAGCTTTTTAAAACACCTGAGCAAAAGGTCCTAATTTGTTATTGTTAAGAACTAAAGCATATCTTTGAAAGAGTTACAGCTCAGAGTAAGTCTCATATTGTCTCTGCAAAATACAGATAATTAGTATAATTGTGAAAAAATACTAAATCACTTGCTTTTGAAATTATTAAAAGTTTAATAGTAATAAAATGGTTATAAAAATAGTAATGCAACTAGAGTTATAGTAATTTGGACAATTTAAAGCAAGACAATATGAGACAATAAAAGCAAAGAGTTGCAGACATCCAAGTACTTTTTCCTGGGCATCACCAGCCCGAAGAAGGATACATGTTAACAAAGAATTAACCCTTCAAAACAATGGCCTGTTGCATACTTATACACTTCATACATGCTGCATGGATTCCATTCAAACAGAGGATTCTGTCTGGTTAGTGTTAACTTCTTCCTTCTAATCCTAACAGTGCCTTCAAAGCAAGAAAAAAGTTAGTTTCTTCTGATAAGAAGGCAGTAAATTTCCTTTCTCAGAAAGATTTATGTGTCCTGTAGCTGCTATCTCACTACAAGGCCTTTCTGTTTAACAAAGCATCTTACATAGCATAGTTTCTATTGTAATGATTTCTATAACTTAGAACTATATTTAGCACAGTACTTAAGGGAATTAATACAGCATTACTTCCTAACACAACACATGTGGTGTTCATTTTGATATTTGCAAAAAGCCAATTATAAAATACATGCATTTTTCACAGTATCCATAACACAGCATTCCGTGGTAGGACCAATTAGCAGCGATCCCGATAAAGAGCTGGATCAGTGCTTGATCAGATTACAAGAGCTAATCAATCATCGCTTTGCTTTAGTATAAGAGGAGTTACTAATCTTTTTCAAACTTGTTTTATAAATTTACCTGTTTGGTTTCCAGGGGAATTTAGTGGTTTTTGGGAACAGTAGTAGCTTATGTAAAAAACTTGTCTTTTCCGGCCCATTGCCAACATCAAAGCAAACAGGACGGATGCCAGCAGTGTGAGTTCATACTGTCCTTGAACACACACTCTCCCCCAGAAGAGTCAGTTCTCTTTGAGAGTGCAAATGCCAGCCTTGCAGGCAACCTGCAAGGGGGGAGTAGGTTAAGCATTGACTGTTAAATGCCCAAGATTTAAATAAGAATAAAGTAAAATGGGGCTAACTTAGACTCAGCTCTGGAATGGCATACCAGCAAACACAGAGGGGGCCGTATTATTTGAGAAAACTATCACTGTTCCATCTTAATGTATCTTTCCTAATGTAAGGGTGTAAAAACACAAGTAATAGTTAAACATAGAAGAATTTAGGTTTTTAGACTAAGCTGCATTAAGTAGTAGTAGCAACTATTTTACCTGGAAGTGTGGCAGATAAGAAACTTCACAAAACAGATAGAATAAGAAATCACAGATTTTAGATATGCTTACTATAGATGTGTAAAATGCTTATTATGCAATGCTTTAGAATAAAGCTGCTATAGATTTTTTGCTTTTAGCGCAAGGCCACAGCTGTAAAGAGTTTGAAAGAATGTGTTGTATGAACCTTTCTGATCACTCTGTTTCAATTCACAGCAAGATTAAGGAGCTTCGAGAAGGACTCTGTAAGTTGAAGGAGGAAAAAGAGCTAGGAATCAATGAATGGTTAAGAAGTCTGGGACTTGGGCCATGGTTACATGTGATAGGGTTATTAGGAGTGATTTTATTGCTACTGTTAATTTTGCCTTGTGCTTGCAGTTGTATTCAAAACATGATGCAGAATATGATTGAAAGAACGTGGAAGACTAATTTGCTTGTTCAGACAGAAAAACGGGGGAAGTGTAGAGAGCCTAATTGCTGAGTGGCTTGATGAGAAAGGCCACAGTGGCTATAAGATGATCAATATGAGCAGTAAGTAGGGCAAGGGTAGCTGTGAGAACCAAGGGTAGCTCTGTGATCACAGTGCCCTTGTCAGCAATACAACTTGGCCTGAACCTAGCATACGTGCTGTAGGAATCATAGCTAGCGAGCAACAGGAATACAGAAGTATAACTATGTTGTAGAAATATAACTATGTTGCAGTTATTGACGCAAATGCCTTCTGACCAATAATGAGCTCAGCTTTTGCAATATGTATGAGACTAATTAAGAAGTGTATTTAACCTGTCAAGGGAGATCAATAAATGGAGCTACGTTGATGAACCATCTGGTGTCACGTCTCCCTTCTTCAACACACCGGGACTGCTCTGCCCTGCACACCTCAGCAATGTGATCAAAAGTGAGACTTTCCTTTCATGGGGCCTAAGGGGCCACTTCTTGGCTACCTTCAACTCCAGAGCCAATTCAAACCCCCCCCTCCCCACCCCTGGAGTCCCAACCCAGCACCCCGCTTTCATCCCCTCTGTGGGTCACAGCCCTCAACTTATCTCTGGGACATCTGCGGGTGCCGGTCCGCTTCAGGTGCAAAGGAAGGCCACCTCGCCGTCTGGGAAGGTCCTGCTCTCACCGGGCTGTTGTCTCTTGGACAGCTAGATTAAAGAAAACCAAATATCACTGTCTGATCCTGGCACCACATCGGCGAAAACCAAACAAGTCTGCTACTCACCGTGCTCCTGAGAAGGCCCGGCACCTCCTAACCCTAACCCTCTGCCACAGATGTAATGCATGTGCACCTGAAAGAAAGTTACAACAGATGTCAAACATCTGCAGGATAACTCAAAAACACCTTCTATCAATCGAGGAATAGCATCTAGAGTCCAAGTACACCCCACGTTACAAACTTCAAGTCCCCAGGACTTCTCCTACTGCACCAGGCTATGCGGTAGGGCAGAGCAGATACGGCACAAATGTGTCCTGACACCCGTGACACAGAACGTTACAAACAGGGGGACGTTAAACACAACACATTATGCTTGTGGTGAGGGCATTGAGAGGAAAGGCAAAAGGGACCCCAAAGACACACTCAGTAACACAGTACGCTGGACAACACGACATGGACTGGAACTGCCCTGCCTGCCTGAAAGCCGCCATCAAAAGTAGAGCCTGTCCCTTTAGCTGTCCTAAGAGGCCCCTTGGAGAAAATTGCTTTTCCCTCTGCTCATTTTAAAATCTGTCCCAAAAATTCCCAACCCACTACCCTCCCATCATCCCATCTCCAGGCCGTGGCCCCCAACTTATCTTTTGGATGATCGGTGATGTGGATCCATGTTGCACCTGAAATGAGCCTGCCTCGAAGGGCCCCATGATGGCCTGTTAGCCTCTCGGTCAGCTACAATAAAGAAAACCAACACCAAAGTATGAGTACAGAGTTATGAGGGCCAAATCTCGGCAAGTCAGCTACTTGCCCTCTCCTGAGTGTGCCTGGCTCCTTCAGGCTCCAGCTTCATCCTGATTGCAAGGCTGTGGCCATTATTATGAGTGGCACCTGGGTTAGAGAAAGGCAAAGGTAAATAGCATTCCTGCGAGCGCAGTGGATGACCTTGTGTGCTGTAAGACATGTGAATGCCTCTGCTATGCTTCTGAAAAGCCTTGTGTGGGTGGGCCCTCAAATAAACACCCTTTCTCACCTGCTGCCTGCAAACCCCCCTGCCCCAACAACTCCTAACTGGATACCTGCTCACCCTCCCTCTCCTACACACAACCCTCAACTCACCTGAAGCCTCAATCTCAAACATCATCTTTGACACTGAGCAGATCCCTCTTGTGACACGATGAACCTGCTGAAAAAAGTGTTGTAATTGACACAACCTGGAGTCTCTGGAAGCTCTGTTCCTCCTAAAAAAAATACGAAACAAAATACGGACAAAACCAGAAATTACAAATGCCCTTTACCACCCGCAAACACAAAGCCCAAAATTGTGAACTTACATAGTCCCTGTATTCCATGCTGCTTTCTTCACAGTATCTTCAAAGCCTCTGTTGCTTTAGATGCCCAGAAACACCTGCTGAAAACTGAGATAAGCTGAGATAAGCTGAAAGAGCCTCTTCACTGAAATGAGAGCAGAACTCTTATCCCACTACATCCCAGCAGGGGAATGAAGCCCCTCAGCAAAGGCTGGGGTTAATATACCCCTGATTGTGCCCGCCTCTCATTCCCATGATGCCCGGGAAAAGGGAGGGGGCTAATCCCACCAGGTATAAAAGCCCTCTGAGCAGCTGCAGCTGTTTGGCTCATCTGACTCCAATTCAAGGGGAGTAAAGGACTTGTTATAAAAGAAAACTCTTCAGAAAAATAACAGCACTTTCTTTTTTGCAACAACTACTTGGAGCAAAAGGGCAGAAAACTGGTAAGAAATAAAACTTTCTACTTAGGCAGCATAACTAGATCAATTGGGTAATTTGCTGTTAACTTAGATAATTATTCCTTAGTGACTACTAAGTAGTACTTCTCATGTGACTACACCAGGTGGAGAAGAATACTAATGATATGAATAGTCTGAGTCTCCTTGGGACCTCTAATTAGGGCTGTCTGCATTATAAGTAAAAATAAGAAAAATAAAAGCCTCCCAGGCAGTGTAAGGGTTAAGTGCATGCCAGGCTCACCCTTCTCTGAGATACTTGATCCTATGGCACAGAAAGGAGTGCCCTGAAATGTAGTTTTAAACCCTTAAAATGCTGAAAAAGGCAGGGCTTCCTTCCAGTGAACTCCTTCAAAAGAGGAAATGGGGCAGTTACCTCTACTGAAACGAATACAAGAGCAAATAAATTGCTTCTGTCCTTAAATTTACTCTCCTTAAGTATTGGGAAAAGAGGGGTTTTCCTCACTTTAAATTTCTCCCGTGATGAAAAAAGAGGGATTTTTCCCTCACTTCAAACCCTTAAGATGGAGGGATAGCTGGGCTTCTCCCTCAATTTAGGCCTCAAGAAAACAAAAAGGGAGCGGCTACCCTTAATTTAAACCCATAAGAAACGTTGTCCAGGTTTTCCCCTTTTATTTAAACTGGAAAATAATAGAAAATGGGGACTGACTCCCTGTCAATTAATACCCCTAACAGCACAGAAAAGGCAGGGATTCTTTCAACCGAGACTATTAAAATTGCAGGGGAAGCAGAGTCCCTCCCAGTTTGAACACAAAAAATAATGGGAAAGGAAGCTTTTTCCCTTTTTTCTAAACCCTTTTTCTCCTAAAAGCCCCTCTCCTTTCTGGGAGTGCTGTGGAGGGTCTGGGGGCTCTGGGGAGGGACTGACGCGGTAAAAGGGGAAAGTTGAAAGCCCTCTCCTGGAACCCCACATGCTGCCTGGCCTGCTCAGATGCTGCCCCTTGGCAAAAGAGCTCTTCCCTTGGCATTTTCTCAAAGTGATGCTTCATGCCCAGGTGGGTCCCACTGCTCCCTAGTCTGTGCTGGATGCTCCAACCACAGTTCCTGGAGGGACACGTGGGATACCCCTGTTAGCCCCTCTGGACTAGCAGCACCCTGTGCAGGTGTGCCTGGATAACCCTCTGAAAGCACCTGGTCACACGGGGGGCTGCTAGACCTTGGAGTGGGGGTTGAGGTGAAGAAAGGTCCTGTGAGGAGTTCCTTCCCCTACACAGCCCTTTGTCTGCCCCTTAAACCGTGGGGTGCCAGACTTTCCTTTCTAAGGAAATTAACAGTCTTTCCTCTCTGTGTGCCCAAGGCCGAAACTGTGATTCTGCCTCTAAACTGCAGAGAACAATTTCTCACAGACCGCAGCTGCCAACACCAAGAATTCTTGCTGTCCTTGGAGTGCCACATGCCTCCTGTGAACGGACGTCAACACACAGCAGGGGTAAGTTTGGTTTTACAGAGATGAGGACTGGCACAGGATTTCTCCAGGAGCAAAGCTGCCCCCACCGAGAACTCGGGCTGCCCTGGCACTGCCAAGCACCTCCGGCCGACGGGCATCAGGAAACTCGGCCGGTGAGTTTTTCTGTGCAGAAGTTCTCCCAGACCAAAGCTGAGAGCATCTAACCCTAAACACAAAAACTTACCTGGGTCTAAAACTTAAAACACTCAGACTGGCAGTGAGGGACCGAACCCGCTGTGCCACCGCTGGCCCCTTTCTAAAGCACTCCATTCCCAGTAAAATTCAAATGGAAGCAGTTTACGAAAACTTTTTTTACTTCTTGCAAAACACTCTGCAGACCTGCGTACAACCTCTAGAAAACGATGGGAGATGATTTCTGAACAGGCCCAATTTCTCCTTGCGAGACATAGTGAAAAACCTATTTGCTTACATGCAGGTGACGAGGCACTTACTACAGTGCACTGCAAAGCCAATGGCTGAAGAACACTAGGATTGTGAGCCCAGATTGCAAAGTGATAGAAAACAGTACCTTTCCACTCTCCTGCCTTTTCCATTCCCAGTAACATTCAAATAGAAGGAGTTTTGGACAACTTTCGTGTTTCTTCATGCTGAACACTATGGAGAACTTTGTAAAATATGTAGAAAACAATGGGAGATATTTTCTGAACAGGACAGTTTCTGCTTGCGAGACATAGTGAAAAAGTGATTTGCTTAGATGTAGGTGACCAGAGGAACTTGCTATAGTACAATGAAAAGCTAATGGCTGCACAAGACTGCGATTGTGTGCCGAGCTTCCAAACTGATAGAAAACAGTACTTTACCACACTCCTGCCTTTTCCATTCACATTAATATTGGAATGGAAGCAGTTTTGGAAAACTTTCTTTTCCTTCATGTGAAACACTCTGCAGACCTGCATGCAACCCCTTGAACACGATAGGAGATGTTTTGTGAAAAGACAGTTTCCCCTTGTGGTACCATATTGAAAAAGCTATTTGCTTAGATGTAGGTGACAAGAGGAACTTACTATAGTGCACTGCAAAGCTAATGGCAGCACAACACTGGGATTGTGTGTCCAGCTTGCAAACTGATAGAAAACAGTACCTTTCCACTCTCCTGCTTTTTCCTTTCACATTAGTATTAGAATGAAAGGAGTTTTGGACAACTTTCTTCTGCTTCATGCAAAACACTCTGCAGACCTGCGTGCAACCTCTAGAACACGATGGGAGATGTTTTTTGAACAGCCCCAGTTTATGCTTGCGAGACATAATTAAAAATCTATTTGCTTAGCTGTGGGTGACAAGAGGCACTTACTACAATGCCCTGCAAATTGTATCGCTGCACAATACTGGCATTTTGTAAGCAGCTTGCAAACTGATAGAAAACAGTACCTTTCCACACTCCTGCCTTTTCCATTCACATTAATATTCGAATTGAAGGAGTTTTGGACGACTTTCTTTTCCTTCTTGTAAAACACTCCGCAGACTTCCGTGTACCCTCTAGAACACCATGAGAGATATTTTCTAAACAGGCACAGTTTCTCATTGCAAGACATAGTGCAACAGCTTTGTGGTATTGTATACCTGGCAGGTGGCGCTAAAGACCAGGATACGGAGCACTGCAAAGCTTCGTGCCGGTGCCGCGCGCATTTCGGCAGTAGCTGTGCTCCGAAGCACACATCTGGCGGCACAATACTCGTCGATCGACTAAATGCTCTTCGCGTGAAGAAGCCGCTTATTCGCCTCCTGGCGACGGAGAGACCATCAGCGTTTGAAAGGCGAACAACGTCCCCGCACAAGACTGGGATTGTGTAAGCAGCTTGCACACTGATAGAAAACAGTACCTTACCACTCTCCTGCCTTTTCCATTCACATTAATATTCGAATGGAAGGCGTTTTGGAAGGGTGTCTTTTGCTTCATGCAAAACACTCTGCAGACCTGCGTTAATCTCTAGAACACGATGAGAGATGTTTTTTGGACAGGCCCAGTTTTTGCTTGCGAGACATAATGAAAAAGCTTTTTGCTCAGCTGTTGGTGACAAGGGGCACTTACTACAGTGCCCTGTAAAATTTATCGCTGCACAAAAGTGGCATTATGTAAGCAGCTTGCAAACTGATAGAAAACAGTACCTTTCCTGTCTCCTGCCTTTTCCATTCACACTACTAATCGAATGGAAGGAGTTTTGGACAACTTTCTTTTCCTACAGGAAAAACAGCCTGCAGACCTGGGTGCAACCTTTAGAATGTAATAGGAGGTGTTTTCTGAACTGGCCTAGTTTCTGCTTGCGCGACATAGTGAAAAAGCTATTTGTATGGATGTAGGCATCTAGAGGAACTTACTAAAGCACAGTGCAAAGCTAATGGCAGCAAAAAACAGGGATTGTGTGTCCTGCTTGCTCACTGATGGAAAACTGTACCTTTCCACTCTTCTGCGTTTTCAATACCGATTAGTATTCGAATTGAATGAGTATTGGAGAACTTTTGTTTCCTTCTGGCAAAACACTCTGCAGACCTGCGTGCAGCCTCTACAACACGATAGGAGATGTTTTCTGAACCGGCACAGTTTTTCCATAATTAAAAAGCTATTTGCTTAGATGTAGGTGACAAGAGGCACATACTACAGTGCACTGCAAAGCTAATGGCAGCACAACACAGGGATTGTGTGTCCAGCTTGCAAACTGATAAAAAACAGTGCCTTAGCACACTCCTGCCTTTTCCATTGACATTAGTATTCAAATGGAAGGAGTTTTGGAAAACTTTCTTTTCCTTCATGCAAAACACTCTGCAGACCTGCGTGCAACCTCTACAACACGGTGGGAGAAGTTTTTTGGACAGGCCCAGTTTCTGCTTGCGAGACATAATGAAAAAGTTGTTTGCTTCTATGTAGGTGAGAAGAGGCACTTACTACAGTGCACTGAACAGCTAATGGCTGCACAAGACTGCGATTGTGTGCCGAGCTTCGAAACTGATAGAAAACAGTGCCTTACCACACACCTGCCTTTTCCATTCACATTAGAATTCGAATTGAAGTAGTTTTGGACAACTTTGTTTTGCTTATTGCAAAGCAGTCTGCACAGAGGGGTGCAAACCCTTGAACACGATAAGAGATGTTTTGTGAACAGGCACACTTTCCCCTTGTGGGATATATTGAGAAAGCTATTTGCTTAGATCTAGGGGACAAGAGGAACTTACTATAGTGCACAGCGAAACTAATGGCAGCACAACACAGGGATTGTGTGTCCAGCTTGCAAACTGATAGGAAAGAGTGCCTTTCCACTATCCTACCTTTTCCATTCACATTAATATTCGAATGGAAGAAGTTTTTGACAACTTTCTCTTCCTTCATGCAAAACACTCTGCAGACCTGCATGCAACCTCTAAAACACAATGGGAGATATTTGCTGAACAGGCCCAGTTTCTGCTTGCGAGACATAATGAAAAAGCTATTTGCTTAGATGTAGGGTACAACATGCACTTTCTACAGTGCACTGCAAACCTAATGGCTGCGCAAGACTGCGATAGTTTGCCGAGCTTCCAAACTGATAGAAAACAGTGCCTTACCACTCTCCTGCCTTTTCCATTCACATTACTAATCGAATGGAAGGAGTTGTGGACAACTTTCTTTTGCTTCTTGCAAAACACTCTGCACACTGGCGTGCAAACCCTTGAACATGATAAGATGTGTTTTCTGAACCGGCACATTTTCTCCTCTAGAGACATAGTTAAAAAGCTATTTGCTTAGATGTAAGTGACAAGAGGCGCACATACTACAGTGCACTCCAAAGCTAATGGCAGCACAACACAGGGATTGTGCGCCCAGCTTGCAAACTGATGGAAAAAAGTACCTTTCCACTCTCCAGCCTTTTTTTTTCACATTAATATTTGAATGGAAGGAGTTTTGGACAACTTTCTTTTCCTACAGGCAAAACAGCCTGCAGACCTGGGTGCAACCTTTAGAACATAATAGGAGAAATTTTCTGAACTGGCCTAGTTTCTGCTTGCGCGACATAGTGAAAATGCTATTTGTATGGATGTAGGCGACAAGAGGAACTTACTAAAGCACAGTGCAAAGCTAATGGCAGCACAACACAGGCATTGTGCGCCCAGCTTGCAAACTGATGGAAAACAGTACCTTTTCACTCTCCTGCCTTTTCGTTTAACATTAATATTACAATGGAAGAAGTTTTGGACAACTTTTTTTTGCTTCATGCAAAACACTCTGCAGACCTACGTGCAACCTCTAGAACACGATGGGAGATTTTTTTTGAACAGGCCCAGTTTTTGCTTGCGAGATATAATGAAAAAGCTATTTGCTTATATGTAGGTGACAAGTGGCACTTACTACAATGCCCTGCAAAATGTATCGCTGCACAACAGCGGCATTTTGTAAACAGGTTGCAAACTGATAGAAAACAGTACCTTTCCTCGCTCCTGCCTTTTCCATTAACATTACTTTTCAAATTGAAGGAGTTTTTGGCAACTTTCTTTTCCTTCTTGCAAAAGACTCTGCAGACCTGCGTGTAACCTCTAGAACACCATGAGAGATGTTTTCTGAACAGGCACAGTTTCTCATTGCAAGACATAGTGCAACAACTTTGTGGTATTGTATAGCTGGCAGGAGGCGCTAAAGACCAGGATACGGAGCACTGCAAAGCTTAGTGCCAGTGCCGGGCGCCTTTCGGCAGTCACTGTGCTCCGAAGCACACGGCCACCAGCACAATTCTCCTCGACCGGCAAAATGCTCTTCGTGTCAAGAAGCTGCTTATTCGCCTTCTGGTGATGGAGACACCATCAGCGTTCGAAAGACGAACAACGTCTCCGCACAAGACTGGGATTGTGTGTCCAGCTTGCACAGCTGATAGAAAACAGTACCTTTCCACTCTCCTGCCTTTTCAATTCCCATTAGTATTCGAATGGAATGAGTTTTGGAAAACTTTCGTTTCCTTCTGGCAAAACACTCTGCAGACCTGCGTGCAGACTCTAGAACATGATAGGAGATGTTTTTTTAACAGGCCCAGTTTCTCCTCTTGAGACACAGTTCAAAATCTATTTGCTTAGATGTAGGTGACAAGACGGACATACTACAGTGCACTGCAAAGATAATGGCAGCACAACACAGGGATTGTGCGCCCAGCTTGCGAACCGATAGAAAAGAGTACCTTTCCACTCTCCTGCCTTTTCCATTCTCATTAGTATTCGAATGGAAGGAGTTTTGGACAACTTTCTTTTCCTTCATGCAAAACACTCTGCAGACCTGCGTGCAACCTCTACAACACGATGGGAGATGTTTTCTGAACAGGCACAGTTTCTCATTGCAAGACATAGTGCAACAGCTTTGTGGTATTGTATACCTGGCAGGTGGCGCTAAAGACCAGGATACGGAGCGCTGCAAAGCTTCGTGCCGGTGCTGGGTGCCTTTCGGCAGTAGCTGTGCTCCGAAGCACACGGCCACCGGCACAATACTTGTTGACCGGCTAAATGCTCTTCGTGTGAAGAAGCTGCTTATTCGCCTCCTGGCGGCGGAGAGACCATCAGCATTCGAAAGGCGAACAACGTCCCCGCACAAGACTGGGATTGTGTAAGCAGCTTGCACACTGATAGAAAACAGTACCTTACCACTCTCCTGCCTTTTCCATTCACATTAATATTGGAATGGAAGCAGTTTTGGACAACATTTTTTTGCTTCATGCAAAACACTCTGCAGACCTGCGTTAATCTCTAGAACACGATGGGAGATGTTTTTTGAACAGGCCCAGTTTTTGCTTGTGGGACATAATAAAAATGCTTTTTGCTCAGCTGTTGGTGACCAGGAGCACTTACTACAGTGCCCTGTAAAATTTATCGCTGCACAACACTGGCATCATGTAAGCAGCTTGCAGACTGATAGAAAACAGTACCTTTCCACTCTCCTGCCTTTTCCATTCACATTACTAATCGAATGGAATGGGTTTTGGACAACTTTTGTTTTCTTCTGGCAAAACACTATGCAGACCTGCGTGCAGCCTCTAGAACACGATAGGAGATGTTTTCCAAACCGGCACAGTTTCTCCTCTTGAGGCATAGTTAAAAAGCTATTTGCTTAGATGTAGGTGACAAGAGGCACATACTACAGTTCACTGCAAAGATAATGGCAGCACAAGACAGGGATTGTGTGCCCAGCTTGCAAACTGTTACAAAACAGTACCTTACCACTCACCTGCCTTTTCTTTTCACATTTATATTCTAATGGAAGGAGTTTTGGACAACATGCTTTTCCTTCATGCAAAACACTCTGCAGACCTGCGTGTATCCTCTAGAACACGATGGGAGATCTTTTTTGAACAGGCACAGTTTCTGCTTTCGAGACATAGCGAAAAAGTGATTTGCTTTTATTTAGGTGAGAAGAGGCCCTTACTACAGTGTACTGCAAAGCTAATGGCAGCACAAGACTGCTATTGTGTGCCGAGCTTCCAAACTGATAGAAAATAGTGCCTTACCACATTCCTGCCTTTTCCATTCACATTAGTATTCAAATTGAAGGAGTTTTGGTCAACTTTGTTTTGCTTATTGCAAAGCACTCTGCAGACAGGCGTGCAACCCCTTGAGTGCGATAGGAGTTGTTTTGTGAACAGACAGTTTTCCCTTGTGGGACATATTGAAAAAGCTTTTTGCTTAGGTGTAGGTTACAGGAGGAACTTACTATTGTTGGAAAAAATGAAATTTAGCGAAATGTTTAATTACAGTTTAGTTATGGGCTGTGTGTGAAGTGGTTTGTTAAAAACAGTTTGGTAGCCGTTGATGGTGTGTGTTGGGTTTCGTGTGTAACTTAGCAGGTAGTCTTAGGAACTTAATAAATATTTAAACTAGTGTGGGAAAGTAAGCATGCTAACCTGTCTAGGGGCAGCATACAGTGTGATAAGCAGAAGATTTTTGATTTTGTTTGTGAACTAAGGAATGTATTACAATGGGTCTGTTGCTAGTCAAGGGGAACTGTTTCTTGGAGACTTTGTTATAAATCATATGTATAAAAAGGGAAGCACCTGTACCTGAAATTTGGGGCTCTGACTTGGGACGCTATTCCGCAGGCTCCTGGGCCCTTAATAAAGCACCGCACAAAACTTATCCGAGTTTTGTGTCATTTATCTCTCGGGCAACAGTTTTCTGGTGACCGCAGGCAGGACTCCGGGGATTGCTGGGGCAGTTCGCGTCTTGATCCACTCTAAGCCGGCACCGAGCACTTCTCGCGGAGTCATCGGTTCGTGCCCGGCCCCCATGCCCGTCGGACAACTGCAAAAGGTAAGCCCGAAGGTGCTTTATATTGGAAAAAGGTGATAATTGTATTTGGATTTGGTGGTTGGTGGAAAAGCCTAGGCTCCGGCCATAAGACGTCTGAGTACGCAGGACCGGAACTTGCCTCCTGTTTTTGTTTTGGGAAGGACGGCAAGAAGGTATTTTGGTTTATTGGGATTAAAGGTGGAATTAAAGGCTGTAATATGATGTCTTTTAAAGCTTTTAAAACCTTAGTGCAAGCCAATGGTAAAATACCTGGAAATACTCCATTAGGTTGTATATTGTAAACGATGGAAAAGTGAGGGGTATTATCAAGAATTGGATAAAAGTAAAATTATAGATTATTGTAATCATTGGTGGCCTGAATATGAGATTGGGGAAGCTGGATGGCCGGTGAATGGTACACTGGAATTGGGGATAATGGAATCTTTGATGCAATTCTTAAGAAGAAATGAGAAGTGGGATGAAATACTGTATTTAGATTTGGTTTTCGTTTTGTATCGGAAAGAAGAATGGCAAAAGGAGTGCGGTATTTTGGTTTTAGAAGTAAATGATGAGAGGGAGTGTCTTGGATGCAAATGAAAGGAGCGTAATTTGTATCCTCCGATTGACGAAGATTTGTCCTATTGTATAGCACCACCGAGGGTTTCGGTTGCTCCTAATGTGCCCCCTGCTCCCCTTGCCGATATATCTATAAAAATGGGATCTAGTGAGAGTGATAGTGATGGTGATGGCGGAAAGAAGGAAAGTGTTAAAAGAACTCCATTAGCGGAGCAAACTCGCCAGGGAAGGAAGGGGCAGAAGGGGCCACAGTTAATTGCACCGTTAAGAGAAGCTGTGGGACCACAGGGAGAAAGGATACTTGTAAAAGTGCCTTTCTCCCCAGGGGATTTGGTAATATGGAAGCAATCAGCGGGGAGTTATCGGGAGGATCAAGAAAGGGTAGCAAGGGTGGTTAAAATGGTAATAAAGACTCAGAATCTGGACTGGAATGATTTACAGGTATTATTTGATACTATAATGGACTCCATGGAAAAGGAAATGGTTATTAGACCCACTAGAGAAAAGGCTCGTGAGGAGATTCGTTCGCGACAACTAAATGAAAGAGTTGATGAGTTAGTGCTGAGTGAGGAACCCAGGTGGGATCCAAAAAAGACGGGGGGAATAAGGGCTGTAAGACGATATCAGGAATTGCTGGTGGAAGGAATTAGAACAGGAATACCTAAGACTATGAATTGGTCCAAGTTGTATTCAGTTAAGCAGGACAAGAATGAGTCTCCATCTGCCTTTTTGGAACAATTAAAGGACATGGATTGGAAGTTTACTAATTTAGATGTAGAGGAGCAATCAGGAAAACTTCAATTGGCATTGTTGTTTATGGGGCAATCGCAGGAGGATATTAGGAAAAAGTTACAAAAGCTGGAAGGGGAGGATACTCGGAGTTTGGATAAAATGTTGGAGGCAGCATGGAAGGTATACAACAACAGGGAAAAAGAAACTGCAAAAAGACAACAAGCTAGTATTCTGGCTGTAATGCAACAGACGGGCAGGCTTTAGGGGTCGAGGTCGGGGAGGAGCTAATCGCAGACAGAGGGGGATGGCAAGAGGTCGGGGAGGATTTGGGTTTACACCTAACATGGGGAGGTTGGATCCAAACTAGCGTGCGTTTTGCTGACAATTGGGACACTGGAAAAATGAATGCCCGGTTGGAGGAGGTATAGGTATGGGAAACATGGGGTTAAGGACGGGGAATGTTTCTGTGGGAGGATTTACGGGAGGACCAGCAGAGGCCGCTCAAGCATTAGTTTTGGGAAACTATCAGAACCAAAGCTGACTAGATCGGGATTTGAGAGTACTTTTAGAGATAAATGGAAAGGATCAAGAATTTATGGTAGATACTGGAGGCACATATTCTGTACTTAATAAACGACTGGGACCTTTGAGTGATACAATGGTACAGGTGGGGTGGTGGGGGCAACAGGGAAGCTAGAGAAACAACCATTTTTACAACCTTTAAATCTTAGGTTTGGGGGGAAGGAATTAGATCACCAATTTTTGTATATGCCAAATTGCCCCACACCCCTTCTTGGCAGGGACCTGTTGTCCCGACTTAATGTGAAAATAATATTTGAGGGAGGAAGGGTGAAATTGGAAATAGCTGAGGAACAAATAGCAGGCATTTTTGTGATCAAGTAGGGGATGCCTCTCCTATTCCAGAAGAAATTGAGCAGGCTGTAGTACCCTGGGTATGGAAGTCAGGGGTCCCCGGAAAATCTAAAGCTGCGCAACCAGTCAAGGTGGAACTATAGGAAGGACCCCATCCAGTGAGGGTAAAGCAATACCCCTTGAAGCTTGAGGCAAGGAGGGGAGTAGCCCCGTTAATTAAAGAATTTTTGGTTCAAGGGATATTACAGGAATGTGAATCGGAGTATAATACTCCAATTTTTCCAGTAAGGAAACCCAATGGTAAGTACCGTTTGGTACAGGACTTGAAGGCCATTAATGAAATAGTGAAAGACATACATCCGGTTGTTGCTAATCCTTACACCTTGTTAACATCTGTATCGGAGGAGTTTAAATGGTTCTCAGTGATTGACCTTAAAGATGCCTTCTTCTGCATCCCACTGGCAGTAGAGAGTAGGAAATATTTTGCCTTCGAGTGGGAAAGTCCAAATTTTGGGAGAAAGAAGCAGCTTACGTGGATCAGACTCCCACAAGGATACAAGAACAGCCCTACTATTTTTGGAAATCAACTGGCCAAGGAGCTGGAGGAATGGAAGATAAACCAGGTAACAATATCCCCATCCTTGTATGTAGTCCTGCAGTACGTGGATGACATTTTTCTGGCTACTAAGGAAAGGGAAATGTGTGTGGAATTAACAATTAAATTACTCAACATGCTTGGCCAAGCAGGGTATCAGGTTTCTAAGGAAAAAGCTCAATTGCTCAAAAAAAGCGTCATTTATCTCAGTTGTGAGATCGAACAAGGGCAGAGACGTTTAGGAGTAAACCGAATAGAGGCAATATGTGCTATTCCTTTGCCTCATAACCATCAGGAATTGAGATCTTTTCTAGGAATGGTGGGATGGGGTTGACTGTGGATCATGAATTTCAGTCTCCTAGCCAAGCCCCTGTATGAGGCCTTGAAGCAGCATCACTTGGAATGGACGACACAGCAAAAGAAGGCCTTCCAGGAATTGAAGCAGGCACTGAAAGAGGCCCCAGCCCTAGGACTCCCTGACCTGACCAAGGAATTCCAGTTGTATGTGAATGAGAGGCAAAAACTGGCATTGGGGGTCCTCACCCAGAAGGTGGGATCATGGAAGAGGCCAGTGGGATACTTCTCTAAACAACTGGATTCAGTAAGTTCCGGGTGGCCTTCGTGTTTACGAGCCGTGGCGGCAAAAATAATTCTTATTCAAGAGGCCCGGAAATTGACTTTGGGGGCAAAAATGAAAGTGTTTGTTCCCCATATGGTCATGGCTGTTTTGGAGCAAAAGGGGGGATCACTGGCTATCATCAAGGCGAATGTTGCAATACCAGGCTATGCTGAGAGAACAGGATGATATTGAAATAAAGACTACTAATCATGTTAATCCATCAGAGTTTTTACGCAGTGACCAGGAAGCTGGGGGACTGGTGCACGATTGCGTAGAGGTAATTGAACAAGTATATGCCAGCAGACCCGACCTAAAGGATGAGCCATTGGAAGAACCTGAATGGGAACTATACACTGATGGATCCAGTTTTGTCGAGAATGGGACTCGCTATGCTGGGTATGCAGTAGTAACATTGGATCAGGTAATAGAAACAAAGGCTTTTTTGCCTGGAACTTCGGCCCAGAAAGCAGAGGTGATTGGACTCACCAGAGCCCTGTATTTGAGCAAGGACGAAAGGGTTAATATCTGGACAGATTCTAAATACGCTTTTGGTGTGGTTCATGTACATGGGGCATTATGGAAAGAAAGGGGGCTTTTGAATTCACAGGGAACCAACATCAAGCACCAGGAAGAAGTGCTACAGCTACTGGATGCGGTACATAGTCCTAAAGCAGTTGCAGTAATGCATGTTAAAGGACATCAGACTGCAGAAGGAGAAGTTTACAGAGGAAATCGATTTGCTGATGTTACAGCTCGGCAAGTGGCACGAGAAGTATGGACTCAAATGGCATTGGTACCGGTAAGAACAAATCCAGCTACCCTATACCTGAATCAGGAGCCCAAATATTCAATAGAAGATGGAAAACTAATAAACTTGCTAGGGGCACAGAAGAATCAACTCGGGTGGTATGTTACACCAATGGACAAATAGTGGTACCTACCCGCATAATGAAATTTATTTTGGAATCAGAACATAATAAATGTCATTGGGGGGCAGAAGTATTGGTAAAATTTTTGAAGAATGAGATAATCTCTAATCAGATGTTAACAATGGCAAAAAGAGTTAATGCAATGCGCCCAGTATGTTTGAAAAATAATCCAGTAGTTAGGAGACAAATACAAATGGGAAAGTTGCAAATTGGGCCATAACCAGGAGATTACTGGCAAGTTGATTTTTCCAAATTGCCTAGGGCACAGGGATACAGATACTTGTTAGTGTACGTATGTACATTTTCAGGGTGGTCGGAAGCTTTTCCATGTAGAACTAATCAGGCTAAGGAGGTGGTAAAAACCCTGTTAAAAGAAATAATACCAAGATTTGGGGTACCTTTAGGATTGTCATCAGATAGGGGTCCGCATTTTATAGCTGGGGTAGTGCAGGAATTAGCACAAATGTTAGATATAAACTGAGGTTTGCATACCCCCTGGAGACCTCAGTCTAGTGGGCAGGTGGAAAGGATGAATCAAACCCTGAAAGGACAAATCAAAAAGATTTGCCAGGAAGCTAAACTGCACTGGCCTCAAGCTTTGCCTTTAGCCCTACTCAGGATTCGAATTAAACCAAGGGAAAAGATAGGCGTAAGTCCATATAAGATACTATATGGCAAACCATATCATGCAACTGTATTAAAAGGGGAGGTACATGTGAGTGGGGACCACGCGATTTCAGAGTATGCTTTTTGTCACTGAATAAGATCTTGAACTCTTTAAGAAATACGTTGCAGTGGAATAGACCGCTCACGCTGGAGAATTCTGTCCATGACATTCAGCCTGGGGACCAGGTGTACGTCAAGAAGTGGATCACGGATCAACTACGGGAATCATGGAGCGGACCCCACCAGGTGATGATGACAACCTACACGGCGGTGAAGGTCCAGGGGATGGATGCTTGGATCCATTACACCAGGGTAAAGAAGGCCCTGCTCCGATGGGAAACCCAGATAGAGTCTCCAACCCGGATGATCTTCCGCACAAAGCCGCCTTCTTAATTATACTACTGCTGGTGATCATGAGACTAGTACCCGTTCAAGGGTCTACTTTAGTACAGGTTGAAGAAACAAAGGTTACAGTCATGGAAGGGATGGATGTTCAATTAACTTGTGTTATATTTGACAGCCTGAAAGTTGAGGCCAATGAAGTCATTGCAATGTGGCAATGGGGGGCTGAAAGAAGCCGAGGCAAAATAAGAGTCGGTTGGGATCAGGATAAAAAACAAGGAAACACGGTACTGAATCTTACCAAGGTAACCACAAACGATACAGGAGAATATACATGTTTGGTCAAAATACGGGATAGTTTTGATTACAAAAGAGTGAGTATGAGGGTTTTGCCATGGATAGGGGATCGAGCTGAAGACATAAAGGTTAATCCAGTATCAATGGCAGTGGACATGTGAGATGGGCCACCTCACGGTAGAAGGAGCAGACGGGAGGTTAATAATACAATAGAACGAAATGCTGAGCAGGAAAACTTAGTGGTAGGAATAATTAGAGATTTTGGGATTATGCAGAACGTGACTAAAATAACAGCTTGCCTGCCATTACCACAGGCTACAGGTGAACCAATTCCCTGGGGAATAATACGGGTAACCAAAATGCCTGAATCATTTAAGAATGTTTCATGGTCTTGCCAGTCAGTTCCCAAATCAGTAGAGGTATGGAGGGATTTGTGTATGACCGTTTGGGTTATGACTAAAGAGGAATGTGAAAAGAAACCCAATCATTATGGTTGGATTCAAAATACCAGGAAGTGTTTGATTGCAACCACAATAGATGAGCCATGCAATAAAATACGAATAAAAACGAAATCCCAGCGAAATGAGATGAGTTGTCAGAATGTCACACAGAATTTTGACATCTGGAAAAGTTGGAAGACATTATGGGGACCCAGTGTTCTGGAACATTATAATTACCTTGGGGAAGTACAATGGTGCATCCTGACGAGGTAGACGGGAGACTTGCTCATCCTCTAATGCAGACAAATCTCAACTTTATTGATTAACAGAAACACTTTTATAATCACAGTAATAAGGCTCATGCATATTGCAAAACTAAAGCTCACTATTGGTCAGCTAAAAAAGTCAGTCCCACCTTTTCTCAAGATGTTTGTGGCTTCTTTTTTACCTCCTGTTATCACATAATTTACAAAACAGCTTCTTGCTCAAAGAAACCATGTCCTGGAATTAGGCAGCTGTTGTTTTCTTAGATATACTTTCTCACATTACTTTTCCCATGGACTATGTCTCAGCAAAAAAAACTGTCCACACATCCAATGGTCAGGAGTAAAGAATCAGTCACATTATAGGGCCATCATCACGTCTACATCTTCCCAAGAGTTCAGACCGCAGAAAGAGGATTGGAATTGTACTGAGGTTTTTACATGTGATACACCGGAAGACCGAATTGGATTGGTACCGGTGAAAATGGCATTAAAGTGGGGATGTGAGTGTAGGGGGATATGATCACACGGTTAGCCAAGAGTCCATGAATGGACCTATAGATTGCAGATATACTGCTGTGCACAGCCCTGGAAATCTAGTTTGGGTGTTGGGACACGGACAGTGGACCACACATTTACCTCTAGATGGATCAGTAACACAAATCACCCTAGGGGTTCCCACATTGTGTCCATACTGGAAACAGAATAGATTGACCCAAAGGAAAGGACTCAAAAAGAGGGAAAACTCCCTAGAAGAGCAGTGGCATGAACCTGGCTCAGGAGTACAATTTGGATGGATATTAGAGTCATTATTCCCTCCGATAGCGACATATCGAAATAGGGAAATGCTCAACAACTTGTTAGGACAGACAGAAAGGTTGGCAGCAGCTACTAAGAAGGGATTTAAGGATTTAAATTTGCAATTGCAAGCTACATCAAGAATGACCCTACAAAACAGAATGGCATTGGATTTGCTACTGTTAAAAGAGCATGGAGTTTGTGGTTACCTGAGTAGGAGAATAGATCACTGCTGTGTACACATTCCAAATGTTGCACGTGAAGTTGAGAAAGATATTTCCCAACTGACAGAAGTGGAAACAAAAACCAAGGAAATTGAAAGGGAAGCACAGCATAATTGGATAGGAGCAGTATTTGATTCTTTGGGGCTTCACCTGTCTGGCTGGATTACATCTGCTATACGGGATGTACTAATGTTTTTAGTATTTTTAGTGACTACATGAATTGTATAGAGATACCTCTTAGGTGTGATCGAAAAGGAAAAGAAGCGATCTCTCCGGTTGCTGAAGGCGATGACCCACGGGCAGCAGCATGAATAACACTCCCCACCTCGTTATGAAGATGTTACTGTCAACACTGTTGATTGAGCATCCTTGCAGCAGGACTGAAGGATGCTCAACAGGGGGGAAATGTTGGAAAAGAAAAGAAATTTAGCGAAATGTTTAATTACAGTTTAGTTATGGTTTGTGTGTGAAGTGGTTTGTTAAAAACAGTTTGGTAGCCGTTGATGGTGTGTGTTGGGTTTCGTGTGTAACTTAGCAGGTAGTCTTAGGAACTTAATAAATATTTAAACTAGTGTAGGAAAGTAAGAATGCTAACCTGTCTAGGGGCAGCATATAATTTGATAAGCAGAAGATTTTTGATTTTGTTTGTGAACTAAGGAATGTATTACAACGGGTCTGTTGCTAGTCAAGGGGAACTATTTCTTGGAGACTTTGTATAAAACAGGAAGCACCTGTACCTGAAATTTGGGGCTCTGACTTGGGACGCTATTCCGCAGGCTCCCGGGCCCTTAATAAAGCACCGTACAAAACTTATCCGAGTTTTGTGTCATTTATCTATCAGGCAACACTATAGTGCACTGCAAAGCTAATAGCAGCACAACACTGAGATTGTGTGTCCAGCTTGCAAACCGATGAAAACAGTACCTTTCCACTCTCCTGCTTTTTCCATTCACATTAAAATTCGAATGCAAGGAGTTTTGGACAAATTCCGTTTACTTCATGTGAAACACTCTGCAGATCTGCGTGCAACCTCTAGAACACGATGGGAGATGTTTTCAGAACAAGACCAGTTTCTGCTTGACGGACATAGTGAAAAAGCTATTTGCTTAGATGTAGGTGACAAGAGGAACTTACTATAGTGCACTGCAAAGCTAATGGCAGCACAACACTGGGATTGTGTGCCCAGCTTGCAAACTGATAGAAAACAGTACCTTTCCACTCTCCTGCTTTTTCCATTCACATTAGTATTCGAACAGATGGAGTTTTGGACAACTTTCTTTTGCTTCATGCAAAACACTCTGCAAACCTGCGTGCTACCTCTTGAACACGATGGGAGATGTTTTTTGAACAGGCCCAGTTTCTGCTTGCGAGACATAATGAAAAAGCTTTTTGCTTAGCTGTGGGTGATATAGGGGCACTTACTACAATGCCCTGCAAAGTGTATCGCTGCACAACACTGGCATTTTTTAAGCAGCTTGCAAACTGATAGAAAACAGTGCCTTTCCTCTCTTCTTCCGTTTCCATTCACAATAATATTCGAATGCAAGGAGTTTTGGACAACTCTAGTAAATGCCACAGGCCCTACCAGGGCACTGTGGAGGCTTTAACAATAGGATTGCTGACACAGCAGTCTGGAGATATCCTAACCCTGGACTCACAATGTATATTTGTACCCTTATAGGGAAAAAACCCTATTGATCCTTCTATCGGTCACTTGTGAAACCTTTAACCTGTATTCATTGGTCAAGTTTGGAGCCTGGCCAAAGGTATAAAAGTAGCTTACTGTACCCTATTAAGTTAGAAGAAGAATTGTACCAGACCTTTCACGCTCTCCTGAATAAACCATCTCCAGTGGAACTGCTGGCTTCTTCTTCTCCTCTCTCCGTCTGCCTGAGCCTATGCCCAGCGAAGCCAAGCCTAGCAGCCTAGCAGCAGCTAAACAATAAAGAGCTGAGATCCCAGAGCTGTTATCACTACAAAGAGCTGTTATAACTCTGCTGGCCGCAAGGCTCCCGGTGGTTTCGGGACCAAGCGGGCTGGACTCCAGGGCTCTGTCCTTTCCTGGGATAGAGGTCCCGGGCCAACGCCCAGCTACTGAGACCCTGAGTAAACCATCTCCAGTGGAATTTTTTTATGGGGACTTGTTTCAGTACCCTAAAACTGAATACACTTGAGAGAGAGATGTATTTATCTATCATAGAAACGTTATCTGATAAGAATTTCTGCTTCTCTAGGGGTCGTTTTTCGAAGCAGACACTAAAAGCTTTCGTGGGCTGGATAGTTAAACAATTTCCTGATATTAATATGTCCACTCTGACTGAAAATGCCTTCCGGGATAAAGTAGGGATGGCTCTGTACCTATCTCAAATTAAACAGGATTTCTCTGTTACTAACTATTTACCTTTATTTCACATTATAACTAAAAGCTTTGAAAGGGTTAACTCTGAAGCTCCTGCAGAGTCACAGTTTAACACTGATAAGATCGGTCAGGAATGTGGCTTATCTAGCACAGACCCTCACATCCTGATAACAGATTCCGGACAGAACAATAGACTCCTGGAGGCCTCCTTTCCTGCCCTATATCCATCCCTGGGGTCGGTAGCCCCCCCATGCCTTCCTGATCCGAGCCCCCCCGCGTTTGCCGCTCCACCCGCTGCTTCCCCCCCGTTTCCCGCTCCCCCCTTTCCTCCCGCTATTGCATCAGCTTTGCCCACGCCCCAGCACGCCCCGTCGCGATCCCTGCCCCCGACCCCATCCCGCTCCCCGCCTACATCCCGCCCCCCGCTCCTGCCCCGCTCCTCCACGTCCCGTCCGCCTCCCCCGCTTTCCCCTAGCCCCACCCCTATCCCCGTCGTTGCCGCCGCCGCTGCCCCTGCCCCCCCCCACCTCCGCCGCCCCTGCCCCCCCCCACCCCCACCCCCGCCGCCGCTGCCGCCGCCCCTGGCCCCCCGCCGCTGCCGCTGCCACTCTCCCCGCCCCCGCCAACCCCGCCCTGTCCACCGCCGCCGCTGCCGGCCCGTCCGCTCTCCCCGCCACTGCCACAGCCCCGGCCGTGCCCGCAATGCCTGCCTGCTCACCCCAACACACGCCGTGCGTGCACCCCTTCCCCTGTATGCCCCTCCAACCCCTACCCCAACCCCCCTGCCACTCAACCGAGCCTGGGATCCCCTGCGACAACAACCCCCCCACCTGACCGCAGTCCTGCTGCCTCCCTATCCCTGCCTCCACCTTGCCTGGCCACCCAATGGAACTGCTGAAAAAAAAAACCCGCGAAAGCAAAAACATCTAAACCACGTCTTATTAGAGCTGCGGATACTGACTCAGATGATAACAGCTCTTCTAATGAATCTGATACCGACATAATACATATAGACCCTTGGGCCCATATTAAGTTAGAAGCCACCAGATCCGGAGACTGGGATTCGGCACAGAAAATTACTGCGTTCCCTGTGGAATACAAGGTCGGACGTAATGGAGGAGAATCCTCTAATAAGTTTTGGAAACCGATTTCAAATAAGGCATTGGTACAATTATGAAATATAGCCAGAGAGCATGGAAGGGGATCACACATTTTTAGAAATCTATTAGAAGCTATGTTCTCTGCACATGTTTTGCTTCCTCATGATGTAAAAAATATTTCACAATGCCTCCTATCGCCAGCAGAATATCTGTTATGGGATAGGCATTGGAAAAAACACCTGAAAACTTTATCTGATGCATATGCTGCTGATGAGAATAAGACCAGCTTTACAGTAGAGCAGCTGGCAGGTGAAGGTAATTTGCAAAAGCCAGCTGAACAAATGGAAACATTGACTAAAGATGCCTTGCAGGACATTGCCTTAGCTGCAAAAACCTCCATCCTTCTTATACGAGATGAAGCTATGCCCACAATGCATTTTGCTACTATAAGGCAAGGCATGGATGAGACCTTTATAAAATTTGTTGATCGCCTGAAAGATGCTCTTGAGAGGCAAATTGAAAGCGCAGAGGCTAGAAAAGAACTTTTATGTAGGCTTGCTTTGAGTAAGTCGAATGAAAAATGTAAAGCTATTCTGAGGCCCTTAACACTGGAATCAGACCCAACCGTGGAACAAATGTTAGAACATTGTTCTCGTCATATGTCCACTGAAAATACAGTGGCACAAGCAGTCGCTAAGGGTATTGCTGAAGCAGTTTCTGGTGCTTATGCAGTAATAGCTTCTAAGGATCAAGCTAAATGCTATCACTGTGGGGATCTTGGACACTATATAAAGGACTGTCCAGAGAGGCCACCCCCCCGGTACCACCGTAATTATTATCAAAGACCCCAGAACCAGCACCATTTTCAGCAGCATTCCCACCAGCATCAGGGAAATGCCTGGAGGAGTCCAGCCGAGCCCCGGGCAACAACAACAAATCAAAGGCCGCCCAGACCCAATTCCGTGCCAGCCCGAACTGTTCCAGATGCAAGGAGGGGGGACCAACTCTTGGGACAGCCCACAAACAGTCAACAGGACAACCCATGGGACAACCCACGGAACAGCCTTCAGAACCACCGAGAGCGGTACACGGCGGCAACTGGTAACTGCTTTGTCCATTGACTTTAATAATAAGGATATTCACCGTGTTCCCACAGGCAAATATGGACCTAAATGTACTCCTTCAGACATTTTGATGATGGGTGATTCTCTTAATGGGCCAAAAGAAATCTTTGTTGTTCCGGAAGTGCTGACAGTACAGCCAGGTCAAGAGGTCCTGGTTCAGGTTTTTTGCATGGACTCACCATTTTTTCTTTCTAAGGGAACTCCGATTGCACAGGTCTTTTTACTCCCAAAGAGTCACTGAGAACAGATCCCTCTCAACCCTACAGCGATGTGGGCACAAGTCATGGGACCGTCCAAGCCGACAATCGAATGCGGCATCACTTGCAAAGGAGAGAAGACCCATCTGCCAGGGATGCTGGACACCGGTGCTGATGTGACCATCATCGCCCGTTCAGATTGGCCAGCACACTGGGATCTACAACCTGTCGCAGGTGTGATTACTGGGATTGGTGGAACTACCGTTTCCATGAGAAGCAAAAACAACCTTCTTGTTGAAGGACCTGAAGGAAAACTGGCAACCATCCGACCATTCGTGGTAAGGGCCCCCATCACCCTTTGGGGCTGAGACGTTCTATCCCAATGGGGAGCTTCTCTACGTATTCCCACCCAGGATTTCTAACTGGGGCCACTGAGGTAAGCGCACTGCCAGACACACCTCGTCTCATCTGGAAAAGCAACACCCCAGTTTGGCAGGAGCAGTGGTCCCTAAAAAAGGCCAAACTGCGCATCTTAAATGAACTGGTGGAGGAACAACTCAAGAAAGGGCACATAGTGGAATTCGACAGCCCTTGGAATTCTCCTGTATTTGTTCTACCAAAGCCTGGGACAAACAGGTGGAGGCTTCTCCATGACCTTCGTAGAATCAACGAAATCGTCGAGGACATGGGCCCTCTTCAGCCTGGCCTGCCTTCTCCATCGATGCTGCCTAGGAACTGGACACTCGCTATCATAGACATTAAGGACTGTTTCTTCAGCATTCCACTGCACCCTGAGGATGCTCCAAGATTTGCTTTCTCCGTTCCCTCCATCAACAAGGAGGGCCCACTTAAAAGATATCATTGGCTTTTTCTTCCTCAAGGATTAAAATCCTCGCCTAGCATTTGTCAGCGATACGTAGCTCACATCCTGTCTCCCATTCGGAAATCATTTCCAGATGCCTATCATCTATCACTATATGGATGACATTCTGGTATGCGCTTCAAACAAAGCTTATTTGGACACTACAGTTAAAAAGACTATTGAAGCCGTAGAAAAGGCAGGAATGGAGATTCGTGAGGACAAAATACAGTACACTGAGCCATGGACTTACCTTGGAGTCCAGATTCGGGAAAGGACTATTGTTCCCCAGCAGATTGTAATCAAAGATGACCCAAAAAACCTGAGAGACTTACACAGCTTGTGCAGATCTATTAACTGGGTACGTCCACTGCTGGGACTTACAACTGAGGACCTCGCTCCCTTGTTCAATCTCCTTCATGGACCCAAGGACCTGGACTCTCAGGGAGGAAGCCAGAGGTGCCATCATCAAAGTCCAGGAAGCCCTGTCTTCACGCAAAGCCCATCGCTACGAGCCTAGTCTGCCTTTCCAGTTCGTCGTTCTGGGAAAAGCACCCCAATTTCATGGACTGATTTTCCAATGGGACCATCAGCTGTGAGACCCTTTTTTGATACTGGAATGGATTTTTATAAGTAGCCAGCCTACAAAGACTCTTATCACCTACCAGGAGGTGATAACACATTTAATAAAAAAAAGCCAGGGCTCACCTTTGCTCCCTTTCAGGATGTGATTTTGAATGCATATACTTGCCTATAACTCTTAAGGACTTTGAGAATTTATTTCAGACCAATGCAAGCTTGCAATTTGCCTTGGATAGTTATATGGGTAGAATCTCAGCACATATCCCAGAACGCAAACTTTTTAACAAAAATGAAACTTTTCATTTGATTCCTAAGCAAATCCAAAGCAGAAAGCCTCTCAGAGCCCTAACTCTCTTTACAGACGGCTCTGGGTCCTCTCACAAATCAGTGATTACTTGGAGAGACCCCCAAACACAGGATTGGCAGTCTGATGTACAAGTGGTGGAAGGATCACCACAGATTGCAGAATTAGCAGCCGTTGTCAGAGCCTTTGATAAATTTAAAAACCAGCCTTTCAATTTAGTCACAGACTCTGCCTATGTTGCGGGAATAGCTATGAGAGCAGAACATGCACTTCTTAAGGAAGTTTCTAATCCAAAGTTGTACCAACTGATCTCTAAATTAATAAAACTGATTTCCAACAGAAAGCAACCTTACCACATAATGCATGTGAGGTCACACACGGACCTCCCAGGTTTTGTTGCAGAAGGCAACAGGAAAGCAGATGCATTAGCAATGACAGTACGAACTGCTAATGTTCCTGACATCTTTGCCCAGGCAAAGCTGTCTCATGCATTTTTCTATCAAAATGCACCTGCCCTTATGAGAATGTTTAAGCTCTCAAGGGAGCAGGCGAAGGCGATTGTAGCTACATGCCCTAATTGCCAAAGCTACCAAATACCATCTATGGGGACGGGAGTCAATCCCAGAGGTCTGAATAGCTGCCAGCTGTGGCAGACAGATGTAACTCACTTTGCACCTTTTGGAAAGTCAAAATATGTGCATGTATCGGTTGACACCTTTTCAGGAGCTGTATTTGCATCAACGCATGCAGGAGAAAAGTCCATGAACGCAATAAAACACTTTCTCCTTGCTTTTGCCACCCTGGGTGTACCAAAGGAGATTAAAACAGATAATGGACCAGCCTATACCTCCAACATGTTAAAGGAGTTCTTCAATGAATGGGGCATAGTGCACAAGACCAGCACACCTATAAACCCCACAGGACAATCCATCGTGGAAAGGACACATCAAACCCTCAAAAGAGTCCTCGATCAACAGAACAGGGACACAAAGGCCACAACTCCAGTGGAAAGACTTTGCAAGGCTCTCTATGTCATCAACTTCCTGAACTGTACAGCATCAGAGCCTGACCCACCAATTCTTCGCCACTTTGCAAATACCACCCAAGCAAAGCTCACTGAGAAGCCACCTGTGCTCGAGAAGGACCCTGAAGCACACCAGATATCGGGGCCTCGCTGGTTAATCACCTGGGGAAGAGGGTATGCATGCATGCTATTATCATCTGGTCCAAGGTGGTACCCAGGAAAATATGTGAAACCATACTTAGGAACTGCAAACAGTACTTCTGCAGATGGAGACAAGAACTCTCCTGAGGCAAACACAAGACCTCCTCAGAACCAAACCAGCTCCGCCTGGAGACGAAGACGTCGCTGAACATCCACAAACACAAGAACAGACTGCCCCATTACAAGACAGCAGACAAGAAAGAAAGTTAAAAAATAGTCGGCTGTATTAGGCCATAGATAGCCTTAACACTGAAGTGTTCTCTGAATTATATGTTATTACACTGTGTTTTGTATCTTAAAAATCCTTTACTTCCCTCATGCTAACCCTTAAAACCTCTAACCCCCAAACCACTCCTCCTCCCTTAGTGTAGCTTAGAAATTAAAAGAAAAGGGGGGGGAGGAGGGGGGAACACAGAAAAGGACAAGGCAGAAATTACTCTCATCATAAAGATAACAATTCTGCTTATATTCCCTATCAGAAGCCCTATTCCTGCCCAAAGATGAAAAAAATCTCCATCGGTGCTGTTCTCACTGCTGCCTGGACGCTCGTCACCATACCGTGCGCCTTTGGCTGGATTAGCCCACAGCCCAGCCATAATGTTTGGGTAACCTTAGCAAAAACATTAAAACAGGACAACATGTGCTTGTCCATGGGAAGCGTTGATAATCCACTTTCTACTTGTCTAGTAGGAATTCCCTTTGCAGCAGGCGACTGGCCTGTCTATAACTCAGAGCTCCTCCGCACCACAGGTAAGAGGCCCAATGTGGCTGATACTTGGGATGAGTGGACAAAAATTCTATCAGATGCAGGAGAGGAACCCCAAGAATTGGAACTGTTGGGGTCCTCCAAAGCCACATATTGTATCAAATTTTACTTTAGACGACCAAAAAACGATTGGCCAGAAATTGATCAACATAAAAACACATATCGAAAAAATGTGTCACCAATGAACAAAGCCTATAACCCTCATGATTGGTGCAATTACACGGCTTGTGCGATTTCTGTGTCTTCCCTCCATCCCAAAGTATTACCCAAGGGAATGTTTCTCATCTGTGGTGACAGAGTATGGGCTGGGATCCCCTCCCGACTCCAGGGAGGTCCCTGTACCCTTGGAAGACTTTCTACCCTTACTCCAAATACCACTCTGTTGCATATGTGGAAAAAGGAAAATGAATCAAAACGCCTAAAAAGGTCCTACACTGAATTTGAGGAAAATTGTGATCCTAAATTATATGATTGGAATAAACCTAAAAAGGTTGCTGTCTCATTGTTTCTACCTTGGGTAGCTGCTGCTAAAGCCCTCGGTGAAATCAGTCACCTTGGGTGCTGGCTCAGCAAACAAGCTAATGCCACATCTGCAGCCCTGAGTGATCTCTTAAAGGAAGAAGAAACCACCAGACAGGCTTGGCTCCAAAATCGAGCAGCAATTGACTTTCTGCTGCTTGCCCGCGGACACGGATGTGAGGACTTCGAACCTCTCCTCACGCTCGGAATCTATCCATGCGAATATCCAGAAACTGAGAAATCTCGTGAAGGACTTGAAAGTAGAAAGAATCCCCGACTGGGTCAATGAACTTTTTGGGCAATGGGGATTAAGAGGATGGGCTGCATCTTTACTTAGGGAAATGTTGTTAAGTCTTCTTGTTCTTGTTGTTGTACTAGCTATGTTCTCATGCCTTGTCCACTGCTTCAAAAGAACTGTACCAAGTGCCTGTTTTGTAAAAACAGAAAGTGGAATTGTAGTAAATGCCACAGGCCCTGGCAGGGCACCGTGGAGGCTTTAACAACAGGATTGCTGACACAGCAGTCTGGAGATATCCTAACCCTGGACTCACAACGTATATTTGTACCCTTATAGGGAAAAAACCCTATTGATCCTTCTATTGGTCACTTGTGAAACCTTTAACCTGTATTCATTGGTCAAGTTTGGAGCCTGGCCAAAGGTATAAAAGTAGCTTACTGTACCCTATTAAGTTAGAAGAAGAATTGTACCAGACCTTTCACGCTCTCCTGAATAAACCATCTCCAGTGGAACTGCTGGCTTCTTCTTCTCCTCTCTCCGTCTGCCTGAGCCTATGCCCAGCGAAGCCAAGCCTAGCAGCCTAGCAGCAGCTAAACAATAAAGAGCTGAGATCCCAGAGCTGTTATCACTACAAAGAGCTGTTATAACTCTGCTGGCTGCAAGGCTCCCAGTGGGACCAAGCGGGCTGGACTCCAGGGCTCTGTCCTTTCCTGGGATAGAGGTCCCGGGCCAACGCCCAGCTACTGAGACCCCCAAAAGGCTCAAAATAGACAACTTTCTTTTACTTCAAGCAAAACACTCTGCTTACCTGCGTGCAAACTCTAGAACACGATGGGAGATGTTTTTTGAACAGGCCAAGTTTCTGCTTGCGAGACATAATGAAAAAGCTTTTTGCTTAGCTGTGGGTGACAAGAGGCACTTACTACAATGCCCTGCAAAGTGTAATGCTGCACAACAGTGGCATTTTTAAAGCAGCTTGCAAACTGATAGAAAACAGTACCTTTCCACTCTCCTGCCTTTTCTATTCACATTAATATTCGAATGGACGGAGTTTTGGACAACTTTCTTTTCCTACAGACAAAACACCCTGCAGACATGGGTGCAAACTTTAGAACATAATAGGAGATGTTTTCTGAACTGGCCTAGTTTCTCCTTGCGCTACATAGCGAAAAAGCTATTTGTTTGGATGTAGGTGACAAGACGCACATACTACAGTGCACTGAGAAGATAATGGCAGCACAACACAGGGATTGTGTGTCCAGCCCGCAAACTGATAGAAAACAGTAACTTTCCACTCTCCTGCTTTTTCCATTCACATTAAAATTCGAATGCAATGAGTTATGGACAACTTTCTTTTGCTTCATGCAAAATACTCTGCAGACCTGCGTGCAACCTCTAGAACACGATGGGAGGTGTTTTTTGAACAGGCCCAGTTTCTGCTTGCGAGACATAATGAAAAAGCTTTTTGCTTAGCTGTGAGTGACAAGAGGCACTTACTACAATGCCCTGCAAAGTGTATCGCTGCACAACACTGGCATCATGTAAGCAGTTTGAAAACTGATAGAAAACAGTACCTTACCACTCTCCTGCCTTTTCCATTCACATTACTAATCGAATGGAAGGAGTTGTGGACTTTCTTTTGCTTCTTGCAAAACACTCTTCACTCCTGCAAGATACCTGCAGGACATGAAGAGAAATATTCTCTGAACAGGCAAAGATTCTCATTGCGAGGTATAGTGAAAAAGTTTTTTTCTTAGATGTAGGTGACAAGAGGCACTATCTAGAGTGCACTGCAAAGGTAACCGCTGCTGAACACTGGCATTTTGAAAGCAGCTTGCAAACTGAGGGAAACAATACCTTGCTACGCTCTTGCCTTTTGCACTCCCAGTTACATTAGAAAAGAAGGCCTTTTGGACAACTTTCTTTTTCTTGTTGTAGAACACTCCGCAGTCCTGCGTGCAACCTCTAGAACACGATGGGAGATATTTTCTGAACAGGCACATTTCTCCTTGCGAGACACAGTGAAAAAGCTATTTGTTTAGATATAGGTGGAGAGATGCACTTATTAGCGTGCACTGCAAAGCTAATGCCTGTACAACCCTTAGATTGTGTGCCCAGTTTGCAAAGTGACAGGAAACAGAACCTTTCCCGTCTCTTGCCTTTTACATTCACATTAATACTTGAAAGGAAGGCGTTTTGGACAC
The DNA here is from genome assembly GCA_024362935.1 of Setophaga petechia. Taxonomy (NCBI): domain Eukaryota; kingdom Metazoa; phylum Chordata; class Aves; order Passeriformes; family Parulidae; genus Setophaga; species Setophaga petechia. Next base: position 2,055,831 of record JANCRA010000095.1, on the reverse strand, counting down.
ATTTTTTTCTTATTACAAAACACTCTGCAACCTCTAGGACACAAAGAGAGATGTTTTCTGAACAGGCACATTTTCTTCTTGCGAGACATAGTGAAAAAGCTTTCTGCTTAGATATAGGTGACACCAGGCAATATCTAGAGTGCACTGCAAAGCTATTCGCTGCACAACACTGGCATTGTGTAAGCAGCTTGCAGTCTGAGAGAAACCAGTATCTTTCCATTCTCCTGCCTTTTCCCTTTCTAGGAACATTCGAATGGGTGGCGTTTTGGACAAGATTCTTTTTCTTGCTGCAAAACACTCTGCAGACCTGCGTGCAACTACTGAAACAAAATGGGAGGTGTTTTCTGAGCAGGCACAGTTTCTCCTTGCGAGACATAGTGAAAAAGCTAATTCCTTAGATGTAGGTGACAAGAGGGACTTACTGCAGTGCACTGTAAAGCTAATCTCTGCGCAACACTGGGATTGTATGGCCATCTTGCAAACTGATAGAAAACAGTACCTTTCCACTCTCCGACCTTTTCTATTCACATTTATATTTGAATGCAGGGCGTTTTAGACAACTCTTTTTGCTTCTTGCAAAACACTCTGCAGACCTGCGTAAAACATATACAACTCGAAGGGAGATTTTTTCTGAACTGGCACAGTTTCTCCTTGCGAGACCTAGTTAAAAAGCGATTTACTACATTGTAGGAGACAGGGGGCACTAACTACAGTGCACTGCAGAGCTAATTTCTGCACAAGACTGGGATTGTGTAAGCAGCTTGCAAACTGAGAGAATACAGTACCTTTCCACTCTCTGCCTTTTCCATTTACATTAATATACGAATTGAAGTAGTTTTGGACAGCTATCTTTTGCTTCTTGGTATACACATTTTGCAGACTTTCAAGACACATGTAGAACACGATGAGAGATGTTTTCTGTACTAGCACAGTTTCTCCTTGCGAGACATAGAGAAAAAGTTATTTGCTTTGATGTATGTAACAGGAGGTACTTACTACAGTGCACTGCAAAGCTAATGGCTGCACAACATCCCCATTGTTTGCCCAGCCAGCAAACTGATAGAAAATAGTACCTATCAACGCTCCTGCAATTTCCATTTCCAGTACCATGCAAAAGGAAGGCCTTATGGACAACTTTCCTTTTCTTGTTGTAGAACACTCTGCAGACCTTCGAGCAACCTCTAAAACACAATGGGAGATATTTGCTGAACAGGCACAGTTTCTCCTTGTGAGACATAGTGAAAAAGCTATTTGCTTATATGTAGGTGACAAGAGACACTTACTGCAGGGCAGTGTAAAGCTAATCTATGCACAACACAAGGATTGTGTGCCCAGCTTGCAAACGGATAGAAAACAGTACCATTCCACTCTCCTGCCTTTTCTATTCACATTACTATTTGAATGGAAGGAGTTTTGGACATCTTTCTTTTGCTTCTTGCAAAACACTCCCCACACCAGCGTGCACCCTCCACAATAGGATGGGAGATGTTTTTTGAACTGGCACAGTTTCTCCTTGCGAGACATAGTGAAAAAGCTTTTTCCTTAGATGTAGGTGACAAGAGGCACTATCTACAGTGCACTGCAAAGCTAATTGAAGCACAACACTGGGATTGTGTGTCCAGCTTGCAAAGTGATAGAAAACAGTACCTTTCCACTCTCTTGCCTTTCCATTCACATTAAGACTTGAAAGGAAGGCGTCTTAGACAACTTTCTTTTTCTTGTTGCAAAACACTCTGCAGCCCTCTGTGCAACCTCTAGAACACGATAGGAGATGTTTAGTGAGCAGGCACATTTTCTCCTTGCGAGACATAGTGAAAAACTATTTGCTTAGATGTAGGTGACAAGAAACACTTACTGCAGTGCACTGAAAAACTAATTGCTACACAGCACTGGGATTGTGTGTCCACCTTGCAAAGTGATAGAAAACAGTACCTTTCCACTCTCCTGCGTTTTCCATTCACATTACTATTCGAATGGAAGGAGTTTTGGACAACTTTGGTTGGCTTCTTGCACAACACTCCGCACACCTTCGTGCAACTTCTAGAACATGAGTGGAGATGGTTACAGAGCAGGCACATTTTCTCCTAGCGAGACATAGTGAAAAAGCTTTTTGCTTAGATGTAGGTGACCAGAGGCACTTACTGCTGTGCCCTGGAAAGCTAATCGTAGCACAATATTGGGATTGTGTGTCCAGCTTGCAAAGTGATAGAAAACACGACCTGTCCACTCTCCTGCATTTCCCCTTTCTAGGAACATTCGAATGGAAGGCGTTTTGGACAAGTTTCTTTTTCTTGTTGCAGAACACTCTGCAGACCTGCGTGCAACCTCTAGAACACGATAGGAGATGTTTCCTGAACAGGCACACTTTCTCCCTGCGGGATCTACTGAAAAGGCTATTTGCTTAGAGGTTGGAAACAAGAGGCACTTACTCCAGTGCACTGCAAAGGTAATCGCTGTAGAACACTGGCATTTTGTAAGCAGATTGCAAACTCAGAGAAAACAGTGCCTTTCAACTCTCCTGCCTTTTCCGTTGCCAATAACATTCGAAAGGAAGTCGTTTTGGACAACTTTCTCTTTCTTGTTGCAGAACACTCCACTGACACGTGTGCAAACTCTAGTCGGGATAGGAGATGTTTTCAGAGCAGGCACAGTTTCTCCTTGCGACAAACTGCAGAGAAGCTATTTGCTTAGATGTAGGTGACAAGACGCACTTACTGCAGTGCGCTGACAAGTAATTGCTACACAACACTGGGATTGTGTGCCCAGCTTGTAAAGTGACAGAAAACAGTACCTTTCCACTCTCTTGCCTTTCCATTCACATTAAGACTTGAAAGGAAGGCGTCTTAGACAACTTTCTTTGTCTTGTTGCAAAACACTCTGCAGTCCTCTGTGCAACCTCTAGAACACGATAGGAGATGTTTAGTGAGCAGGCACATTTTCTCCTTGCAAGACATAGTGAAAAACTATTAGTTTAGATGTAGGTGACAAGAAACACTTACTGCAGTGCACTGAAAAACTAATTGCTACACAGCACTGGGATTGTGTAAGCAGCTTACAAACGGATAGAAAACAGTACCTTTCCACTCTCCTGCCTTTTCCATTCACATTACTATTCGAATGGAAGGAGTTTTGGACAACTTTTTTTTGCTTCTTGCAAAACACTTTGCACACATCCGTGCAACTTCTAGAACATGATAGGAGATGGTTACAGAGCAGGCACAGTTTCTCCTAGCGAGATATAGTGAAAAAGCTTTTTGCTTAGATGTAGGTGACCAGAGGCATTTACTGCTGTGCCCTGGAAAGCTAATCGTAGCACAACACTGGGATTGTGTGTCCAGCTTGCAAAGTGGTAGAAAACAGTACCTTGCCACTCTCCTGCATTTTCCCTTTCGAGGAACATTCGAGGAATGGAAGGCGTTTTGGACAAGTTTCTTTTTCTTGTTGCAAAACACTCTGCAGACCTGCGTGCAACCTCTAGAACACGATGGGAGATGTTTCCTGAACAGACACCCTTTCTCCCTGCGGGATCTACTGAAAAGGCTATTTGCTTCGAGGTTGGAAACAAGAGGCACTTACTCCAGTGCACTGCAAAGGTAATCGCTGTAGAACACTGGCATTTTGTAAGCAGATTGCAAACTCAGAGAAAACAGTACCTTTCAACTCTCCTGCCTTTTCCATTGCCAATAACATTCGAAAGGAAGTCGTTTTGGACAACTTTCTCTTTCTTGTTGCAGAACACTCCACTGACACGTGTGCAAACTCTAGTAGGGATAGGAGATGTTTTCTGAGCAGGCACAGTTTCTCCTTGCGAGACATAGTGAAAAAGCTATTTGCTTAGATGTAGGTTACAAGATGCACTTACTGCAGTGCACTGACAAGCTAATTGCTACACAACACTGGGATTATGTGCCCAGCTTGCAAACGGATAGAAAACAGTACCATTCCACTCTCCTGCCTTTTCTATTCACATTTCTATTTGAATGGAAGGAGTTTTGGACATCTTTCTTTTGCTTCTTGCAAAACACTCCCCACACCAGCGTGCACCCTCCACAACAAGTTGAGAGATGTTTTTTGAACTGACACATTTTCTCCTAGCGAGATATAGTGAAAAAGCTTTTTGAGAAGCGTCTTCTTCTTCTCCGGGAGACAGAGACTGCGGCGGCTTCTGAACGGCGAACTACGAAGCGGCACAAAACTGGGATTGTGTAAGCAGCTTGCAACCTGATAGAAGACACTACTTTTCCACTCTCCTGCCTTTTCCAGGCACATTATTTTTTGAGCGGATGGAGTTTTGCACAACTTTCTTTTGCTTCTTGCAAAACAATCTGCACACATGCGTGCAACCTCTAGAAGACGATGAGAGATGTTTTCTGTACTGGAACAGTTTCTCCTTGCGAGACATAGTGGAAAAGCTTTTTGCTTAGATGTAGGCGACAAGATATGTTTAGAGACGAAAATAGCTAGCTCTTCGAAGCTAAAGGCGGGTCCCCAGTGTCTATCGGCAGTAGCTGCGCTATGGAGAGCACCGGCACAATGCTCTTCGCAGCAAGAAGCCGCGTGTTGGCCTCCTGGCGACGGAGAGACCATCAGATTTCAAAAGGCGAACAACGTGCCCGCACAACACTGGGATTGGGTAAGCTACTTTAAAACTGATAGAAAACAGTACCTTTCCACTCTCCTGCCATTCCATTCACATTACTATTCAAATTGAAGGCGTTGTGGAACACTTTCCTTTTCTTCTTGCTAAACACTGCCCACACCTGCGTTAACCTCTAAAACACAATGGGAGATATTTGCTGAACAGGCACAGTTTCTCCTTGTGAGACATAGTGAAAAAGCTATTTGCTTATATGTAGGTGACAAGAGACACTTACTGCAGGGCAGTGTAAAGCTAATCTATGCACAACACAAGGATTGTGTGCCCAGCTTGCAAACGGATAGAAAACAGTACCATTCCACTCTCCTGCCTTTTCTATTCACATTACTATTTGAATGGAAGGAGTTTTGGACATCTTTCTTTTGCTTCTTGCAAAACACTCCCCACACCAGCGTGCACCCTCCACAATAGGATGGGAGATGTTTTTTGAACTGGCACAGTTTCTCCTTGCGAGACATAGTGAAAAAGCTTTTTCCTTAGATGTAGGTGACAAGAGGCACTATCTACAGTGCACTGCAAAGCTAATTGAAGCACAACACTGGGATTGTGTGTCCAGCTTGCAAAGTGATAGAAAACAGTACCTTTCCACTCTCTTGCCTTTCCATTCACATTAAGACTTGAAAGGAAGGCGTCTTAGACAACTTTCTTTTTCTTGTTGCAAAACACTCTGCAGCCCTCTGTGCAACTTCTAGAACACGATAGGAGATGTTTAGTGAGCAGGCACATTTTCTCCTTGCGAGGCATAGTGAAAAACTATTTGCTTAGATGTAGGTGACAAGAAACACTTACTGCAGTGCACTGAAAAACTAATTAATACTACACAGCACTGGGATTGTGTAAGCAGCTTGCAAACGGATAGAAAACAGTACCTTTCCACTCTCCTGCCTTTTCCATTCACATTAATACTATTCGAATGGAAGGAGTTTTGGACAACTTTGGTTGGCTTCTTGCAAAACACTCCGCACATCTTCGTGCAACTTCTAGAACATGAGTGGAGATGGTTACAGAGCAGGCACATTTTCTCTGAGCGAGACATAGTGAAAAAGCTTTTTGCTTAGATGTAGGTGACTAGAGGCACTTACTGCTGTGCCCTGGAAAGCTAATCGTAGCACAACACTGGGATTGTGTGTCCAGCTTGCAAAGTGATAGAAAACACTACCTTTCCACTCTCCTGCATTTCCCCTTTCTAGGAACATTCGAACGGAAGGCGTTTTGGACAAGTTTCTTTTTCTTGTTGCAGAACACTCTGCAGACCTGCGTGCAACCTCTAGAACACGATGGGAGATGTTTCCTGAACAGGCACACAGTTTCTCCCTGCGGGATATACTGAAAAGGCTATTTGCTTTGCGGTTGGAAACAAGAGGCACCTACTACAGTTCACTGCAAAGGTAATCGCTGTAGAGTACTGGCATTTTGTAAGCAGCTTGCAAACTCAGAGAAAACAGTACCTTTCCACTCTCCTGCCTTTTCCATTGCCAATAACATTCGAAAGAAAGGCGATTTGGACAACTTTTTTTTTCTTGTTACAGAACACTCTGCAGACTGGCGTGCAAACTTTAGAACAGGATGGGAGATGTTTTCTGAGCAGGCCAAGTTTCTCCTTGCAAGACATTGTGAAAAAGGAATTTGCTTAGATGTAGGTGACTAGAGGCACTTGCCACAATACGCTGCAAAGCTAAAGGCTGCAGAACACTGGCATTTTGTAAGCCCCTTACAAACCGAGAGATAACAGTACTTTTCCACTCTCCAGCCTTTTCCATTCATGTTAATATTCGACTCGAAGGTGTTTTGGACAACTTTCTTTTGCTTCTTCTAATACAGCCCGCAGACTTTCGTGAAACATGTAGAACACCATGAGAGATGTTTTCTGTACTGGCACAGTTTCTCCTTGCGAGACATAGAGAAAAAGCTATTTGCTAAGATGTAGGTGACAAGAGGCACTTACTAGAGTGCACTGAAATCTTATTGCTGAATAACACTGGCATCGTGTAAGCAGCTTGCAAACTGGTAGAACACAGTACCTATCCATTCTCCTGCCTTTTCCATTCCCAGTAACTTTCAAATTGAAGGCGTTTTGGACAACTTTTGTTTTCTTGTTGCAGAACACTCTGCAGACCTGCGTGCAACCTCAAGAACACGATGGAAGATGTTTTCTGAACTGGAACACTCTCTCCCTGTGGGATACAGTGAAAAACCTATTTGCTTACATGTAGGTGGCAAGAGGAACTTACTACAGTGCACTGCTAAGCTAATGGCTGCACAACACTGGCATTGTTTGCTCAGCTTGCAAACTGATAGAAAACAGTACCTCTGCACTCTCCTTCCTTTTCTATTCACATTTATATTTGAATGCAAGGCATTTTAGATAACTTTCTTTTGCTTCTTGCAAAATACTCTACACACCTGCGCGCAACCTCGAGAACTCGATGGGAGACTTTTTCTGAACTGGCACAGTTTTTCCTTGCAAGACATGGGGAAAAATCTATTTACATATAGATGTAGGTGACAAGAGGCACTTACTACAGAGCACTGAAAAGCTAATTAGGGCACAACACTGGGATTGTCTCAGCAGCTTGCAAACTGAGAGAAAACAGTACCTTTCCACTCTCATGCCTTTTTCTTTCACATTATTATTCTATGGAAAGACTTTTGGACAACTTTCTTTTACTTCTTCAAAACAGTCTGTAGACCTGCCTACAACCTCTAGAACACGATGAGAGATGTTTTATGTACTGGCACAGTTTCTCCTTTTGAGATACAGTGAGAAGCGATTTACTTAGATGTGGGTGACAAGAGCCACATACTACACTTCACTGCAAAGTAATCGCTGCAGAACACTGGCATTTTGTAAGCAGATTGCAAACTGAGAGAAAACAGTACCTTTCCTCTCTCCTGCCTATTCCATTGCCATTAATATTCGAATCAAAAGCGTTTTGGACAACTTTATTTTGCTTCCTTCAAAACACTCTGCAGACCTGCGTGCAACCTCTAGAACACGAATACAGATATTTACTGAACAGGTACATTTTCTAATTGCGAGACATAGTGAAGGAGCTATTTCCTTAGAAGTAGGTGACAAGAGGCACTTACTGCAGAGCACTGTAAGGCTAATCTCTTCACAACATTGGGATTGTATGTCCATCTTGCAAACTGATAGAAACCAGTACATCCCCACTCTCCTGCCTTTTCTATTCACATTTATATTTGAATGCAAGGGGTTTTAGGCAACTTTCTTTTGCCTCTTGCAAAACACACTGCACACTTGCTTTCAACATCTAGAACTCGATGGGTGATATTTTCTGTACTGGCACAGTTTGTCCTTGCGAGACATAGTGGAAAAGCTTTTTGCTTAGATGTAGGTGACAAGATATGCTTAGAGACGAAAATAGCTAGCTCTCCGAAGCTAAACGTGGGTCCCTGTTGTCTGTCGGCAGTAGATGCGCTATGGAGAGCACCGCCACCGGGACAATGCTGTTCAACAGGCACAATGCTCTTCGCATTGTCAAGAAGCCGCTTGTTCGCCTCCTGGAGACGGAGAGACCATCACATTTCGAAAGGCGAGCAACGTACCCACACAACACTGGGATTGGGTAAGCTACTTTAAAACTGATAAAAAACTGTACCTTTCCACTCTCCTGCCTTTTCCATTCACATTAATATACGAATGGAAGGAGTCGTGGACAACTTTCCTTTCCTTCTTGCTAAACACTCTGCACACCTCCATGCAACCTCTGAAACACAATGGGAGATGTTTTATGAACAGGCACAGTTTCTCCTTGCGAGATATGGGGTAAAAGCAATTTGATTAGATGTAGGAGACGAGGCACTTACTACAGTGCACTGAAAAGCTAATTGCTACACAACACTGGGATTGTGTGCCCAGCTTGCAAACTGATAGAAAACAGTTCCTTTACACTCTCATGCATTTTCCCTTTCAGGGCACATTCTAATGGATGGCCTTTTGGTCAAGTTTCTTTTTCTTCTTGTAAGACACTCTGCAGACATGCGTGCAACCTCAAGAACACGATGGGAGATGTTTTCTGAATTGTCACGATTTCTCTTTAAGAGATATAGTGGAAAAGCTATTTGCTTAGATGTACGTGACAAGAGGCACTTACTACAGTGCACTACAAAGGTAATCTCTGCACAACACTGGGATTGTGTAAGCAGCTTGCAAACCGATAGAAAACAGTACCTTTTCACTCTCTTGCCTTTCCATTCACATTAGCACTCGAAAGGAAGGCGTCTGGGACAACTTTCTTTTTCTTGTTGCAAAACACTTTGCAGACCTCCGTGCAACCTGTAGAACACAATAGGAGATGTTTACAGAGCAGACACATTTTCTCCTTGCGAGACAGTCTGAAAAGGTTTTGCTTAGCTGTAGTTGGCAATAGGCACTTACTATAGTGCACTGCAAAGCTAATCGCTGCACAACACTAGGACTGTGTAAGCAGCTTGCAAACTGATAGAAAAGAGTACCTATGCACTCTCCTGTATTTTCCCTTTTCGGGAACATTCTAATCAAAGGCGTTTAGGACAAGTTTCTTTGACTTGTTGCAAAACACTCCGCAGACATGCCTGCAACCTCTAGAACACAATGAGAGATGTTTTATGTACTGGCACAGTTTCTCCTAGCGAGTTATAGTGAAAAACCTGATTGCTGATATGTAGGTCACAAGAGGCACTTACTGCAGTACACTGTAAGGCTAATCTCTGCACAACACTGAGATTGTATGTCCATCTTGCAAACTGATAGAAAACAGTACATCTCCACTCTCCTTCCTTTTCTATTCACATTTATATTTGAATGCAAGGCGTTTGAGACAACTTTCTTTTGCTTCTTGCAAAACACTCTGCAGACCTGCGTGCAACCTCTAGAACATGAATAGATATGTTTACTGAACAGGCACAATTTCTCCTTAAGAGATATAGTGAAAAAGCTATTTGCTTAGATGTACGTGACAAGAGGCACTTACTACAGTGCACTGCAAAGGTAATCTCTGCACAACACTGGGATTGTGTAAGCAGCTTGTAAACTGATAGAAAACAGTACCTATCCGCTCTCCTGCATTTTCCCTTTTCGGGAACATTCTAATGGATGGCCTTTTGGACAAGTTTCTTTGACTTGTTGCAAAACACTCTGCACACATGGGCGCAACCTCTAGAACACGATGAGAGATGTTTTCTGTACTGGCACAGTTTCTCCCTGCGAGATATAGTGAAAAAGCTTTTTGCTTAGATGTAGGGGACAAGAAGCACTCCAAGACGAAGTTACAGTGTTCTGCAAAGCTAATCGCTGCACAACACTGGGAGTGTGTAAGCACCCTGCAAACTGATTGAAAACTGTACCTTTCCACTCTCCTGCCTTTTCCATTCACGTTAATATTCGAATGGAAGGTGTTTTGGACAACTTTCCTCAGCTTCTTGCAAAACACTCTGCACACCTGCGTGCAATGTCTCGAACACGATGGGAGATATCTTCTGTACTGTCACAGTTTCTGCTTGAGAGGCATAGTGAAAAAACAATTTACTTAGATGTAGGTGGCAAGAAACACTAACTATATGCACTGCAAAACGAATGGCTGCACAACACTGGGATTGTGTAAGCAGCTTGCAATCTGATAAAAAACAGTACCTTTGCACTCTCCTGACTTTTCCATTCGCAGTTACATTCGAATGTTAGCAGTTTTGGAGAACTTTCTTTCTCTTCTGGCAAAAGAATGTGCAGGTATGCGTACAACCTCTAGAACACGATGGGGAATATTTTCTGAACAGGCACAGTTTCGCCTTGATAGGCATAGTGAAAAAGCTATTTACTTAGACGTAGGGGACAAGAGGCTTCTTCCACAACTTCAACTGCAACAGCAGTGTGGCAGGTAGGAGAGCAATGGCATTGTGTCAAAGCATGTGACCCCACACTGTCAGTGCAGCAGCTGGAAGCAGCAGCAGTAGTCCTGGCATGCGGACTTTTCCGAGATGAACACCTCAACATTGTAACGGACTCTATATTCGTGGCAAGGCTCTGCCTAGCCATGACAGGACCAGGTGTGTCAACATCAACAGCAACTCTGATGCTTGAAGAAGCACTGTCCTCACGGAAGGGCACCATATCCGTCATTCACGTAAACAGTCATGACCCAGTCAAAGGTTACTTCCAGATAGGTAACGACAAAGCAGACGCTGCAGCAAAGGGTGTGTGGACATTGCAAGAAGCTCGCCAACTGCATGAATCACTCCACATCGGAGCCAAAGCGCTGGCAAAGAAATGCGGGATCTCAACAGCGGACGCAAAACACGTGGTAGCTACGTGTCCTCACTGCCAGAAGTCGCCTTTATGGACCAGTGGGATCAACCCGAGAGGCCTCAAGCCTTCAGAGATCTGGCAGTCGGACTTTACTGTGTGTCAACTGCTGAAACCCCGAGCGTGGCTTGCAGTGACAGTGGACACTTTCAGCGGAACGATCATAGCCACGCAGCATCCCAAAACTGACTCCAAAGCCACAATTCAGCACTGGCTGACAGCCATAGCATGGCTTGGCATTCCCAAACAGATTAAAACTGACAACGGTTCCAATTTTACTTCCAAACTGGTGCAAGAATTCGCCTCGAAATGGGGCATCACTTTAGTACAAGGCATCCCCTACAACAGTACCGGACAAGTGTGGAGTGCCTGGTCGCTGAGTGGCTCGAAGAAAAAGGCCACAACAACTTCAGCTTGACCAATATAAGCAGTAACTAGAGCAAAAGGCAAAGGTAGCTTTAGAACACAGAATAAATCTGTCAGCAAAACAACTTGGCCTCAACCTAGCATACGTGCTGTAGGAATCATAGCTAGCGAGCAACAGGAATATAGAAGTATAACTATGTTGTAGAAATATAACTATGTTGCAGAAATTGACGCAAATGCCTTCTGACCAATAATGAGCTCAGCTTTTGCAATATGTATGAGACTAATTAAGAAGTGTATTTAACCTGACGATACGGATCAATAAATCGAGCTACGTTGATGAACCATATGGTGTCACGTCTCCCTTCTCCGACAAAATGGTGACCCCGAACGTCGCCCCCCTCGCATAAAGGAAAAGGGGGGAGGACACGCCACGGCCGGAGAAGTTGGGTCGGGCTCCGTAGCGGCCGGAGCGGTGCCGAAGAGGAAAGGGAAGGCACCCCCAAAGATCACAGAGGTGGTTTTGGGCCTGTACGTGCTGCCGAAGCCGGAGAGCCGCAAGCGCGCTGACAAATGGACAGGCAAGCAGCATATGATTTATTTTTTACCACCCTAGAGAAAAAGGGAGTAAAAGGGGTGGATAAGAAGGAACTATTAGGATTACTAACATGGGGATATTCTAAAGGGGTGTTTAGTAACCCTCATACGGTACATGAGATTAGTGAGTGGCGTAAATTGGGTGATTTAATATGGGATGCAGTGTTAGATGATGATAAATCAGCTAAAAAATTAGGAAAAACATGGAGAGTCGTACATAATGCCTTATTGCAACATCAGGCAGAAAGGAAAGCGGCTGAGGAGGCTTTAAAAGCCACAAAAAAGAATATACAATATGGTCAGGATGGCGAACCGCTAGCTCCGGGAGTAACAAAAGTTTTTCTACCGGTTTCGGGTGCCTCAGCTGAGGGCGTTGGCACCGAGCCATCTGCTTCTCTCTCGCCAGCGCAAGGGGTTTTACCAGTTTCGGGTGCTTTAGCTGAGGGTGTTGGGACCGGCCTTGAGCCGTCTGCTCCTCTCTTACAAGAGCAGGGAGCACAGCCAATTGCTCCGTCTGCTCCCCCCTTACAAGAGCAGGGAGCGCAGCCATCTGCTCCTCCCCCACAAGAGCAGGGAGCACAGTTACCCTTTCAACAGCCTTACGCTGCCGATCCTCCTCCCCCTCCGCCGCCCGAGAAGGCATTGCAAACTTGCTCCCAGAATAACGATCCAGATCCTGTCCCTGGGGCGCGTAGCGACCTGTGGGGGGAGATGGCAAAACAAAGGAGGGAAGCGTGGGCACAACTAGCCAAGCATGGGCTGGAAATCGGAGACGGAGATATATTGGAGGCTGCGGGTAACCTGGCATGTCCAGTAACATAAACCCCAGTAGTTGATCAAAATGGACAAGTGCAGCAACAGGTTGGCGAATATGTCCCATTAGATTGGAAATTGCTTGCTCAATTAAGGCAAACCGTTAGTCAATTTGGATTTAAAAGTGAACCGGTAAAACAAATGCTGGATTATTTGTTTAGCACCATGTTGTTGCTGCCAAATGATTTGAGGGGTATTGCAAGATTGATATTTACACAGCATCAGCAATTATTATTTAATGCTCATTGGCAAGCTTTGGTGAATGAATCTGTGGCAGTTCAAAGGGGCCCAGGAGATCCCCTCAATGGTCTCACAGCAGATGAATTAATGGGGTTAGGTCCCTACCTAAGAACAGAAGCACAAATGATTATGGGGCCAGATAAAGTTCGAGAGGCAATGAGACTGGTTAGGAATGCCATAGATAAAGTGAAAGATAGTACTGGAATTCCAATGTATATGGGCATTAAACAGGGGAGAGAGGAGGCTTTTGGCAATTTTATAGACAGGGTAGCAGAAGCCATAGATAAGGCAGGAGTTGCAGAGTTTATGAAAGGAGCACTGTTAAAACAATGTGCCTTACAAAATTGTAATGATAGCACTAGAAAAACCTTATTAACATTAGGTGCGAATTGGAGTATAGAGGAAGCCTTAGAAAGGATGGCAATGCAACCTACAGGAGCACAGGCTTTTTTAGTTGACGCTATTAAGGAACTAGGAGTAGGATTACAAAAACAAGCAGAATCAACACAGAGTCAGGTATTAGCAGCTCTTGCGCCTCTCCAAGCTTCTGCCCTAACACCGGCTTCAGGCGGTCGGCCATCACCTACTGCTAAATGCTATCGATGTGGTCAAAGAGGTCATATGAGGAGGATATGCCGAGCAGTTGGGGTCTGGTGCCAGAATTGCCAGTCTAACTCGCACAACACATCAGCCTGCCTCCGGCGATCGGGAAACTTCCGGCGCAGCGCGAATGGAGGCTGCGCCCAGACACAAATAGCCGCTGTGACTTCAACACCACCTCCTGCTTGCAGCCAGCCGCCGCAGGGAGCCTGGACACAAACAGCCGCTGTGACTTCAGCGCCACCTCCTGCCTGCAACCAGCCACCGCAGGGAGCCTTGGACTTGACCTGGCAGCAGCAGTAAATACAACAATTATGACGACACATCCTACTAGGATACCTACCGGGATTTATGGTCCAGTGGTTATCAAAGGACAAGTATATGGTGCATTGCTTTTGGGACGTTCATCTGTTTCTATCATGGGACTTTTTGTTTTACCTGGAGTTATTGATGCTGATTACACTGGGGAAATACAAATTATGGCTTACACCTTGTTTCCACCTCTAACTATAAAAGAGGGACAAAAAATAGCACAACTGGTGCCATTGCCACAACTCACAAATGGATTACAACCATTTCAAAGACAGTCAAGGGGTAATCAAGGTTTTGGCTCCTCAGGGATGGCTATGCTTACTATGGACTTGCGTAGTAGGCCCAAAAAGAAAGTGAACATTACTTACCTAAGCCAAACAATTACACTTTGGGGCTTACTGGACACTGGAGCTGATACCAGCATTGTTTCCCCTGAGCACTGGCCACCTGCTTGGCCCCGTCATGCATCTATGGATACTGTGACTGGTGTCGGAGGACTCACACTAGCACAAAAGACACCACTACTTCAGATTGAACTGGATAATCAAAAAATCAATGTGGTTTTGTCTATTGTCACGCTGCCTCCTACTGTACAGTGTCTCATTGGTCATGATATTCTTGCTCAATTGGGTGTGGTGTTGTCCAATGAGCACCCTTTGGTGTGATAGTCATTGCTTGGACTTTCCCTATTCCCATTACTTGGACTTCAGATTCTCCTGTAATGGTTAAGCAATGGCCATTAAAAAGGGAAAGTTTAATTCAAACTCATCTTCTGGTTGAGGAGCAATTTAAACAAGGACATTTAAAGCTATCAACTAGCCCATGGAATACCCCAATTTTTGTTATAAAAAAGAAGTCTGGTAAATATCGTTTGCTGCATAATCTCTGTGCAGTTAATAATCAAATGGAAGCCATGGGTGCATTACAGCCTGGACTGCCCAATCCCTCTATGTTACCTGAGGATTGGCCATTACTAATTGTTGATCTAAAGGACTGTTTTTTCACTATTGCTTTGCATCCCTCGGATACAAAACGATTTGCTTTTACACTACCGGCAATTAACAGAGGGGAGCCAGATAAAAGATTTGAATGGACGGTATTGCCACAAGGAAGCCGAACCTCCCCCACGTTATGTCAATTGTATGTGGATGCTGCACTACAACCATTAAGGAGTAAATGGCAAAAGACAGTTATTTACCATTATATGGATGACATTCTATTTGCTCAGGCAGAGCCTTTCACCGCTACCCAGCTGGAGGAAATAAAATCAACAGCAACAGGTGTCTCGGCCCTAGCGACTCAGCACCAAAGACTGTCCCAGCTGCAGATGACGATAGACGAGGACCTGCAGAAGATCGAGAAATCCATATCCTTTCTGGAGAAGTCAGTCTCCTCACTTTCAGAAGTGGTCCTGCAGAACAGGCGAGGCCTAGACCTCCTGTTCATGCAGCAGGGAGGCCTGTGTGCTGCCCTGAAAGAGGAGTGCTGTTTCTATGCAGACCACACAGGAGTTGTCAGAGACTCCATGGCAGAGCTCCGAAACAGACTAGCTCAGAGACAAAAAGACAGGGAAGCCCAGCAGGGGCTGGTTTGAATCCTGGTTCAATCGATCACCATGGCTAACCACCCTAATTTCTACCCTAGCAGGTCCGCTGACAATGTTGCTTTTAGCTGTTACCTTCGGACCGTGCCTGCTGAACAAGCTAGTCTCATTTGTCCGGAGCCGCTTGGAACGGACCGACATCTTTTTCGTAAGACGGCAACAGATGCTGTGAACTTATCAGGAACACTGCCAGTCACGAGAAAACTCGCCTGGCAGAAACTTACTCAGGTTTCCCAAAACCCTTTTCATTGTTAAACCCCAACCTTCTACCTCATTTAGTGCCTATATATATATACGCATGAAACTACCTCGCTCATTTGTAGGAGAGAGGGGGGGAGATGTGGTAGGGACAAGCATTTCGGAAGATTGCGGGATGTCACGGAAGGCTGCAGAAACCCTCTCCTCCCTCCTCCCAGAGATAAGGATCACCCTCGGAATGTAGCCCCCCTAACATAGGAGGTACCAGTACCACCCTGTACTAACCCCCAGCCCCTTCTGACGTAGGAAACCCCCCAAACTATAAAACCCCTAGAGAACAGATAATAAAGCCTATTTGACCGTCCACCACATTGGTGTAAGCGTGGTCTGTAGCCCGAGTGACCCAAGGATAATTTGGGGTCACCGTGCTGTACTCTAGAACCAGGTCGCCTTGCCTTCGGAACCAGAAGGCAACAATTGCCAACCTCCACAACAACTCACTATACACAAAGATCAATTAGGCACTTAACAACTTAATTTATTACATATAACTACAAACGAACAAATAGCAACACAACTGTATATATAGGAAACAGAACTAAACACTGATAAATTAACATCCATGTATACTTAGATAGAAATATACACATAGATGTAATTACAAACAAATATGTATCTATACACGTACATATATACAGAGCGTACATCCCTAAACACCACACTTACAGAAACAGTCCTATACAAACAGCAACCCACAAACGTGCACATCCAAATGATAATCCATCTCTAGACATTTCTACATAACAGACATGTCTGGAGATGGATAGACATGTCTATCCAAATGGATAATCCAGTTCTAGACATGTCTACACGGAACTCAAAGCAGAGGGATCCCAGCTGCCCCATCCTCAACGCCTCTCGCTCGGTCTCCTCCTGCCGTGCAGAGCAGCTCTCCTGGACAGGGACAGCAGATGGGACATCTGGCAAGCAAAGGGAACACTGAGTGAGTACGTGGACGTTTCCCTTGGCAGCAGCTGCACTTCCATCAGAGCCTCCCCAGGGGGGTCAGAAAGAGAAAGCAGCCGAGCGGGTGAGGCTGTGCTGAGCGCAGCCGCGGTGGGACTGTCCCGCAGCCCCGGCAGCCCAGCAGAGCCGGCACAGCTCCCGGGCCCTGTCGGCACAGCTGCCTTGCCCAAGGACAGCCCCTGTGCCAGCCCGTGATGAGGCAGCTGCACTGAGCAGCCCCAGCACGGGCAGGGCCCGCTCCTGCCCCGCCGGGCAGTGCCCACGGCCACAGCCCAGGGCACCCTCGGCCCCACCTGCCTGCCCGGGCCTGTGGCCTCAGCCGGGCTCTCTCCAGGCTGGCAGCAGCAGGTCCCCGTCCACTGCTCTTGCTCTTGGCCTTCAGCTCCTCCCTGCTGGCTCCCGTCAGTCTCCGGCTGTCCTCGAGGCCTTCATGGCAGCTGTGGCAAAAAGTGGAGGCTCTGGAATTGCTTCCAAAGCCTGGCAGGGCTGCAGCCCCGGAGCCCTCAGTGCTCCCTGCTGGCCCCCTCCACCCCCTCAGCCCCGCCATGCTCTCGGTGAACCCCCAGCCCCCTTCAGTTTCTTCAGCCCCTCACAGTCCTCTCACGCCCCTCAGTCCCTTCTGAGCCGTCCCGTCCCCTGAGACACAGAGCCTGTGCCACTTCCCTGTCACCTCAGCGCCACCATGGCCCTCGGCTGCCCCACCGCCCTCAGCCCCAGCAGCAGCAGCTCAGGGTCACCGTCCCTTCAGCGCCACCGCCCCCTCAGCCCCCTCTGTCTCACCGTCCTTCAGCAGCTCCTCAGGGGACAGCGCCTGGGGCCAGCGGCAGCTCCCACCGCTCCAGGGACAGCCGGGGCTGCCAGTGCTGCTCCGCCCGGTCCGGCCGCCAGCTCGGGCCAGCACAGGGACAAGGGGGCACCGGGGGAAAAGCAAAAAGTGAAAAAGGCAGCCGAGGGGGGAAAGAGCTACAAATGCAGCCTAGGCCTACACCAACAGCAATCTATCCATCAATCTCTCCATTTAAACATTCCTACTCCTCTTACTATATAACTATACACATTTATAAAGCTAACTTCATACATATGTGTATATATATATATAAATACATATTTTACTCTACACATATCAAAATCCAAGTCTGAAAATCTATAAATGTAAATAGATAATAAAATATAATTATAGCCCATCTATAACTATATACGTATCCACATTTAACTATACAGATCTATCAATATATGTGCATATAAAGAGAACACTATCATCTACAAATGGAACGATAACCACTAATAAATAGAACCATAGAACTCTATCAACACATCTACAAACAGAGGAGTTCTACCTGCCCGATGGTCACAGGCTCTCCCCTGCCTCTTCCTGCCCTGCAGGGCAGCCCTCCCGGAGACGTTGGTCACACGGCATCTGGGGAGCAAAGGGAACGCTCAGTCAATATTGGCCCTTCTGCACCTTTCCCTTGGGCAGCAACTGTCCTTCTACCAGGGGCTGTCAAAGATGGCCTGAAAGGCAGACTCTCACTTGGCAATTTGAAGCAATGTGCCCTTAAAAGAACAGGGCCCATTCCAAGTGTTCAAAGTGGGCTTCAAAACATTGAAGTATCTCGATAAAGTCTCAGCCCCCGCAGTGCAAAGGGCACCCAGGAGAGCTTGAAACACAGACTGTCCCAGCTGCCACAAGGAAGCCCAGCCTTGTTCTTTCTCTGTGCTGACAGAGAGACCTCAGTCCTCTCACTGAAATGGCTGAAGCTGAGGGTGCTGGGAGCTGAGTCATGAACCGGCTCCATTACCTGCCATCTACAAACTGCCCTCTGCAGTGAGCAGCAGCTGCTCCAACTCGACCAGCAGCTCTGGCAGGAAGGGCTGGGAGGGACAGAGCTCCCTACGAGGCCTGCAGGCTGCACCAGCTTGGCTAAGGAATGGATCCAAAGTGCTCCTTCTCTCCTCTTAGGCCTCCCTAATCAGGGGTCATTCAAGCTTTTCCTTCTGATACTGGAGTTCCTGTGATTTTTCAATTGGTTGGCCTCGGATGTTGTGCTCCTTGCTTTTCTTGTGGGTCAGGACCAATACCAGCAGACTGGTACTACATTCAGTCAGTGATTTGGACTTCTGCCCTGACTTTTTGCTCTTTTTTTCCCCTGTTCCTTCAAGAGTCGCTCAGCCCTGCCTCCCCTGGCACCCTGCAGCAAATTTATCCAGCAACTTCAGCACAAAACTGGGACACCCGGCTCGGCGACGCAACTCCCACAAGGTCAGGTTTATTCCCTGCTCTCGCGCCCCAGCAGAGGACTCGGTGTCAGAGCCTCTGGAGAAGCGTGGAGGGCAGGGCTCGGGGAGGTTGTGCCAGTGCAGGATTTGAACTAAAGGCACCAGGAAGCGCCAACCCTGCCCAGAGCAGCCATCTCACAGCTCTCTGAACCAGTGTGGGCTCTGTCCTTACCAGGCTCCTCGGGCTCCTGCGAACTATTCCTGCAGCTCTCGCTTCCAGATGCAGCCTCCTCTGCTGCA
The DNA here is from genome assembly GCA_024362935.1 of Setophaga petechia. NCBI lineage: Eukaryota > Metazoa > Chordata > Aves > Passeriformes > Parulidae > Setophaga > Setophaga petechia. The sequence continues at coordinate 2,036,601 of JANCRA010000095.1, read as the reverse complement.
GCTCTGTTGACAGGCTCCCCTCCTGAAGAATCAGGGGCAATACCAACATTGTCCTGAGCAGAAAAACAGAAAGAAAGGAACCCAAAGATCACTCACGATTTTGCTGGAATCATATCGGGCATACAATGACTCTCCTTCTCCACTCCCAAAGGCCATGGAGCACAGAGGAGGGAACACTGCCCACACGGTTCACATGACAAGCCTTTTAAACTCAGGACTCAGGGGGCCAAGGTGAAAGTGAAGCTCTTACAAAATGACCTTTGAGACAAAACACAAACACACAAAACCAGAAGACACCAAGTCAGGGGACGTGCCCCCACGCTCTGACCCTGCCTTATCCCAGAGCTGTGAGAAATCAGCCAGCACACAGCCAGGGGCTCTCCTTGCTGCCAGCCCTGCTGCCAGAAAGGGCAGAGCTCGCGGCCAGCCCTGCCCAGGGCTGTGCGCTGCAAACGCACAGGCCAAGCACACGTTTCTGCCTGAGCGTCTCAGCACCCCCAGCCAACCGCTCACACAAGCCATCACAAGGTGCTGCTTCTCGGAGCCCTCTGCTGCTGCCCCACGGGTGTCATCCAGGCAAACATTTCTGCACCCAGGCTATTTCCACGATCGCATTTGTGATCAGTGGCAAAAATCTGTAAATCGTTAGGGTAGGGAAAAAAAAGCAACCCAAAAGACCGGAAAAGCCAGACAACCAAGCAGTGTTTCTAGTCCACCGAGGAACTAAATGTTCACAATGAAGCAAATTTACTTTGGACACGAAGATATTCTCACTGTGACCAGTTCCGGAACATTCATCTCTTCTGCCATAGCCCGTCCATCAGAACCCTAAAGACTCTAAAGATGGTTCCGAGCCTGCAATGTTTCCTTTTGTTATGGAATAAAATGCTCCTCTAAACTGCCGTGTGTGACTTTACAGAAGACAAAAGTCATGCCACTTGAGAATAAGGTATTGGTAAATCCAAAAAAACACACTCTGCCCCTTGAGTCATAATCACAAATGTACTGCAGGCAATGGGTCAGCACACCAACAGAGAGAGAGACATTCTCTGGCCAACACGTGTAATAATCTGCAAAAGGACAGGGAGCTGCAGCTGCAGCCCAGCCCCAGCCACGGCTCTGGCAGCGCCTACACGCACGGCAGGGCTCACACAGCAGCAGCAGCAGCAGCTGCAGCCCTTGCTTTGCCTTGGCCTTCCCACCCAAAAGAGGCACAGCCCACATCTGCTGCAGCTGCAACAGAGGCACCTCTGGCATGCCCCTCCCCACACGGGACACTTGGCGCCTTCAGTGCCACTTCTCCAAACGCTCTTCTCCTCTTTCCCAGTAAGTAAAACCTCTTCTTCATCCCCTCTTTTAGAAATCTTTCTTTACCAAGAATAATTCAATAACTAAATCATGATGAAATAAGTTCAATTAAAGAAGCCTCTGCTTCTCAGCCGTGTAACAGGGTTCAAAAGCGCTCAGTCCAGCCCCTTTTATCCCCATCCAATGGAATTACCTGCGCAGAGGGAGATCTTTCAGACAGAGACCTCCTGATCTCCCGCATCATCTTCTCCACAGCAAGGCCCAGATCTGCCGGTGGCCATTCCTCCTCCCCAGGGGCGTTCTGTGCTGAGCTGGAGGCCGTCCATGCTGCACAAGCCGCACTGCCGGGTGCAGCGCTGCGCCCTGAAGTGCCCGGGGTGGCTGCAAGAATCCAAACACATTGGTCAGGCTCCACAACGTGGCCATGGGACACAGAGCTCTAGCGCTGCTGTGGATCAAACATGACGGGAAGCACACAGCACAAGCAGGCAGAGAATCTTTTGGCCTCCTAGCTGCCCCTGCCTAGTAGGCTTGACAACTTCTGGCCGAGAATGACAGAGCCTTGTGGAAAACTACTTCAAAACGGTCACTTTTCACGACCTTTTGGAAAAACAAGGCTACAACTCTTTTCCTACCTCGCGAGTCGCAGGCTGGGGGCTGCTGCTCCCTGTGGAGCTGCTGGAAGCGGCAGGGCTGCATGGCCAGCACCTCCCGCTCGGCCGGAGGCAGCCGCTCCCCGTGGAGCTCCTGCGAGCGGCTGCGGGGCCCCTCCGGCCCGAGCGGCAGAGGCCGCTCCCCGTGCAACCCGAGCAAGTGGCAGGGCGGGATGCCGAGCACCTCCCGCTCGGCGGGCAGCGGCCGCTCCCCGTAGAGCTCCTGGAAGCGGCTCGGCCCCTCCCGCCGGGCCGGCAGCGGCCGCTCCCTGTGCAGCAGGTGGAAGCCGCAGGGCGGGCGCCGGGCGAGCAGCGGCCGCTCCCCGGGGCGCTGCTGCAGGCGGCCAGGCCGGGGGCTGCGCAGCTCCCGCCCGTCCGGCAGCGTCCGCTCCCTGTGCAGCAGGAGGAAGCCGCTGGGGGGGCGCCCGGCCGGCAGCGGCGGCCGCTCCCTGGGCAGCGGCGTGAAGCGCCCGCGCCGCCCGGCCGCCTGCAGCGGCCGCGCCCCGGGGCGCTGCTGGGAGCTGCAGGGCGGGCGCCCGCGGCCCTCCCGGCCCGCCGCCGGCCGCTGCCTGTTGGCCGCGCTCCGGCGCTTGATGCGGAGCAGGAGGTCGGGGCGGTCGCGGCGAAAGCAGGGGTTGCTGTAGTGGAGCCAGGCCCCGGCATCGCCCGGCGCAGCCGAGCCGAGCCAGCCCGGCACCTTGCGGAAGCCGTAGCGGTAGAGCTGCCGCACGAAGCTGCGGAACTGCGTGGCCCTGAAGGTGGGCGGCACCGGGGCCGGCCCGTGGCCACGGCCCCTGTGGGCGTGGCCCGAGCTGAGCAGCTCCCGCTCCAAGAGGGAGCGGTCGAGGAGCAGCCCCTGGGCGCGGCTGTCCCAGCGCACGGAGCGGACGCGGGGGCTGTTCACCAGGCGCCAGAGCTTGGCGGGGAAGGTGCCGGCGCTGAGCCCGGCGGGCAGCGGCAGCTCCGCCATGGCGTCGATCGCCGACTGCGGCCACAACGCCCGCGGCGCAACGGCCGCGGCTGCGCCGGCGGCGCGCGGCCTCAGGGGAGCGCTGCGCTCGGGCCCGCGCGCGCCCAGCGCGGCCCCGGCGCGGGCCGGACTGGGCGGGGACGAGCGCGGCAGAGCCGCGGCTGCGGGCACTGCGCGGGCGGGGCGGCTCCGGGCCGGGCTCGGCTCGGCTCGGCTCGGCTCGGCTCGGCTCGGCTCGGCTCGGCTCGGCACAGCACGGCAGGTTATCCCCACGCTGCATCCCGTGCCTGGGTAACCGTCGGTGACAGAGAGGAAGGACATTGCTCTGTCTTGGCTGCGGAAAGGATGAAAAGGGGCGATTAGGACCTGCCCCTTCCTCCCGCACACATTCATTTGGGCTCCTTTTCAGCAGACTAGCTGGTTTTATCTCACTGTGTCTGCCTGTCTTTGGCAGAGTTGGCACATCTCTCGTGAATTGGAGTCAGCTACAGCAACAGGAAGGGGCAGCAGTTTTGTCAGCATTGATACCAAAGCCAAAGTGGGGCCCCATGGATGGATGTTGCTTTCTTCAAGGGATTTTTGGCCTAGAGTCATAGCAAACTCACACTGGTGTCTTCCCAAACGGCGTTGCCTTTTTTATTTCCACAGGAATCACCTCTTCTTTTTCTTCCCCCCATCTGGGGAGAGCTGCAATGCAGATGCCTCCTGCAGCCAACTCTTGTCACTGTACACTGACCAAGAAGATCTTGCAGTGGAGAGAGGCTTCCTAGAGCTGCTGTGGAGAGCTGAAGGGGGAAGCTTTGTCCCTTAGTCTTGAAGTCTTGTTGGGGAGCTGCTCGTGCTCTGGGGGACAGACACCAGTGGTGTTCATCCAAGCCTTGCCGGTTCGTTCCTGTAAAGAAAGAAAGAAAGCGTACGGACGCCAGATAGAGCAAAAAGGTGTACGGGAGGGAGACGGGGAAAAGGAGAGGGGTAATAGAGAAAGGAGCCCTGCAGAGGCAGAGATCAATCTTCATGGAGATAATGATCAATGCTCAGTTGATTGCAAATCTCAGGGTACATTTGTATGGTAATGCAGGGTTCAGCAACGCGAGAATACATATAACTGGTTACAAAGTGTTATGTATCGACAAAGAGCTAACCTATGTTTGGTCACGTACATAGATTGGCAAAAGTGTCAGCAGAACATTCTGCCCCATATCTTCTCTTCGCATCCTTAGAACATCTTGCTTCACATCTCTTTTCCTGGGGTACATCTTGGCCAACTTCTTCATATTGTTTGCCCAAGGGCAGCATGTTTCTGCTATAAGGCACGTATGCAGGGTTGTGCAGCTTGCTTCTATCCAGTGTCTGCTCAAAATGCTCTCTACATTCCTGAGCTTCCTGACACACCCCAGAGACTTTGGGGTTGTCATATTGGCAAACAAATTTCAGTCTGGGAACTTTTTGACATTCTTCAATTACTCGTGTGGGGTTTTTTGTTGTTTTGTTTTGGTTTGGTTTGGTTTTTTGTTGGTTTTTTTTTTTGTTTGTTTTGTTTTGTTTTGTTTTGTTGGTTTTTGTTTTTTGTTTTCCTCCAGAACAACTGTCATAATGTAATGCTTCCAGAGAATCTTTTCCTACTTTTTGGGGAACTTCCTTTTGCTCCCGTCCCAGATCAGGCCAATTCCCAGGGCTCCTTCCCAAAGTGAGCTGTAGCCCATGGCCTCCACTCCCCAGCTGGAACAGAAGGAAGCACAGAGTTTGCTGTTGTGGGAGGGGAGCTTCTCTTTCCTGCCTGCTTTCCCTTTGGCACAGGTTGGTGTGTGCTCATTTGATAAAGGCAGCTTTAAACTCTGAAGCAATTGCGTTTCAAACTGCTCCCTTCTCAAGCTCCTCTGTGGGTATCCTTGGACAAAAGGCCTCTTGCTGGGAGCTCCCAGTGGGCAGCTGAAGGAAGGAGATTGATATTTCAGGGTTGTGACTGCTGAAAGCAGCTGGTTTCTGGAGGTGTCCAGCGCTGGGAGTGGCTTCTTTTCTCACCTGCCTGCAGAAAATGAAGTCGCAAAGTGGGAATTTCATTTGTGGGGATGGCCACCAGGGCTGTTTGCCAAGAGGTGGGCTGGCAGAGAGGCAGGTCTCGTGCTAAACTGGCTGTGTGTTTGTTTTGATGGTGGGGAGCATCAGAGATGCAGACACAGACAGCAGCTGAAGGAACAGTGTGATTTACTGTAATGCAAAAGTGGAAAAAAGAGTCAGGAAAGGATAAGCTAAGCAACGCACCTCAGCATTATTACAAAAGGGTGCCTCTGGTGATTAAGGAAGATACATCACCAGGTACCCCAATGCTTTGCCGTTCATCCAGAGCTACACATCAGCTGGGGGAAGCTGTCCCAGCCAAGCCCTGCAGAGGCACGGCCGGGAACCAGGAAATCCTGCGGTGCCTCCGCCTTTGGCGGCCACGAGGCTTCCGAGTGCGCTGTGAGAGTAGCCCGGCTCTGATAGTGCTGCACGAGCAACGTGCCAGAGCTTCTGCTGGGGGGACAGCTGGTTTCGTTCTCCTCTTGGTTTTCTCCCCGAGCCTGCCCAGGAACCAAGGGAGCCGGCTTGGAGCCAGCGCCCCCCAGGCAGGGCCAGATGTGGCCTGGTCCAGATTCTAAATGCTGGAAGCTTTCCCCAGGGAGTGGAGACCTCGATCCTACTGCTAACTACGCTTTGTTGATGGGTGGGCACGTAGATCCAATGGCTGTTTGTGTCCTTACAAAGTGCACCAGTAGGGTTGAGTTGCTGAGCACGTGCACAGTTCCATGCAATGCCTTGTGTTCCTGGAAGCTGTACATCCCATTGTCTCCTCTGCAGAAGACACGGGATATGACAACAAGGCCAAGTTGTTACCTACTTTTATTTCCTCAGAACTTGTTAGACAATATTTTTTCAAAGGACTGCGTTTGCCTCTCCTCAGCTTTCTTATTTGAAGCAGAGAGCTGAAGGAGTTTCAGGCCTGTGAGTGCCTGATCTCTCTTTCCCTCAAAAGGCTCTGCCTCTCAGAGCCCCGGTTACCTGCCGGTGCTTTGGCACGGGAATCATTCATTCCTTAAACTCCATTCCCTAAACACAAGTGGACTTCAACTGCAAAGCCTCTCTTTGCAGTGGGATTGCTTTTGCCCTGCAGCCTCCATGGGCAAGGGCTTTGTGGGAGCAGGGGTCATCGGGGCCTGTGTCCTGAAACAGACCCAGGAAAAGGAGCAGATCCTGCTGCCTTCTGCTACTGCTGATCCGAGCAGCAAGTCCCCTGGCAGTTCCTTCAGGGAACTTCACACAAAGGGCTTCCATCGTACTAGTGCTTGTGAGACCTTCTTGCTTCCCAGTTGTCCTGGATTTTGGAGCATCTCAGCACTTGCGTCCATGGCCCTTCCTTCATGCCCAGCCTGCAGCAGTCACAGTCACTGCTGCCTCCCCCTTGCCGCAGCTCATTTGCCAAAGTGCTGCCAAAGGCAGCAGAGCTGGCTCAGGATCCCTGTTGGCTTCTGGTCTCTGGGATGAGCTTCAGAGGGACACTTGGAGCACTTCCTAAAGAGTTGCCCATGGGATGGGCGGTGGATTTGTCCTCCCCGGTGTCAGAGACTGAAATACAATCATTTATGGTTTAAACATTTTCATGGAAGACTTTTGCCTACCCCAGCAGAGCTGAGTTACAAAAGCTGCAGAGCTGACCGCCACACCCTGAATGGGGCTCTGAGAGGCCCTACAGGGTTCTCTGAGGAGGAGGAGATAAAGTAACAGCTCAGGGGCATTCAGGAAGCAGAAGCCAATGCCTTCAGGGTGGAGATGACAGCCCCAGGGCTATCACCACAGGTTCACTGCCAGGTTCACACAGACCCTGGCACCAAAGCTGGGGGCAGAGAGGCTTTGGGGGAGTGTTGGAAAGCCTCTGGCGAGAGGCAGTGGCCGCCCATCCTCTGCTGGGCAGAGCAGCCCAGCTGTGGGGCCCTTCACCGGGGGAAAGCTTGTCCACAACAGAGGGGGTGATGTGCCCCATCAAAGGGCCCCCAAAGGGGTGCCCAGACCCCGCACCAGAGCCCTGCAGCACGATGCCGCAGACCCTCGGTGCAGCAAGGGACAGTGTCCAACTGGCCCCCCACAGGGGAGGCACCTGGGCGTTCCCACCTGCCCAAAGCGTGTGTGAATCCAGGGAATCCCTCACTCGTCAGGATATGTGGCAGCGTGGTGTGGGACCCTCACCACCAAGGAGACCGGATGGAGGAGAGCAGCGAGACACGGTGGGACCCTTGGACGGGTGATAAAGCTGTCACACATAACCCCCACCACCCATGCAGCCTTCTTTCTCCTCCTTTCTTTTCTCTTTATTTCTCTTGGCCTCTCTTACGATTCAATAAAATACACCAATTTAGCACAAATCACAGAACACCCGTCGCAGCTGACAAATGGCATTTCTTGCAGATTGCTACGGCCGCACTGCTGATCCACGAATACACAAGAATCGATTTCAGCTGAAGAATGTCATTTATTACAAATTGCTACACCCAATTGTTGACAATATAGAACGATACAAATCTCATTTTAGGTTAAAACCAGGAATTTATTAGATTATTACAACCAGTCTGTGTAAAAATATACAAATACTAACTTCAGTTAACAAAACTAAATTTATTGCCAACCTCCACAACAACTCACTATACACAAAGATCAATTAGGCACTTAACAATTTATTACATGTAACTACAAACGAACAAATAGCAACACAACTGCATATATAGGAAACAGAACTAAACACTGATATAACAACATCCATGTATACTTAGATAGAAATATACACATAGATGGAATTACAAACAAATATGTATCTATACACGTACATATATACAGAGCGTACATCCCTAAACACCACACTTACAGAAACAGTCCTATACAAACAGCAACCCACAAACGTGCACATCCAAATGATAATGCATCTCTAGACATTTCTACATAACAGACATGTCTGGAGATGGACAGACATGTCTATCCAAATGGATAATCCAGTTCTAGACATGTCTACACGGAGCTCAAAGCAGAGGGATCCCAGCTGCCCCATCCTCAACGCCTCTCGCTCGGTCTCCTCCTGCCGTGCAGAGCAGCTCTCCTGGACAGGGACAGCAGATGGGACATCTGGCAAGCAAAGGGAACACTGAGTGAGTACGGGGACGTTTCCCTTGGCAGCAGCTGCACTTCCATCAGAGCCTCCCCAGGGGGGTCAGAAAGAGAAAGCAGCCGAGCGGGCCAGGCTGTGGTGAGCGCAGCCGCGGCGGGACTGTCCCGCAGCCCCGGCAGCCCGGAAGAGCCGGCACAGCTGCCGGGCCCTGCCGGCACAGCTGCCTTGCCCAAGGACAGCCCCTGTGCCAGCCGGGGCAGCTGCGCTGAGCAGCCCCAGCACGGGCAGGGCCCGCTCCTGCCCCGCCGGGCAGTGCCCACGGCCACAGCCCACGGCACCCTCGGCCCCACCTGCCTGCCCGGGCCTGTGGCCTCAGCCAGGCTCTCTCCAGGCTGGCAGCAGCAGGTCCCCGTCCACTGCTCTTGCTCTTGGCCTTCAGCTCCTCCCTGCTGGCTCCCGTCAGTCTCCGGCTGTCCTCGAGGCCTTCATGGCAGCTGTGGCAAAAAGTGGAGGCTCTGGAATTGCTTCCAAAGCCTGGCAGGGCTGCAGCCCCGGAGCCCTCAGTGCTCCCTGCTGGCCCCCTCCACCCCCTCAGCCCCGCCATGCTCTTGGTGAACCCCCAGCCCCCTTCAGTTTCTTCAGCCCCTCACAGTCCTTTCACGCCCCTCAGTCCCTTCTGAGCCATCCCGTCCCCTGAGACACAGAGCCTGTGCCACTTCCCTGTCACCTCAGCGCCACCATGGCCCTCGGCTGCCCCACAGCCCTCAGCCCCAGCAGCAGCAGCTCAGGGTCACCGTCCCTTCAACGCCACCGCCCCCTCAGCCCCCTCTGTCTCACCGTCCTTCAGCAGCTCCTCAGGGGACAGCGCCTGGGGCCAGCGGCAGCTCCCACCGCTCCAGGGACAGCCGGGGCTGCCAGTGCTGCTCCGCCCGGCCCGACCGCCAGCTCGGGCCCAGCACAGGGACAAGGGGGCACCGGGGGAAAAGCAAAAAGTGAAAAAGGCAGCCGAGGGGGGAAAGAGCTACAAATGCAGCCTAGGCCTACACCAACAGCAATCTATCCATCAATCTCTCCATTTAAACATTCCTACTCCTCTTACTATATAACTATACACATTTATAAAGCTAACTTCATACATATGTGTGTATATATATATATATATATACACATACATATTTTACTCTACACATATCAAAATCTAAGCCTGAAAATCTATAAATGTAAATAGATAATAAAATATAATTATAGCCCATCTATAACTATATACATATCCACATTTAACTATACAGATCTATCAATATATGTGCATATAAAGTGAACACTATCATCTACAAATGGAACGATAACCACTAATAAATAGAACCACAGAACTCTATAAACACATCTACAAACAGAGGAGTTCTACCTGCCCGATGGTCACAGGCTCTCCCCTGCCTCTTCCTGCCCTGCAGGGCAGCCCTCCCGGAGACGTTGGTCACACGGCATCTGGGGAGCAAAGGGAACGCTCAGTCAATATTGGCCCTTCTGCACCTTTCCCTTGGGCAGCAACTGTCCTTCTACCAGGGGCTGTCAAAGATGGCCTGAAAGGCAGACTCTCACTTGGCAATTTGAAGCAATGTGCCCTTAAAAGAACAGGGCCCATTCCAAGTGTTCAAAGTGGGCTTCAAAACATTGAAGTATCTCGATAAAGTCTCAGCCCCCGCAGTGCAAAGGGCACCCAGGAGAGCTTGAAACACAGACTGTCCCAGCTGCCACAAGGAAGCCCAGCCTTGTTCTTTCTCTGTGCTGACAGAGAGACCTCAGTCCTCTCACTGAAATGGCTGAAGCTGAGGGTGCTGGGAGCTGAGTCATGAACCGGCTCCATTACCTGCCATCTACAAACTGCCCTCTGCAGTGAGCAGCAGCTGCTCCAACTCGACCAGCAGCTCTGGCAGGAAGGGCTGGGAGGGACAGAGCTCCCTACGAGGCCTGCAGGCTGCACCAGCTTAGCTAAGGAATGGATCCAAAGTGCTCCTTCTCTCCTCTTAGGCCTCCCTAATCAGGGGTCATTCAAGCTTTTCCTTCTGATACTGGAGTTCCTGTGATTTTTCAATTGGTTGGCCTCGGATGTTGTGCTCCTTGCTTTTCTTGTGGGTCAGGACCAATACCAGCAGACTGGTACTACATTCAGTCAGTGATTTGGACTTCTGCCCTGACTTTTTGCTCTTTTTTTCCCCTGTTCCTTCAAGAGTCGCTCAGCCCGGCCTCCCCTGGCACCCTGCAGCAAATTTATCCAGCAACTTCAGCACAAAACTGGGACACCCGGCTCGGCGACGCAACTCCCACAAGGTCAGGTTTATTCCCTGCTCTCGCGCCCCAGCAGAGGACTCGGTGTCAGAGCCTCTGGAGAAGCGTGGAGGGCAGGGCTCAGGGAGGTTGTGCCAGTGCAGGATTTGAACTAAAGGCACCAGGAAGCGCCAACCCTGCCCAGAGCAGCCATCTCACAGCTCTCTGAACCAGTGTGGGCTCTGTCCTTACCAGGCTCCTCGGGCTCCTGCGAACTGTTCCTGCAGCTCTCGCTGCCAGATGCGGCTTCCTCTGCTGCAGCTCTGTTCACAGGCTCCCCTCCTGAAGAATCAGGGGCAACACCAACATTGTCCTGAGCAGAAAAACAGAAAGAAAGGAACCCAAAGATCACTCACGATTTTGCTGGAATCATATCGGGCATACAATGACTCTCCTTCTCCACTCCCAAAGGCCATGGAGCACAGAGGAGGGAACACTGCCCACACGGTTCACATGGCAAGCCTTTTAAACTCAGGATTCAGGGGGCCAAGGTGAAAGTGAAGCTCTTACAAAATGACCGTTGAGACAAAACACAAACACACAAAACCAGAAGACACTAAGTCAGGAGACGTGCCCCCACGCTCCGACCCTGCCTTATCCCAGAGCTGTGAGAAATCAGCCAGCACACAGCCAGGGGCTCTCCTTGCTGCCAGCCCTGCTGCCAGAAAGGGCAGAGCTCGCCGCCAGCCCTGCCCAGGGCTGTGCGCTGCAAGCGCACAGGCAAAGCACACATTTCGTCCTGGGCGACTCAGCACCCCCAGCCAACCGCTCACACAACCCATCACAAGGTGCTGCTTCTCGGAGCCCTCTGCTGCTGCCCCACGGGTGTCATCCAGGCAAACATTTCTGCACCCAGGCTATTTCCACGATCGCATTTGTGATCAGTGGCAAAAAATCTGTAAATCGTTAGAGTAGGGAAAAAAAAGCAACCCAAAAGACCGGAAAAGCCAGACAACCAAGCAGTGTTTCTATTCCACCGAGGAACTAAATGAAGGAACACAATGAAGCAAATTAACTTTGGACACAAAGATATTCTCACTATGACCAGTTCCGGAATATTCATCTCTTCTGCCATAGCCCGTCCATCAGAACCCTAAAGATTCTAAGGATGGTTCCGAGCCTGCAATGTTTTCCTTTTACTATGGAATAAAATGCTCCTCTAAACTGCCGTGTGTGACTTTACAGAAGACAAAAGTCATGCCACTTGAGAATAAGGTATTGGTAAATCCAAAAAAACACACTCTGCCCCTTGAGTCATAATCACAAATGTACTGCAGGCAATGGGTCAGCACACCAACAGAGAGAGAGAGACATTCTCTGGCCAACACGTGTAATAATCTGCAAAAGGACAGGGAGCGGCAGCTGCAGCCCAGCCCCAGCCACGGCTCTGGCAGCGCCTACACGCACGGCAGGGCTCACACAGCAGCAGCAGCAGCAGCAGCAGCCCAGCCCTTGCTTTGCCTTGGCCTTCCCACCCAAAAGAGGCACAGCCCACATCTGCTGCAGCTGCAACAGAGGCACCTCTGGCATGCCCCTCCCCACACGGGACACTTGGCGCCTTCAGTGCCACTTCTCCAAACGCTCTTCTCCTCTTTCCCAGCAAGTAAAACCTCTTCTTCATCCCCTCTTTTAGAAATCTTTCTTTACCAAGAATAATTCAATAACTAAATCATGATGAAATAAGTTCAATTAAAGAAGCCTCTGCTTCTCAGCCGTGTAACAGGGTTCAAAAGCGCTCAGTCCAGCCCCTTTTATCCCCATCCAATGGAATTACCTGCGCAGAGGGAGATCTTTCAGACAGAGACCTCCTGATCTCCCGAATCATCTTCTCCACAGCAAGGCCCAGATCTGCCGGTGGCCATTCCTCCTCCCCAGGGGCGTTCTGTGCTGCACAAGCCGCACTGCCGGGTGCAGCGCTGCGCCCTGAAGTGCCCGGGGTGGCTGCAAGAATCCAAACACATTGGTCAGGCTCCACAACGTGGCCGTGGGACACAGAGCTCTAGCGCTGCTGTGGATCAAACATGACGGGAAGCACACAGCACAAGCAGGCAGAGAATCTTTTGGCCTCCTAGCTGCCCCTGCCTAGTAGGCTTGACAACTTCTGGCCGAGAATGACAGAGCCTTGTGGAAAACTACTTCAAAACGGTCACTTTTCACGACCTTTTGGAAAAACAAGGCTACAACTCTTTTCCTACCTCGCGAGTCGCAGGCTGGGGGCTGCTGCTCCCTGTGGAGCTGCTGGAAGCGGCAGGGCTGCATGGCCAGCACCTCCCGCTCGGCCGGAGGCAGCCGCTCCCCGTGGAGCTCCTGCGAGCGGCTGCGGGGCCCCTCCGGCCCGAGCGGCAGAGGCCGCTCCCCGTGCAGCCCGAGCAAGTGGCAGGGCGGGATGCCGAGCACCTCCCGCTCGGCGGGCAGCGGCCGCTCCCCGTAGAGCTCCTGGAAGCGGCTCGGCCCCTCCCGCCGGGCCGGCAGCGGCCGCTCCCTGTGCAGCAGGCGGAAGCCGCAGGGCGGGCGCCGGGCGAGCAGCGGCCGCTCCCCGGGGCGCTGCTGCAGGCGGCCGGGCCGGGGGCTGCGCAGCTCCCGCCCGTCCGGCAGCGTCCGCTCCCTGTGCAGCAGGAGGAAGCCGCTGGGCGGGCGCCCGGCCGGCAGCGGCGGCCGCTCCCTGGGCAGCGGCGTGAAGCGCCCGCGCCGCCCGGCCGCCTGCAGCGGCCGCGCCCCGGGGCGCTGCTGGGAGCTGCAGGGCGGGCGCCCGCGGCCCTCCCGGCCCGCCGCCGGTCGCTGCCTGTTGGCCGCGCTCCGGCGCTTGATGCGGAGCAGGAGGTCGGGGCGGTCGCGGCGAAAGCAGGGGTTGCTGTAGTGGAGCCAGGCCCCGGCATCGCCCGGCGCAGCCGAGCCGAGCCAGCCCGGCACCTTGCGGAAGCCGTAGCAGTAGAGGTGCCGCACGAAGCCGCGGAACTGCGTGGCCCTGAAGGTGGGCGGCACCGGGGCCGGCCCGTGGCCACGGCCCCTGTGGGCGTGGCCCGAGCTGAGCAGCTCCCGCTCCAAGAGGGAGCGGTCGAGGAGCAGCCCCTGGGCGCGGCTGTCCCAGCGCACGGAGCGGACGCGGGGGCTGTTCACCAGGCGCCAGAGCTTTGCGGGGAAGGTGCCGGCGCTGAGCCCGGCGGGCAGCGGCAGCTCCGCCATGGCGTCGATCGCCGACTGCGGCCACAACGCCCGCGGCGCAACGGCCGCGGCTGCGCCGGCGGCGCGCGGCCTCAGGGGAGCGCTGCGCTCGGGCCCGCGCGCGCCCAGCGCGGCCCCGGCGCGGGCCGGACTGGGCGGGGACGAGCGCGGCAGAGCCGCGGCTGCGGGCACTGCGCGGGCGGGGCGGCTCCGGGCCGGGCCGGGCTCGGCTCGGCTCGGCTCGGCTCGGCTCGGCTCGGCACAGCACGGCAGGTTATCCCCACGCTGCATCCCGTGCCTGGGTAACCGTCGGTGACAGAGAGGAAGGACATTGCTCTGTCTTGGCTGCGGAAAGGATGAAAAGGGGCGATTAGGACCTGCCCCTTCCTCCCGCACACATTCATTTGGGCTCCTTTTCAGCAGACTAGCTGGTTTTATCTCACTGTGTCTGCCTGTCTTTGGCAGAGTTGGCACATCTCTCGTGAATTGGAGTCAGCTACAGCAACAGGAAGGGGCAGCAGTTTTGTCAGCATTGATACCAAAGCCAAAGTGGGGCCCCATGGATGGATGTTGCTTTCTTCAAGGGATTTTTGGCCTAGAGTCATAGCAAACTCACACTGGTGTCTTCCCAAACGGCGTTGCCTTTTTTATTTCCACAGGAATCACCTCTTCTTTTTCTTCCCCCCATCTGGGGAGAGCTGCAATGCAGATGCCTCCTGCAGCCAACTCTTGTCACTGTACACTGACCAAGAAGATCTTGCAGTGGAGAGAGGCTTCCTAGAGCTGCTGTGGAGAGCTGAAGGGGGAAGCTTTGTCCCTTAGTCTTGAAGTCTTGTTGGGGAGCTGCTCGTGCTCTGGGGGACAGACACCAGTGGTGTTCATCCAAGCCTTGCCGGTTCGTTCCTGTAAAGAAAGAAAGAAAGCGTACGGACGCCAGATAGAGCAAAAAGGTGTACGGGAGGGAGACGGGGAAAAGGAGAGGGGTAATAGAGAAAGGAGCCCTGCAGAGGCAGAGATCAATCTTCATGGAGATAATGATCAATGCTCAGTTGATTGCAAATCTCAGGGTACATTTGTATGGTAATGCAGGGTTCAGCAACGCGAGAATACATATAACTGGTTACAAAGTGTTATGTATCGACAAAGAGCTAACCTATGTTTGGTCACGTACATAGATTGGCAAAAGTGTCAGCAGAACATTCTGCCCCATATCTTCTCTTCGCATCCTTAGAACATCTTGCTTCACATCTCTTTTCCTGGGGTACATCTTGGCCAACTTCTTCATATTGTTTGCCCAAGGGCAGCATGTTTCTGCTATAAGGCACGTATGCAGGGTTGTGCAGCTTGCTTCTATCCAGTGTCTGCTCAAAATGCTCTCTACATTCCTGAGCTTCCTGACACACCCCAGAGACTTTGGGGTTGTCATATTGGCAAACAAATTTCAGTCTGGGAACTTTTTGACATTCTTCAATTACTCGTGTGGGGTTTTTTGTTGTTTTGTTTTGGTTTGGTTTGGTTTTTTGTTGGTTTTTTTTTTTGTTTGTTTTGTTTTGTTTTGTTTTGTTGGTTTTTGTTTTTTGTTTTCCTCCAGAACAACTGTCATAATGTAATGCTTCCAGAGAATCTTTTCCTACTTTTTGGGGAACTTCCTTTTGCTCCCGTCCCAGATCAGGCCAATTCCCAGGGCTCCTTCCCAAAGTGAGCTGTAGCCCATGGCCTCCACTCCCCAGCTGGAACAGAAGGAAGCACAGAGTTTGCTGTTGTGGGAGGGGAGCTTCTCTTTCCTGCCTGCTTTCCCTTTGGCACAGGTTGGTGTGTGCTCATTTGATAAAGGCAGCTTTAAACTCTGAAGCAATTGCGTTTCAAACTGCTCCCTTCTCAAGCTCCTCTGTGGGTATCCTTGGACAAAAGGCCTCTTGCTGGGAGCTCCCAGTGGGCAGCTGAAGGAAGGAGATTGATATTTCAGGGTTGTGACTGCTGAAAGCAGCTGGTTTCTGGAGGTGTCCAGCGCTGGGAGTGGCTTCTTTTCTCACCTGCCTGCAGAAAATGAAGTCGCAAAGTGGGAATTTCATTTGTGGGGATGGCCACCAGGGCTGTTTGCCAAGAGGTGGGCTGGCAGAGAGGCAGGTCTCGTGCTAAACTGGCTGTGTGTTTGTTTTGATGGTGGGGAGCATCAGAGATGCAGACACAGACAGCAGCTGAAGGAACAGTGTGATTTACTGTAATGCAAAAGTGGAAAAAAGAGTCAGGAAAGGATAAGCTAAGCAACGCACCTCAGCATTATTACAAAAGGGTGCCTCTGGTGATTAAGGAAGATACATCACCAGGTACCCCAATGCTTTGCCGTTCATCCAGAGCTACACATCAGCTGGGGGAAGCTGTCCCAGCCAAGCCCTGCAGAGGCACGGCCGGGAACCAGGAAATCCTGCGGTGCCTCCGCCTTTGGCGGCCACGAGGCTTCCGAGTGCGCTGTGAGAGTAGCCCGGCTCTGATAGTGCTGCACGAGCAACGTGCCAGAGCTTCTGCTGGGGGGACAGCTGGTTTCGTTCTCCTCTTGGTTTTCTCCCCGAGCCTGCCCAGGAACCAAGGGAGCCGGCTTGGAGCCAGCGCCCCCCAGGCAGGGCCAGATGTGGCCTGGTCCAGATTCTAAATGCTGGAAGCTTTCCCCAGGGAGTGGAGACCTCGATCCTACTGCTAACTACGCTTTGTTGATGGGTGGGCACGTAGATCCAATGGCTGTTTGTGTCCTTACAAAGTGCACCAGTAGGGTTGAGTTGCTGAGCACGTGCACAGTTCCATGCAATGCCTTGTGTTCCTGGAAGCTGTACATCCCATTGTCTCCTCTGCAGAAGACACGGGATATGACAACAAGGCCAAGTTGTTACCTACTTTTATTTCCTCAGAACTTGTTAGACAATATTTTTTCAAAGGACTGCGTTTGCCTCTCCTCAGCTTTCTTATTTGAAGCAGAGAGCTGAAGGAGTTTCAGGCCTGTGAGTGCCTGATCTCTCTTTCCCTCAAAAGGCTCTGCCTCTCAGAGCCCCGGTTACCTGCCGGTGCTTTGGCACGGGAATCATTCATTCCTTAAACTCCATTCCCTAAACACAAGTGGACTTCAACTGCAAAGCCTCTCTTTGCAGTGGGATTGCTTTTGCCCTGCAGCCTCCATGGGCAAGGGCTTTGTGGGAGCAGGGGTCATCGGGGCCTGTGTCCTGAAACAGACCCAGGAAAAGGAGCAGATCCTGCTGCCTTCTGCTACTGCTGATCCGAGCAGCAAGTCCCCTGGCAGTTCCTTCAGGGAACTTCACACAAAGGGCTTCCATCGTACTAGTGCTTGTGAGACCTTCTTGCTTCCCAGTTGTCCTGGATTTTGGAGCATCTCAGCACTTGCGTCCATGGCCCTTCCTTCATGCCCAGCCTGCAGCAGTCACAGTCACTGCTGCCTCCCCCTTGCCGCAGCTCATTTGCCAAAGTGCTGCCAAAGGCAGCAGAGCTGGCTCAGGATCCCTGTTGGCTTCTGGTCTCTGGGATGAGCTTCAGAGGGACACTTGGAGCACTTCCTAAAGAGTTGCCCATGGGATGGGCGGTGGATTTGTCCTCCCCGGTGTCAGAGACTGAAATACAATCATTTATGGTTTAAACATTTTCATGGAAGACTTTTGCCTACCCCAGCAGAGCTGAGTTACAAAAGCTGCAGAGCTGACCGCCACACCCTGAATGGGGCTCTGAGAGGCCCTACAGGGTTCTCTGAGGAGGAGGAGATAAAGTAACAGCTCAGGGGCATTCAGGAAGCAGAAGCCAATGCCTTCAGGGTGGAGATGACAGCCCCAGGGCTATCACCACAGGTTCACTGCCAGGTTCACACAGACCCTGGCACCAAAGCTGGGGGCAGAGAGGCTTTGGGGGAGTGTTGGAAAGCCTCTGGCGAGAGGCAGTGGCCGCCCATCCTCTGCTGGGCAGAGCAGCCCAGCTGTGGGGCCCTTCACCGGGGGAAAGCTTGTCCACAACAGAGGGGGTGATGTGCCCCATCAAAGGGCCCCCAAAGGGGTGCCCAGACCCCGCACCAGAGCCCTGCAGCACGATGCCGCAGACCCTCGGTGCAGCAAGGGACAGTGTCCAACTGGCCCCCCACAGGGGAGGCACCTGGGCGTTCCCACCTGCCCAAAGCGTGTGTGAATCCAGGGAATCCCTCACTCGTCAGGATATGTGGCAGCGTGGTGTGGGACCCTCACCACCAAGGAGACCGGATGGAGGAGAGCAGCGAGACACGGTGGGACCCTTGGACGGGTGATAAAGCTGTCACACATAACCCCCACCACCCATGCAGCCTTCTTTCTCCTCCTTTCTTTTCTCTTTATTTCTCTTGGCCTCTCTTACGATTCAATAAAATACACCAATTTAGCACAAATCACAGAACACCCGTCGCAGCTGACAAATGGCATTTCTTGCAGATTGCTACGGCCGCACTGCTGATCCACGAATACACAAGAATCGATTTCAGCTGAAGAATGTCATTTATTACAAATTGCTACACCCAATTGTTGACAATATAGAACGATACAAATCTCATTTTAGGTTAAAACCAGGAATTTATTAGATTATTACAACCAGTCTGTGTAAAAATATACAAATACTAACTTCAGTTAACAAAACTAAATTTATTGCCAACCTCCACAACAACTCACTATACACAAAGATCAATTAGGCACTTAACAATTTATTACATGTAACTACAAACGAACAAATAGCAACACAACTGCATATATAGGAAACAGAACTAAACACTGATATAACAACATCCATGTATACTTAGATAGAAATATACACATAGATGGAATTACAAACAAATATGTATCTATACACGTACATATATACAGAGCGTACATCCCTAAACACCACACTTACAGAAACAGTCCTATACAAACAGCAACCCACAAACGTGCACATCCAAATGATAATGCATCTCTAGACATTTCTACATAACAGACATGTCTGGAGATGGACAGACATGTCTATCCAAATGGATAATCCAGTTCTAGACATGTCTACACGGAGCTCAAAGCAGAGGGATCCCAGCTGCCCCATCCTCAACGCCTCTCGCTCGGTCTCCTCCTGCCGTGCAGAGCAGCTCTCCTGGACAGGGACAGCAGATGGGACATCTGGCAAGCAAAGGGAACACTGAGTGAGTACGGGGACGTTTCCCTTGGCAGCAGCTGCACTTCCATCAGAGCCTCCCCAGGGGGGTCAGAAAGAGAAAGCAGCCGAGCGGGCCAGGCTGTGGTGAGCGCAGCCGCGGCGGGACTGTCCCGCAGCCCCGGCAGCCCGGAAGAGCCGGCACAGCTGCCGGGCCCTGCCGGCACAGCTGCCTTGCCCAAGGACAGCCCCTGTGCCAGCCGGGGCAGCTGCGCTGAGCAGCCCCAGCACGGGCAGGGCCCGCTCCTGCCCCGCCGGGCAGTGCCCACGGCCACAGCCCACGGCACCCTCGGCCCCACCTGCCTGCCCGGGCCTGTGGCCTCAGCCAGGCTCTCTCCAGGCTGGCAGCAGCAGGTCCCCGTCCACTGCTCTTGCTCTTGGCCTTCAGCTCCTCCCTGCTGGCTCCCGTCAGTCTCCGGCTGTCCTCGAGGCCTTCATGGCAGCTGTGGCAAAAAGTGGAGGCTCTGGAATTGCTTCCAAAGCCTGGCAGGGCTGCAGCCCCGGAGCCCTCAGTGCTCCCTGCTGGCCCCCTCCACCCCCTCAGCCCCGCCATGCTCTTGGTGAACCCCCAGCCCCCTTCAGTTTCTTCAGCCCCTCACAGTCCTTTCACGCCCCTCAGTCCCTTCTGAGCCATCCCGTCCCCTGAGACACAGAGCCTGTGCCACTTCCCTGTCACCTCAGCGCCACCATGGCCCTCGGCTGCCCCACAGCCCTCAGCCCCAGCAGCAGCAGCTCAGGGTCACCGTCCCTTCAACGCCACCGCCCCCTCAGCCCCCTCTGTCTCACCGTCCTTCAGCAGCTCCTCAGGGGACAGCGCCTGGGGCCAGCGGCAGCTCCCACCGCTCCAGGGACAGCCGGGGCTGCCAGTGCTGCTCCGCCCGGCCCGACCGCCAGCTCGGGCCCAGCACAGGGACAAGGGGGCACCGGGGGAAAAGCAAAAAGTGAAAAAGGCAGCCGAGGGGGGAAAGAGCTACAAATGCAGCCTAGGCCTACACCAACAGCAATCTATCCATCAATCTCTCCATTTAAACATTCCTACTCCTCTTACTATATAACTATACACATTTATAAAGCTAACTTCATACATATGTGTGTATATATATATATATATATACACATACATATTTTACTCTACACATATCAAAATCTAAGCCTGAAAATCTATAAATGTAAATAGATAATAAAATATAATTATAGCCCATCTATAACTATATACATATCCACATTTAACTATACAGATCTATCAATATATGTGCATATAAAGTGAACACTATCATCTACAAATGGAACGATAACCACTAATAAATAGAACCACAGAACTCTATAAACACATCTACAAACAGAGGAGTTCTACCTGCCCGATGGTCACAGGCTCTCCCCTGCCTCTTCCTGCCCTGCAGGGCAGCCCTCCCGGAGACGTTGGTCACACGGCATCTGGGGAGCAAAGGGAACGCTCAGTCAATATTGGCCCTTCTGCACCTTTCCCTTGGGCAGCAACTGTCCTTCTACCAGGGGCTGTCAAAGATGGCCTGAAAGGCAGACTCTCACTTGGCAATTTGAAGCAATGTGCCCTTAAAAGAACAGGGCCCATTCCAAGTGTTCAAAGTGGGCTTCAAAACATTGAAGTATCTCGATAAAGTCTCAGCCCCCGCAGTGCAAAGGGCACCCAGGAGAGCTTGAAACACAGACTGTCCCAGCTGCCACAAGGAAGCCCAGCCTTGTTCTTTCTCTGTGCTGACAGAGAGACCTCAGTCCTCTCACTGAAATGGCTGAAGCTGAGGGTGCTGGGAGCTGAGTCATGAACCGGCTCCATTACCTGCCATCTACAAACTGCCCTCTGCAGTGAGCAGCAGCTGCTCCAACTCGACCAGCAGCTCTGGCAGGAAGGGCTGGGAGGGACAGAGCTCCCTACGAGGCCTGCAGGCTGCACCAGCTTAGCTAAGGAATGGATCCAAAGTGCTCCTTCTCTCCTCTTAGGCCTCCCTAATCAGGGGTCATTCAAGCTTTTCCTTCTGATACTGGAGTTCCTGTGATTTTTCAATTGGTTGGCCTCGGATGTTGTGCTCCTTGCTTTTCTTGTGGGTCAGGACCAATACCAGCAGACTGGTACTACATTCAGTCAGTGATTTGGACTTCTGCCCTGACTTTTTGCTCTTTTTTTCCCCTGTTCCTTCAAGAGTCGCTCAGCCCGGCCTCCCCTGGCACCCTGCAGCAAATTTATCCAGCAACTTCAGCACAAAACTGGGACACCCGGCTCGGCGACGCAACTCCCACAAGGTCAGGTTTATTCCCTGCTCTCGCGCCCCAGCAGAGGACTCGGTGTCAGAGCCTCTGGAGAAGCGTGGAGGGCAGGGCTCAGGGAGGTTGTGCCAGTGCAGGATTTGAACTAAAGGCACCAGGAAGCGCCAACCCTGCCCAGAGCAGCCATCTCACAGCTCTCTGAACCAGTGTGGGCTCTGTCCTTACCAGGCTCCTCGGGCTCCTGCGAACTGTTCCTGCAGCTCTCGCTGCCAGATGCGGCTTCCTCTGCTGCAGCTCTGTTCACAGGCTCCCCTCCTGAAGAATCAGGGGCAACACCAACATTGTCCTGAGCAGAAAAACAGAAAGAAAGGAACCCAAAGATCACTCACGATTTTGCTGGAATCATATCGGGCATACAATGACTCTCCTTCTCCACTCCCAAAGGCCATGGAGCACAGAGGAGGGAACACTGCCCACACGGTTCACATGGCAAGCCTTTTAAACTCAGGATTCAGGGGGCCAAGGTGAAAGTGAAGCTCTTACAAAATGACCGTTGAGACAAAACACAAACACACAAAACCAGAAGACACTAAGTCAGGAGACGTGCCCCCACGCTCCGACCCTGCCTTATCCCAGAGCTGTGAGAAATCAGCCAGCACACAGCCAGGGGCTCTCCTTGCTGCCAGCCCTGCTGCCAGAAAGGGCAGAGCTCGCCGCCAGCCCTGCCCAGGGCTGTGCGCTGCAAGCGCACAGGCAAAGCACACATTTCGTCCTGGGCGACTCAGCACCCCCAGCCAACCGCTCACACAACCCATCACAAGGTGCTGCTTCTCGGAGCCCTCTGCTGCTGCCCCACGGGTGTCATCCAGGCAAACATTTCTGCACCCAGGCTATTTCCACGATCGCATTTGTGATCAGTGGCAAAAAATCTGTAAATCGTTAGAGTAGGGAAAAAAAAGCAACCCAAAAGACCGGAAAAGCCAGACAACCAAGCAGTGTTTCTATTCCACCGAGGAACTAAATGAAGGAACACAATGAAGCAAATTAACTTTGGACACAAAGATATTCTCACTATGACCAGTTCCGGAATATTCATCTCTTCTGCCATAGCCCGTCCATCAGAACCCTAAAGATTCTAAGGATGGTTCCGAGCCTGCAATGTTTTCCTTTTACTATGGAATAAAATGCTCCTCTAAACTGCCGTGTGTGACTTTACAGAAGACAAAAGTCATGCCACTTGAGAATAAGGTATTGGTAAATCCAAAAAAACACACTCTGCCCCTTGAGTCATAATCACAAATGTACTGCAGGCAATGGGTCAGCACACCAACAGAGAGAGAGAGACATTCTCTGGCCAACACGTGTAATAATCTGCAAAAGGACAGGGAGCGGCAGCTGCAGCCCAGCCCCAGCCACGGCTCTGGCAGCGCCTACACGCACGGCAGGGCTCACACAGCAGCAGCAGCAGCAGCAGCAGCCCAGCCCTTGCTTTGCCTTGGCCTTCCCACCCAAAAGAGGCACAGCCCACATCTGCTGCAGCTGCAACAGAGGCACCTCTGGCATGCCCCTCCCCACACGGGACACTTGGCGCCTTCAGTGCCACTTCTCCAAACGCTCTTCTCCTCTTTCCCAGCAAGTAAAACCTCTTCTTCATCCCCTCTTTTAGAAATCTTTCTTTACCAAGAATAATTCAATAACTAAATCATGATGAAATAAGTTCAATTAAAGAAGCCTCTGCTTCTCAGCCGTGTAACAGGGTTCAAAAGCGCTCAGTCCAGCCCCTTTTATCCCCATCCAATGGAATTACCTGCGCAGAGGGAGATCTTTCAGACAGAGACCTCCTGATCTCCCGAATCATCTTCTCCACAGCAAGGCCCAGATCTGCCGGTGGCCATTCCTCCTCCCCAGGGGCGTTCTGTGCTGCACAAGCCGCACTGCCGGGTGCAGCGCTGCGCCCTGAAGTGCCCGGGGTGGCTGCAAGAATCCAAACACATTGGTCAGGCTCCACAACGTGGCCGTGGGACACAGAGCTCTAGCGCTGCTGTGGATCAAACATGACGGGAAGCACACAGCACAAGCAGGCAGAGAATCTTTTGGCCTCCTAGCTGCCCCTGCCTAGTAGGCTTGACAACTTCTGGCCGAGAATGACAGAGCCTTGTGGAAAACTACTTCAAAACGGTCACTTTTCACGACCTTTTGGAAAAACAAGGCTACAACTCTTTTCCTACCTCGCGAGTCGCAGGCTGGGGGCTGCTGCTCCCTGTGGAGCTGCTGGAAGCGGCAGGGCTGCATGGCCAGCACCTCCCGCTCGGCCGGAGGCAGCCGCTCCCCGTGGAGCTCCTGCGAGCGGCTGCGGGGCCCCTCCGGCCCGAGCGGCAGAGGCCGCTCCCCGTGCAGCCCGAGCAAGTGGCAGGGCGGGATGCCGAGCACCTCCCGCTCGGCGGGCAGCGGCCGCTCCCCGTAGAGCTCCTGGAAGCGGCTCGGCCCCTCCCGCCGGGCCGGCAGCGGCCGCTCCCTGTGCAGCAGGCGGAAGCCGCAGGGCGGGCGCCGGGCGAGCAGCGGCCGCTCCCCGGGGCGCTGCTGCAGGCGGCCGGGCCGGGGGCTGCGCAGCTCCCGCCCGTCCGGCAGCGTCCGCTCCCTGTGCAGCAGGAGGAAGCCGCTGGGCGGGCGCCCGGCCGGCAGCGGCGGCCGCTCCCTGGGCAGCGGCGTGAAGCGCCCGCGCCGCCCGGCCGCCTGCAGCGGCCGCGCCCCGGGGCGCTGCTGGGAGCTGCAGGGCGGGCGCCCGCGGCCCTCCCGGCCCGCCGCCGGTCGCTGCCTGTTGGCCGCGCTCCGGCGCTTGATGCGGAGCAGGAGGTCGGGGCGGTCGCGGCGAAAGCAGGGGTTGCTGTAGTGGAGCCAGGCCCCGGCATCGCCCGGCGCAGCCGAGCCGAGCCAGCCCGGCACCTTGCGGAAGCCGTAGCAGTAGAGGTGCCGCACGAAGCCGCGGAACTGCGTGGCCCTGAAGGTGGGCGGCACCGGGGCCGGCCCGTGGCCACGGCCCCTGTGGGCGTGGCCCGAGCTGAGCAGCTCCCGCTCCAAGAGGGAGCGGTCGAGGAGCAGCCCCTGGGCGCGGCTGTCCCAGCGCACGGAGCGGACGCGGGGGCTGTTCACCAGGCGCCAGAGCTTTGCGGGGAAGGTGCCGGCGCTGAGCCCGGCGGGCAGCGGCAGCTCCGCCATGGCGTCGATCGCCGACTGCGGCCACAACGCCCGCGGCGCAACGGCCGCGGCTGCGCCGGCGGCGCGCGGCCTCAGGGGAGCGCTGCGCTCGGGCCCGCGCGCGCCCAGCGCGGCCCCGGCGCGGGCCGGACTGGGCGGGGACGAGCGCGGCAGAGCCGCGGCTGCGGGCACTGCGCGGGCGGGGCGGCTCCGGGCCGGGCCGGGCTCGGCTCGGCTCGGCTCGGCTCGGCTCGGCTCGGCACAGCACGGCAGGTTATCCCCACGCTGCATCCCGTGCCTGGGTAACCGTCGGTGACAGAGAGGAAGGACATTGCTCTGTCTTGGCTGCGGAAAGGATGAAAAGGGGCGATTAGGACCTGCCCCTTCCTCCCGCACACATTCATTTGGGCTCCTTTTCAGCAGACTAGCTGGTTTTATCTCACTGTGTCTGCCTGTCTTTGGCAGAGTTGGCACATCTCTCGTGAATTGGAGTCAGCTACAGCAACAGGAAGGGGCAGCAGTTTTGTCCGCATTGATACCAAGCCAAAGTGGGGCCCCATGGATGGATGTTGCTTTCTTCAAGGGATTTTTGGCCTAGAGTCATAGCAAACTCACACTGGTGTCTTCCCAAACGGCGTTGCCTTTTTTATTTCCACAGGAATCACCTCTTCTTTTTCTTCCCCCCATCTGGGGAGAGCTGCAATGCAGATGCCTCCTGCAGCCAACTCTTGTCACTGTACACTGACCAAGAAGATCTTGCAGTGGAGAGAGGCTTCCTAGAGCTGCTGTGGAGAGCTGAAGGGGGAAGCTTTGTCCCTTAGTCTTGAAGTCTTGTTGGGGAGCTGCTCGTGCTCTGGGGGACAGACACCAGTGGTGTTCATCCAAGCCTTGCCGGTTCGTTCCTGTAAAGAAAGAAAGAAAGCGTACGGACGCCAGATAGAGCAAAAAGGTGTACGGGAGGGAGACGGGGAAAAGGAGAGGGGTAATAGAGAAAGGAGCCCTGCAGAGGCAGAGATCAATCTTCATGGAGATAATGATCAATGCTCAGTTGATTGCAAATCTCAGGGTACATTTGTATGGTAATGCAGGGTTCAGCAACGCGAGAATACATATAACTGGTTACAAAGTGTTATGTATCGACAAAGAGCTAACCTATGTTTGGTCACGTACATAGATTGGCAAAAGTGTCAGCAGAACATTCTGCCCCATATCTTCTCTTCGCATCCTTAGAACATCTTGCTTCACATCTCTTTTCCTGGGGTACATCTTGGCCAACTTCTTCATATTGTTTGCCCAAGGGCAGCATGTTTCTGCTATAAGGCACGTATGCAGGGTTGTGCAGCTTGCTTCTATCCAGTGTCTGCTCAAAATGCTCTCTACATTCCTGAGCTTCCTGACACACCCCAGAGACTTTGGGGTTGTCATATTGGCAAACAAATTTCAGTCTGGGAACTTTTTGACATTCTTCAATTACTCGTGTGGGGTTTTTTGTTGTTTTGTTTTGGTTTGGTTTGGTTTTTTGTTGGTTTTTTTTTTTGTTTGTTTTGTTTTGTTTTGTTTTGTTGGTTTTTGTTTTTTGTTTTCCTCCAGAACAACTGTCATAATGTAATGCTTCCAGAGAATCTTTTCCTACTTTTTGGGGAACTTCCTTTTGCTCCCGTCCCAGATCAGGCCAATTCCCAGGGCTCCTTCCCAAAGTGAGCTGTAGCCCATGGCCTCCACTCCCCAGCTGGAACAGAAGGAAGCACAGAGTTTGCTGTTGTGGGAGGGGAGCTTCTCTTTCCTGCCTGCTTTCCCTTTGGCACAGGTTGGTGTGTGCTCATTTGATAAAGGCAGCTTTAAACTCTGAAGCAATTGCGTTTCAAACTGCTCCCTTCTCAAGCTCCTCTGTGGGTATCCTTGGACAAAAGGCCTCTTGCTGGGAGCTCCCAGTGGGCAGCTGAAGGAAGGAGATTGATATTTCAGGGTTGTGACTGCTGAAAGCAGCTGGTTTCTGGAGGTGTCCAGCGCTGGGAGTGGCTTCTTTTCTCACCTGCCTGCAGAAAATGAAGTCGCAAAGTGGGAATTTCATTTGTGGGGATGGCCACCAGGGCTGTTTGCCAAGAGGTGGGCTGGCAGAGAGGCAGGTCTCGTGCTAAACTGGCTGTGTGTTTGTTTTGATGGTGGGGAGCATCAGAGATGCAGACACAGACAGCAGCTGAAGGAACAGTGTGATTTACTGTAATGCAAAAGTGGAAAAAAGAGTCAGGAAAGGATAAGCTAAGCAACGCACCTCAGCATTATTACAAAAGGGTGCCTCTGGTGATTAAGGAAGATACATCACCAGGTACCCCAATGCTTTGCCGTTCATCCAGAGCTACACATCAGCTGGGGGAAGCTGTCCCAGCCAAGCCCTGCAGAGGCACGGCCGGGAACCAGGAAATCCTGCGGTGCCTCCGCCTTTGGCGGCCACGAGGCTTCCGAGTGCGCTGTGAGAGTAGCCCGGCTCTGATAGTGCTGCACGAGCAACGTGCCAGAGCTTCTGCTGGGGGGACAGCTGGTTTCGTTCTCCTCTTGGTTTTCTCCCCGAGCCTGCCCAGGAACCAAGGGAGCCGGCTTGGAGCCAGCGCCCCCCAGGCAGGGCCAGATGTGGCCTGGTCCAGATTCTAAATGCTGGAAGCTTTCCCCAGGGAGTGGAGACCTCGATCCTACTGCTAACTACGCTTTGTTGATGGGTGGGCACGTAGATCCAATGGCTGTTTGTGTCCTTACAAAGTGCACCAGTAGGGTTGAGTTGCTGAGCACGTGCACAGTTCCATGCAATGCCTTGTGTTCCTGGAAGCTGTACATCCCATTGTCTCCTCTGCAGAAGACACGGGATATGACAACAAGGCCAAGTTGTTACCTACTTTTATTTCCTCAGAACTTGTTAGACAATATTTTTTCAAAGGACTGCGTTTGCCTCTCCTCAGCTTTCTTATTTGAAGCAGAGAGCTGAAGGAGTTTCAGGCCTGTGAGTGCCTGATCTCTCTTTCCCTCAAAAGGCTCTGCCTCTCAGAGCCCCGGTTACCTGCCGGTGCTTTGGCACGGGAATCATTCATTCCTTAAACTCCATTCCCTAAACACAAGTGGACTTCAACTGCAAAGCCTCTCTTTGCAGTGGGATTGCTTTTGCCCTGCAGCCTCCATGGGCAAGGGCTTTGTGGGAGCAGGGGTCATCGGGGCCTGTGTCCTGAAACAGACCCAGGAAAAGGAGCAGATCCTGCTGCCTTCTGCTACTGCTGATCCGAGCAGCAAGTCCCCTGGCAGTTCCTTCAGGGAACTTCACACAAAGGGCTTCCATCGTACTAGTGCTTGTGAGACCTTCTTGCTTCCCAGTTGTCCTGGATTTTGGAGCATCTCAGCACTTGCGTCCATGGCCCTTCCTTCATGCCCAGCCTGCAGCAGTCACAGTCACTGCTGCCTCCCCCTTGCCGCAGCTCATTTGCCAAAGTGCTGCCAAAGGCAGCAGAGCTGGCTCAGGATCCCTGTTGGCTTCTGGTCTCTGGGATGAGCTTCAGAGGGACACTTGGAGCACTTCCTAAAGAGTTGCCCATGGGATGGGCGGTGGATTTGTCCTCCCCGGTGTCAGAGACTGAAATACAATCATTTATGGTTTAAACATTTTCATGGAAGACTTTTGCCTACCCCAGCAGAGCTGAGTTACAAAAGCTGCAGAGCTGACCGCCACACCCTGAATGGGGCTCTGAGAGGCCCTACAGGGTTCTCTGAGGAGGAGGAGATAAAGTAACAGCTCAGGGGCATTCAGGAAGCAGAAGCCAATGCCTTCAGGGTGGAGATGACAGCCCCAGGGCTATCACCACAGGTTCACTGCCAGGTTCACACAGACCCTGGCACCAAAGCTGGGGGCAGAGAGGCTTTGGGGGAGTGTTGGAAAGCCTCTGGCGAGAGGCAGTGGCCGCCCATCCTCTGCTGGGCAGAGCAGCCCAGCTGTGGGGCCCTTCACCGGGGGAAAGCTTGTCCACAACAGAGGGGGTGATGTGCCCCATCAAAGGGCCCCCAAAGGGGTGCCCAGACCCCGCACCAGAGCCCTGCAGCACGATGCCGCAGACCCTCGGTGCAGCAAGGGACAGTGTCCAACTGGCCCCCCACAGGGGAGGCACCTGGGCGTTCCCACCTGCCCAAAGCGTGTGTGAATCCAGGGAATCCCTCACTCGTCAGGATATGTGGCAGCGTGGTGTGGGACCCTCACCACCAAGGAGACCGGATGGAGGAGAGCAGCGAGACACGGTGGGACCCTTGGACGGGTGATAAAGCTGTCACACATAACCCCCACCACCCATGCAGCCTTCTTTCTCCTCCTTTCTTTTCTCTTTATTTCTCTTGGCCTCTCTTACGATTCAATAAAATACACCAATTTAGCACAAATCACAGAACACCCGTCGCAGCTGACAAATGGCATTTCTTGCAGATTGCTACGGCCGCACTGCTGATCCACGAATACACAAGAATCGATTTCAGCTGAAGAATGTCATTTATTACAAATTGCTACACCCAATTGTTGACAATATAGAACGATACAAATCTCATTTTAGGTTAAAACCAGGAATTTATTAGATTATTACAACCAGTCTGTGTAAAAATATACAAATACTAACTTCAGTTAACAAAACTAAATTTATTGCCAACCTCCACAACAACTCACTATACACAAAGATCAATTAGGCACTTAACAATTTATTACATGTAACTACAAACGAACAAATAGCAACACAACTGCATATATAGGAAACAGAACTAAACACTGATATAACAACATCCATGTATACTTAGATAGAAATATACACATAGATGGAATTACAAACAAATATGTATCTATACACGTACATATATACAGAGCGTACATCCCTAAACACCACACTTACAGAAACAGTCCTATACAAACAGCAACCCACAAACGTGCACATCCAAATGATAATGCATCTCTAGACATTTCTACATAACAGACATGTCTGGAGATGGACAGACATGTCTATCCAAATGGATAATCCAGTTCTAGACATGTCTACACGGAGCTCAAAGCAGAGGGATCCCAGCTGCCCCATCCTCAACGCCTCTCGCTCGGTCTCCTCCTGCCGTGCAGAGCAGCTCTCCTGGACAGGGACAGCAGATGGGACATCTGGCAAGCAAAGGGAACACTGAGTGAGTACGGGGACGTTTCCCTTGGCAGCAGCTGCACTTCCATCAGAGCCTCCCCAGGGGGGTCAGAAAGAGAAAGCAGCCGAGCGGGCCAGGCTGTGGTGAGCGCAGCCGCGGCGGGACTGTCCCGCAGCCCCGGCAGCCCGGAAGAGCCGGCACAGCTGCCGGGCCCTGCCGGCACAGCTGCCTTGCCCAAGGACAGCCCCTGTGCCAGCCGGGGCAGCTGCGCTGAGCAGCCCCAGCACGGGCAGGGCCCGCTCCTGCCCCGCCGGGCAGTGCCCACGGCCACAGCCCACGGCACCCTCGGCCCCACCTGCCTGCCCGGGCCTGTGGCCTCAGCCAGGCTCTCTCCAGGCTGGCAGCAGCAGGTCCCCGTCCACTGCTCTTGCTCTTGGCCTTCAGCTCCTCCCTGCTGGCTCCCGTCAGTCTCCGGCTGTCCTCGAGGCCTTCATGGCAGCTGTGGCAAAAAGTGGAGGCTCTGGAATTGCTTCCAAAGCCTGGCAGGGCTGCAGCCCCGGAGCCCTCAGTGCTCCCTGCTGGCCCCCTCCACCCCCTCAGCCCCGCCATGCTCTCGGTGAACCCCCAGCCCCCTTCAGTTTCTTCAGCCCCTCACAGTCCTCTCATGCCCCTCAGTCCCTTCTGAGCCATCCCGTCCCCTGAGACACAGAGCCTGTGCCACTTCCCTGTCACCTCAGCGCCACCATGGCCCTCGGCTGCCCCACAGCCCTCAGCCCCAGCAGCAGCAGCTCAGGGTCACCGTCCCTTCAACGCCACCGCCCCCTCAGCCCCCTCTGTCTCACCGTCCTTCAGCAGCTCCTCAGGGGACAGCGCCTGGGGCCAGCGGCAGCTCCCACCGCTCCAGGGACAGCCGGGGCTGCCAGTGCTGCTCCGCCCGGCCCGACCGCCAGCTCGGGCCCAGCACAGGGACAAGGGGGCACCGGGGGAAAAGCAAAAAGTGAAAAAGGCAGCCGAGGGGGGAAAGAGCTACAAATGCAGCCTAGGCCTACACCAACAGCAATCTATCCATCAATCTCTCCATTTAAACATTCCTACTCCTCTTACTATATAACTATACACATTTATAAAGCTAACTTCATACATATGTGTGTATATATATATATATATATACACATACATATTTTACTCTACACATATCAAAATCTAAGCCTGAAAATCTATAAATGTAAATAGATAATAAAATATAATTATAGCCCATCTATAACTATATACATATCCACATTTAACTATACAGATCTATCAATATATGTGCATATAAAGTGAACACTATCATCTACAAATGGAACGATAACCACTAATAAATAGAACCACAGAACTCTATAAACACATCTACAAACAGAGGAGTTCTACCTGCCCGATGGTCACAGGCTCTCCCCTGCCTCTTCCTGCCCTGCAGGGCAGCCCTCCCGGAGACGTTGGTCACACGGCATCTGGGGAGCAAAGGGAACGCTCAGTCAATATTGGCCCTTCTGCACCTTTCCCTTGGGCAGCAACTGTCCTTCTACCAGGGGCTGTCAAAGATGGCCTGAAAGGCAGACTCTCACTTGGCAATTTGAAGCAATGTGCCCTTAAAAGAACAGGGCCCATTCCAAGTGTTCAAAGTGGGCTTCAAAACATTGAAGTATCTCGATAAAGTCTCAGCCCCCGCAGTGCAAAGGGCACCCAGGAGAGCTTGAAACACAGACTGTCCCAGCTGCCACAAGGAAGCCCAGCCTTGTTCTTTCTCTGTGCTGACAGAGAGACCTCAGTCCTCTCACTGAAATGGCTGAAGCTGAGGGTGCTGGGAGCTGAGTCATGAACCGGCTCCATTACCTGCCATCTACAAACTGCCCTCTGCAGTGAGCAGCAGCTGCTCCAACTCGACCAGCAGCTCTGGCAGGAAGGGCTGGGAGGGACAGAGCTCCCTACGAGGCCTGCAGGCTGCACCAGCTTGGCTAAGGAATGGATCCAAAGTGCTCCTTCTCTCCTCTTAGGCCTCCCTAATCAGGGGTCATTCAAGCTTTTCCTTCTGATACTGGAGTTCCTGTGATTTTTCAATTGGTTGGCCTCGGATGTTGTGCTCCTTGCTTTTCTTGTGGGTCAGGACCAATACCAGCAGACTGGTACTACATTCAGTCAGTGATTTGGACTTCTGCCCTGACTTTTTGCTCTTTTTTTCCCCTGTTCCTTCAAGAGTCGCTCAGCCCGGCCTCCCCTGGCACCCTGCAGCAAATTTATCCAGCAACTTCAGCACAAAACTGGGACACCCGGCTCGGCGACGCAACTCCCACAAGGTCAGGTTTATTCCCTGCTCTCGCGCCCCAGCAGAGGACTCGGTGTCAGAGCCTCTGGAGAAGCGTGGAGGGCAGGGCTCAGGGAGGTTGTGCCAGTGCAGGATTTGAACTAAAGGCACCAGGAAGCGCCAACCCTGCCCAGAGCAGCCATCTCACAGCTCTCTGAACCAGTGTGGGCTCTGTCCTTACCAGGCTCCTCGGGCTCCTGCGAACTGTTCCTGCAGCTCTCGCTGCCAGATGCGGCTTCCTCTGCTGCAGCTCTGTTCACAGGCTCCCCTCCTGAAGAATCAGGGGCAACACCAACATTGTCCTGAGCAGAAAAACAGAAAGAAAGGAACCCAAAGATCACTCACGATTTTGCTGGAATCATATCGGGCATACAATGACTCTCCTTCTCCACTCCCAAAGGCCATGGAGCACAGAGGAGGGAACACTGCCCACACGGTTCACATGGCAAGCCTTTTAAACTCAGGATTCAGGGGGCCAAGGTGAAAGTGAAGCTCTTACAAAATGACCGTTGAGACAAAACACAAACACACAAAACCAGAAGACACTAAGTCAGGAGACGTGCCCCCACGCTCCGACCCTGCCTTATCCCAGAGCTGTGAGAAATCAGCCAGCACACAGCCAGGGGCTCTCCTTGCTGCCAGCCCTGCTGCCAGAAAGGGCAGAGCTCGCCGCCAGCCCTGCCCAGGGCTGTGCGCTGCAAGCGCACAGGCAAAGCACACATTTCGTCCTGGGCGACTCAGCACCCCCAGCCAACCGCTCACACAACCCATCACAAGGTGCTGCTTCTCGGAGCCCTCTGCTGCTGCCCCACGGGTGTCATCCAGGCAAACATTTCTGCACCCAGGCTATTTCCACGATCGCATTTGTGATCAGTGGCAAAAAATCTGTAAATCGTTAGAGTAGGGAAAAAAAAGCAACCCAAAAGACCGGAAAAGCCAGACAACCAAGCAGTGTTTCTATTCCACCGAGGAACTAAATGAAGGAACACAATGAAGCAAATTAACTTTGGACACAAAGATATTCTCACTATGACCAGTTCCGGAATATTCATCTCTTCTGCCATAGCCCGTCCATCAGAACCCTAAAGATTCTAAGGATGGTTCCGAGCCTGCAATGTTTTCCTTTTACTATGGAATAAAATGCTCCTCTAAACTGCCGTGTGTGACTTTACAGAAGACAAAAGTCATGCCACTTGAGAATAAGGTATTGGTAAATCCAAAAAAACACACTCTGCCCCTTGAGTCATAATCACAAATGTACTGCAGGCAATGGGTCAGCACACCAACAGAGAGAGAGAGACATTCTCTGGCCAACACGTGTAATAATCTGCAAAAGGACAGGGAGCGGCAGCTGCAGCCCAGCCCCAGCCACGGCTCTGGCAGCGCCTACACGCACGGCAGGGCTCACACAGCAGCAGCAGCAGCAGCAGCAGCCCAGCCCTTGCTTTGCCTTGGCCTTCCCACCCAAAAGAGGCACAGCCCACATCTGCTGCAGCTGCAACAGAGGCACCTCTGGCATGCCCCTCCCCACACGGGACACTTGGCGCCTTCAGTGCCACTTCTCCAAACGCTCTTCTCCTCTTTCCCAGCAAGTAAAACCTCTTCTTCATCCCCTCTTTTAGAAATCTTTCTTTACCAAGAATAATTCAATAACTAAATCATGATGAAATAAGTTCAATTAAAGAAGCCTCTGCTTCTCAGCCGTGTAACAGGGTTCAAAAGCGCTCAGTCCAGCCCCTTTTATCCCCATCCAATGGAATTACCTGCGCAGAGGGAGATCTTTCAGACAGAGACCTCCTGATCTCCCGAATCATCTTCTCCACAGCAAGGCCCAGATCTGCCGGTGGCCATTCCTCCTCCCCAGGGGCGTTCTGTGCTGCACAAGCCGCACTGCCGGGTGCAGCGCTGCGCCCTGAAGTGCCCGGGGTGGCTGCAAGAATCCAAACACATTGGTCAGGCTCCACAACGTGGCCGTGGGACACAGAGCTCTAGCGCTGCTGTGGATCAAACATGACGGGAAGCACACAGCACAAGCAGGCAGAGAATCTTTTGGCCTCCTAGCTGCCCCTGCCTAGTAGGCTTGACAACTTCTGGCCGAGAATGACAGAGCCTTGTGGAAAACTACTTCAAAACGGTCACTTTTCACGACCTTTTGGAAAAACAAGGCTACAACTCTTTTCCTACCTCGCGAGTCGCAGGCTGGGGGCTGCTGCTCCCTGTGGAGCTGCTGGAAGCGGCAGGGCTGCATGGCCAGCACCTCCCGCTCGGCCGGAGGCAGCCGCTCCCCGTGGAGCTCCTGCGAGCGGCTGCGGGGCCCCTCCGGCCCGAGCGGCAGAGGCCGCTCCCCGTGCAACCCGAGCAAGTGGCAGGGCGGGATGCCGAGCACCTCCCGCTCGGCGGGCAGCGGCCGCTCCCCGTAGAGCTCCTGGAAGCGGCTCGGCCCCTCCCGCCGGGCCGGCAGCGGCCGCTCCCTGTGCAGCAGGTGGAAGCCGCAGGGCGGGCGCCGGGCGAGCAGCGGCCGCTCCCCGGGGCGCTGCTGCAGGCGGCCAGGCCGGGGGCTGCGCAGCTCCCGCCCGTCCGGCAGCGTCCGCTCCCTGTGCAGCAGGAGGAAGCCGCTGGGCGGGCGCCCGGCCGGCAGCGGCGGCCGCTCCCTGGGCAGCGGCGTGAAGCGCCCGCGCCGCCCGGCCGCCTGCAGCGGCCGCGCCCCGGGGCGCTGCTGGGAGCTGCAGGGCGGGCGCCCGCGGCCCTCCCGGCCCGCCGCCGGCCGCTGCCTGTTGGCCGCGCTCCGGCGCTTGATGCGGAGCAGGAGGTCGGGGCGGTCGCGGCGAAAGCAGGGGTTGCTGTAGTGGAGCCAGGCCCCGGCATCGCCCGGCGCAGCCGAGCCGAGCCAGCCCGGCACCTTGCGGAAGCCGTAGCGGTAGAGCTGCCGCACGAAGCTGCGGAACTGCGTGGCCCTGAAGGTGGGCGGCACCGGGGCCGGCCCGTGGCCACGGCCCCTGTGGGCGTGGCCCGAGCTGAGCAGCTCCCGCTCCAAGAGGGAGCGGTCGAGGAGCAGCCCCTGGGCGCGGCTGTCCCAGCGCACGGAGCGGACGCGGGGGCTGTTCACCAGGCGCCAGAGCTTGGCGGGGAAGGTGCCGGCGCTGAGCCCGGCGGGCAGCGGCAGCTCCGCCATGGCGTCGATCGCCGACTGCGGCCACAACGCCCGCGGCGCAACGGCCGCGGCTGCGTCGGCGGCACGCGGCCTCAGGGGAGCGCTGCGCTCTGGCCCGCGCGCGCCCAGCGCGGCCCCAGCGCGGGCCGGACTGGGCGGGGACAAGCGCGGCAGAGCCGCGGCTGCGGGCACTGCGCGGGCGGGGCGGCTCCGGGCCGGGCCGGGCTCGGCTCGGCTCGGCTCGGCACGGCTCGGCACAGCACGGCAGGTTATCCCCACGCTGCATCCCGTGCCTGGGTAACCGTCGGTGACAGAGAGGAAGGACATTGCTCTGTCTTGGCTGCGGAAAGGATGAAAAGGGGTGATTAGGACCTGCCCCTTCCTCCCGCACACATTCATTTGGGCTCCTTTTCAGCAGACTAGCTGGTTTTATCTCACTGTGTCTGCCTGTCTTTGGCAGAGTTGGCACATCTCTCGTGAATTGGAGTCAGCTACAGCAACAGGAAGGGGCAGCAGTTTTGTCAGCATTGATACCAAAGCCAAAGTGGGGCCCCATGGATGGATGTTGCTTTCTTCAAGGGATTTTTGGCCTAGAGTCATAGCAAACTCACACTGGTGTCTTCCCAAACGGCGTTGCCTTTTTTATTTCCACAGGAATCACCTCTTCTTTTTCTTCCCCCCATCTGGGGAGAGCTGCAATGCAGATGCCTCCTGCAGCCAACTCTTGTCACTGTACACTGACCAAGAAGATCTTGCAGTGGAGAGAGGCTTCCTAGAGCTGCTGTGGAGAGCTGAAGGGGGAAGCTTTGTCCCTTAGTCTTGAAGTCTTGTTGGGGAGCTGCTCGTGCTCTGGGGGACAGACACCAGTGGTGTTCATCCAAGCCTTGCCGGTTCGTTCCTGTAAAGAAAGAAAGAAAGCGTACGGACGCCAGATAGAGCAAAAAGGTGTACGGGAGGGAGACGGGGAAAAGGAGAGGGGTAATAGAGAAAGGAGCCCTGCAGAGGCAGAGATCAATCTTCATGGAGATAATGATCAATGCTCAGTTGATTGCAAATCTCAGGGTACATTTGTATGGTAATGCAGGGTTCAGCAACGCGAGAATACATATAACTGGTTACAAAGTGTTATGTATCGACAAAGAGCTAACCTATGTTTGGTCACGTACATAGATTGGCAAAAGTGTCAGCAGAACATTCTGCCCCATATCTTCTCTTCGCATCCTTAGAACATCTTGCTTCACATCTCTTTTCCTGGGGTACATCTTGGCCAACTTCTTCATATTGTTTGCCCAAGGGCAGCATGTTTCTGCTATAAGGCACGTATGCAGGGTTGTGCAGCTTGCTTCTATCCAGTGTCTGCTCAAAATGCTCTCTACATTCCTGAGCTTCCTGACACACCCCAGAGACTTTGGGGTTGTCATATTGGCAAACAAATTTCAGTCTGGGAACTTTTTGACATTCTTCAATTACTCGCGTGGGGTTTTTTGTTGTTTTGTTTTGGTTTGGTTTGGTTTTTTGTTGGTTTTTTTTTGTTTGTTTGTTTTGTTTTGTTTTGTTTTGTTGGTTTTTGTTTTTTGTTTTCCTCCAGAACAACTGTCATAATGTAATGCTTCCAGAGAATCTTTTCCTACTTTTTGGGGAACTTCCTTTTGCTCCCGTCCCAGATCAGGCCAATTCCCAGGGCTCCTTCCCAAAGTGAGCTGTAGCCCATGGCCTCCACTCCCCAGCTGGAACAGAAGGAAGCACAGAGTTTGCTGTTGTGGGAGGGGAGCTTCTCTTTCCTGCCTGCTTTCCCTTTGGCACAGGTTGGTGTGTGCTCATTTGATAAAGGCAGCTTTAAACTCTGAAGCAATTGCGTTTCAAACTGCTCCCTTCTCAAGCTCCTCTGTGGGTATCCTTGGACAAAAGGCCTCTTGCTGGGAGCTCCCAGTGGGCAGCTGAAGGAAGGAGATTGATATTTCAGGGTTGTGACTGCTGAAAGCAGCTGGTTTCTGGAGGTGTCCAGCGCTGGGAGTGGCTTCTTTTCTCACCTGCCTGCAGAAAATGAAGTCGCAAAGTGGGAATTTCATTTGTGGGGATGGCCACCAGGGCTGTTTGCCAAGAGGTGGGCTGGCAGAGAGGCAGGTCTCGTGCTAAACTGGCTGTGTGTTTGTTTTGATGGTGGGGAGCATCAGAGATGCAGACACAGACAGCAGCTGAAGGAACAGTGTGATTTACTGTAATGCAAAAGTGGAAAAAAGAGTCAGGAAAGGATAAGCTAAGCAACGCACCTCAGCATTATTACAAAAGGGTGCCTCTGGTGATTAAGGAAGATACATCACCAGGTACCCCAATGCTTTGCCGTTCATCCAGAGCTGCACATCAGCTGGGGGAAGCTGTCCCAGCCAAGCCCTGCAGAGGCACGGCCGGGAACCGGGAAATCCTGCGGTGCCTCCGCCTTTGGCGGCCACGAGGCTTCCGAGTGCGCTGTGAGAGTAGCCCGGCTCTGATAGTGCTGCACGAGCAACGTGCCAGAGCTTCTGCTGGGGGGACAGCTGGTTTTGTTCTCCTCTTGGTTTTCTCCCCGAGCCTGCCCAGGAACCAAGGGAGCCGGCTTGGAGCCAGCGCCCCCCAGGCAGGGCCAGATGTGGCCTGGTCCAGATTCTAAATGCTGGAAGCTTTCCCCAGGGAGTGGAGACCTCGATCCTACTGCTAACTACGCTTTGTTGATGGGTGGGCACGTAGATCCAATTGCTGTTTGTGTCCTTACAAAGTGCACCAGTAGGGTTGAGTTGCTGAGCACGTGCACAGTTCCATGCAATGCCTTGTGTTCCTGGAAGCTGTACATCCCATTGTCTCCTCTGCAGAAGACACGGGATATGACAACAAGGCCAAGTTGTTACCTACTTTTATTTCCTCAGAACTTGTTAGACAATATTTTTTCAAAGGACTGCGTTTGCCTCTCCTCAGCTTTCTTATTTGAAGCAGAGAGCTGAAGGAGTTTCAGGCCTGTGAGTGCCTGATCTCTCTTTCCCTCAAAAGGCTCTGCCTCTCAGAGCCCCGGTTACCTGCCGGTGCTTTGGCACGGGAATCATTCATTCCTTAAACTCCATTCCCTAAACACAAGTGGACTTCAACTGCAAAGCCTCTCTTTGCGGTGGGATTGCTTTTGCCCTGCAGCCTCCATGGGCAAGGGCTTTGTGGGAGCAGGGGTCATCGGGGCCTGTGTCCTGAAACAGACCCAGGAAAAGGAGCAGATCCTGCTGCCTTCTGCTACTGCTGATCCGAGCAGCAAGTCCCCTGGCAGTTCCTTCAGGGAACTTCACACAAAGGGCTTCCATCGTACTAGTGCTTGTGAGACCTTCTTGCTCCCCAGTTGTCCTGGATTTTGGAGCATCTCAGGACTTGCGTCCATGGCCCTTCCTTCATGCCCAGCCTGCAGCAGTCACAGTCACTGCTGCCTCCCCCTTGTCGCAGCTCATTTGCCAAAGTGCTGCCAAAGGCAGCAGAGCTGGCTCAGGATCCCTGTTGGCTTCTGGTCTCTGGGATGAGCTTCAGAGGGACACTTGGAGCACTTCCTAAAGAGTTGCCCATGGGATGGGCGGTGGATTTGTCCTCCCCGGTGTCAGAGACTGAAATACAATCATTTATGGTTTAAACATTTTCATGGAAGACTTTTGCCTACCCCAGCAGAGCTGAGTTACAAAAGCTGCAGAGCTGACCGCCACACCCTGAATGGGGCTCTGAGAGGCCCTACAGGGTTCTCTGAGGAGGAGGAGATAAAGTAACAGCTCAGGGGCATTCAGGAAGCAGAAGCCAATGCCTTCAGGGTGGAGATGACAGCCCCAGGGCTATCACCACAGGTTCACTGCCAGGTTCACACAGACCCTGGCACCAAAGCTGGGGCAGAGAGGCTTTGGGGGAGTGTTGGAAAGCCTCTGGCGAGAGGCAGTGGCCGCCCATCCTCTGCTGGGCAGAGCAGCCCAGCTGTGGGGCCCTTCACCGGGGGAAAGCTTGTCCACAACAGAGGGGGTGATGTGCCCCATCAAAGGGCCCCCAAAGGGGTGCCCAGACCCCGCACCAGAGCCCTGCAGCACGATGCCGCAGACCCTCGGTGCAGCAAGGGACAGTGTCCAACTGGCCCCCCACAGGGGAGGCACCTGGGCGTTCCCACCTGCCCAAAGCGTGTGTGAATCCAGGGAATCCCTCACTCGTCAGGATGTGTGGCAGCGTGGTGTGGGACCCTCACCACCAAGGAGACCGGATGGAGGAGAGCAGCGAGACACGGTGGGACCCTTGGACGGGTGATAAAGCTGTCACACATAACCCCCACCACCCATGCAGCCTTCTTTCTCCTCCTTTCTTTTCTCTTTATTTGTCTTGGCCTCTCTTACGATTCAATAAAATACACCAATTTAGCACAAATCACAGAACACCCGTCGCAGCTGACAAATGGCATTTCTTGCAGATTGCTACGGCCGCACTGCTGATCCACGAATACACAAGAATCGATTTCAGCTGAAGAATGTCATTTATTACAAATTGCTACACCCAATTGTTGACAATATAGAATGACACAAATCTCATTTTAGGTTAAAACCAGGAATTTATTAGATTATTACAACCAGTCTGTGTAAAAATATACAAATACTAACTTCAGTTAACAAAACTAAATTTATTGCCAACCTCCACAACAACTCACTATACACAAAGATCAATTAGGCACTTAACAATTTATTACATGTAACTACAAACGAACAAATAGCAACACAACTGCATATATAGGAAACAGAACTAAACACTGATATAACAACATCCATGTATACTTAGATAGAAATATACACATAGATGGAATTACAAACAAATATGTATCTATACACGTACATATATACAGAGCGTACATCCCTAAACACCACACTTACAGAAACAGTCCTATACAAACAGCAACCCACAAACGTGCACATCCAAATGATAATGCATCTCTAGACATTTCTACATAACAGACATGTCTGGAGATGGACAGACATGTCTATCCAAATGGATAATCCAGTTCTAGACATGTCTACACGGAGCTCAAAGCAGAGGGATCCCAGCTGCCCCATCCTCAACGCCTCTCGCTCGGTCTCCTCCTGCCGTGCAGAGCAGCTCTCCTGGACAGGGACAGCAGATGGGACATCTGGCAAGCAAAGGGAACACTGAGTGAGTACGGGGACGTTTCCCTTGGCAGCAGCTGCACTTCCATCAGAGCCTCCCCAGGGGGGTCAGAAAGAGAAAGCAGCCGAGCGGGCCAGGCTGTGGTGAGCGCAGCCGCGGCGGGACTGTCCCGCAGCCCCGGCAGCCCGGAAGAGCCGGCACAGCTGCCGGGCCCTGCCGGCACAGCTGCCTTGCCCAAGGACAGCCCCTGTGCCAGCCCGAGCTGGGGCAGCTGCGCTGAGCAGCCCCAGCACGGGCAGGGCCCGCTCCTGCCCCGCCGGGCAGTGCCCACGGCCACAGCCCACGGCACCCTCGGCCCCACCTGCCTGCCCGGGCCTGTGGCCTCAGCCGGGCTCTCTCCAGGCTGGCAGCAGCAGGTCCCCGTCCACTGCTCTTGCTCTTGGCCTTCAGCTCCTCCCCGCTGGCTCCCGTCAGTCTCCGGCTGTCCTCGAGGCCTTCATGGCAGCTGTGGCAAAAAGTGGAGGCTCTGGAATTGCTTCCAAAGCCTGGCAGGGCTGCAGCCCCGGAGCCCTCAGTGCTCCCTGCTGGCCCCCTCCACCCCCTCAGCCCCGCCATGCTCTCGGTGAACCCCCAGCCCCCTTCAGTTTCTTCAGCCCCTCACAGTCCTCTCACGCCCCTCAGTCCCTTCTGAGCCGTCCCGTCCCCTGAGACACAGAGCCTGTGCCACTTCCCTGTCACCTCAGCGCCACCATGGCCCTCGGCTGCCCCACAGCCCTCAG
Organism: Setophaga petechia; assembly: GCA_024362935.1. Classification (NCBI taxonomy): domain Eukaryota; kingdom Metazoa; phylum Chordata; class Aves; order Passeriformes; family Parulidae; genus Setophaga; species Setophaga petechia. Next base: position 1,995,883 of record JANCRA010000095.1, on the reverse strand, counting down.
CCCCAGCAGCAGCAGCTCAGGGTCACCGTCCCTTCAGCGCCACCGCCCCCTCAGCCCACTCTGTCTCACCGTCCTTCAGCAGCTCCTCAGGGGACAGCGCCTGGGGCCAGCGGCAGCTCCCACCGCTCCAGGGACAGCCGGGGCTGCCAGTGCTGCTCCGCCCGGCCCGGCCGCCAGCTCGGGCCCAGCACAGGGACAAGGGGGCACCGGGGGAAAAGCAAAAAGTGAAAAAGGCAGCCGAGGGGGGAAAGAACTACAAATGCAGCCTAGGCCTACACCAACAGCAATCTATCCATCAATCTCTCCATTTAAACATTCCTACTCCTCTTACTATATAACTATACACATTTATAAAGCTAACTTCATACATATGTGTGTATATATATATATATATATACACATACATATTTTACTCTACACATATCAAAATCTAAGCCTGAAAATCTATAAATGTAAATAGATAATAAAATATAATTATAGCCCATCTATAACTATATACATATCCACATTTAACTATACAGATCTATCAATATATGTGCATATAAAGTGAACACTATCATCTACAAATGGAACGATAACCACTAATAAATAGAACCACAGAACTCTATAAACACATCTACAAACAGAGGAGTTCTACCTGCCCGATGGTCACAGGCTCTCCCCTGCCTCTTCCTGCCCTGCAGGGCAGCCCTCCCGGAGACGTTGGTCACACGGCATCTGGGGAGCAAAGGGAACGCTCAGTCAATATTGGCCCTTCTGCACCTTTCCCTTGGGCAGCAACTGTCCTTCTACCAGGGGCTGTCAAAGATGGCCTGAAAGGCAGACTCTCACTTGGCAATTTGAAGCAATGTGCCCTTAAAAGAACAGGGCCCATTCCAAGTGTTCAAAGTGGGCTTCAAAACATTGAAGTATCTCGATAAAGTCTCAGCCCCCGCAGTGCAAAGGGCACCCAGGAGAGCTTGAAACACAGACTGTCCCAGCTGCCACAAGGAAGCCCAGCCTTGTTCTTTCTCTGTGCTGACAGAGAGACCTCAGTCCTCTCACTGAAATGGCTGAAGCTGAGGGTGCTGGGAGCTGAGTCATGAACCGGCTCCATTACCTGCCATCTACAAACTGCCCTCTGCAGTGAGCAGCAGCTGCTCCAACTCGACCAGCAGCTCTGGCAGGAAGGGCTGGGAGGGACAGAGCTCCCTACGAGGCCTGCAGGCTGCACCAGCTTGGCTAAGGAATGGATCCAAAGTGCTCCTTCTCTCCTCTTAGGCCTCCCTAATCAGGGGTCATTCAAGCTTTTCCTTCTGATACTGGAGTTCCTGTGATTTTTCAATTGGTTGGCCTCGGATGTTGTGCTCCTTGCTTTTCTTGTGGGTCAGGACCAATACCAGCAGACTGGTACTACATTCAGTCAGTGATTTGGACTTCTGCCCTGACTTTTTGCTCTTTTTTTCCCCTGTTCCTTCAAGAGTCGCTCAGCCCGGCCTCCCCTGGCACCCTGCAGCAAATTTATCCAGCAACTTCAGCACAAAACTGGGACACCCGGCTCGGCGACGCAACTCCCACAAGGTCAGGTTTATTCCCTGCTCTCGCGCCCCAGCAGAGGACTCGGTGTCAGAGCCTCTGGAGAAGCGTGGAGGGCAGGGCTCAGGGAGGTTGTGCCAGTGCAGGATTTGAACTAAAGGCACCAGGAAGCGCCAACCCTGCCCAGAGCAGCCATCTCACAGCTCTCTGAACCAGTGTGGGCTCTGTCCTTACCAGGCTCCTCGGGCTCCTGCGAACTGTTCCTGCAGCTCTCGCTGCCAGATGCGGCTTCCTCTGCTGCAGCTCTGTTCACAGGCTCCCCTCCTGAAGAATCAGGGGCAACACCAACATTGTCCTGAGCAGAAAAACAGAAAGAAAGGAACCCAAAGATCACTCACGATTTTGCTGGAATCATATCGGGCATACAATGACTCTCCTTCTCCACTCCCAAAGGCCATGGAGCACAGAGGAGGGAACACTGCCCACACGGTTCACATGGCAAGCCTTTTAAACTCAGGATTCAGGGGGCCAAGGTGAAAGTGAAGCTCTTACAAAATGACCGTTGAGACAAAACACAAACACACAAAACCAGAAGACACTAAGTCAGGAGACGTGCCCCCACGCTCCGACCCTGCCTTATCCCAGAGCTGTGAGAAATCAGCCAGCACACAGCCAGGGGCTCTCCTTGCTGCCAGCCCTGCTGCCAGAAAGGGCAGAGCTCGCCGCCAGCCCTGCCCAGGGCTGTGCGCTGCAAGCGCACAGGCAAAGCACACATTTCGTCCTGGGCGACTCAGCACCCCCAGCCAACCGCTCACACAACCCATCACAAGGTGCTGCTTCTCGGAGCCCTCTGCTGCTGCCCCACGGGTGTCATCCAGGCAAACATTTCTGCACCCAGGCTATTTCCACGATCGCATTTGTGATCAGTGGCAAAAAATCTGTAAATCGTTAGAGTAGGGAAAAAAAAGCAACCCAAAAGACCGGAAAAGCCAGACAACCAAGCAGTGTTTCTATTCCACCGAGGAACTAAATGAAGGAACACAATGAAGCAAATTAACTTTGGACACAAAGATATTCTCACTATGACCAGTTCCGGAATATTCATCTCTTCTGCCATAGCCCGTCCATCAGAACCCTAAAGATTCTAAGGATGGTTCCGAGCCTGCAATGTTTTCCTTTTACTATGGAATAAAATGCTCCTCTAAACTGCCGTGTGTGACTTTACAGAAGACAAAAGTCATGCCACTTGAGAATAAGGTATTGGTAAATCCAAAAAAACACACTCTGCCCCTTGAGTCATAATCACAAATGTACTGCAGGCAATGGGTCAGCACACCAACAGAGAGAGAGAGACATTCTCTGGCCAACACGTGTAATAATCTGCAAAAGGACAGGGAGCGGCAGCTGCAGCCCAGCCCCAGCCACGGCTCTGGCAGCGCCTACACGCACGGCAGGGCTCACACAGCAGCAGCAGCAGCAGCAGCAGCCCAGCCCTTGCTTTGCCTTGGCCTTCCCACCCAAAAGAGGCACAGCCCACATCTGCTGCAGCTGCAACAGAGGCACCTCTGGCATGCCCCTCCCCACACGGGACACTTGGCGCCTTCAGTGCCACTTCTCCAAACGCTCTTCTCCTCTTTCCCAGCAAGTAAAACCTCTTCTTCATCCCCTCTTTTAGAAATCTTTCTTTACCAAGAATAATTCAATAACTAAATCATGATGAAATAAGTTCAATTAAAGAAGCCTCTGCTTCTCAGCCGTGTAACAGGGTTCAAAAGCGCTCAGTCCAGCCCCTTTTATCCCCATCCAATGGAATTACCTGCGCAGAGGGAGATCTTTCAGACAGAGACCTCCTGATCTCCCGAATCATCTTCTCCACAGCAAGGCCCAGATCTGCCGGTGGCCATTCCTCCTCCCCAGGGGCGTTCTGTGCTGCACAAGCCGCACTGCCGGGTGCAGCGCTGCGCCCTGAAGTGCCCGGGGTGGCTGCAAGAATCCAAACACATTGGTCAGGCTCCACAACGTGGCCGTGGGACACAGAGCTCTAGCGCTGCTGTGGATCAAACATGACGGGAAGCACACAGCACAAGCAGGCAGAGAATCTTTTGGCCTCCTAGCTGCCCCTGCCTAGTAGGCTTGACAACTTCTGGCCGAGAATGACAGAGCCTTGTGGAAAACTACTTCAAAACGGTCACTTTTCACGACCTTTTGGAAAAACAAGGCTACAACTCTTTTCCTACCTCGCGAGTCGCAGGCTGGGGGCTGCTGCTCCCTGTGGAGCTGCTGGAAGCGGCAGGGCTGCATGGCCAGCACCTCCCGCTCGGCCGGAGGCAGCCGCTCCCCGTGGAGCTCCTGCGAGCGGCTGCGGGGCCCCTCCGGCCCGAGCGGCAGAGGCCGCTCCCCGTGCAGCCCGAGCAAGTGGCAGGGCGGGATGCCGAGCACCTCCCGCTCGGCGGGCAGCGGCCGCTCCCCGTAGAGCTCCTGGAAGCGGCTCGGCCCCTCCCGCCGGGCCGGCAGCGGCCGCTCCCTGTGCAGCAGGTGGAAGCCGCAGGGCGGGCACCGGGCGAGCAGCGGCCGCTCCCCGGGGCGCTGCTGCAGGCGGCCGGGCCGGGGGCTGCGCAGCTCCCGCCCGTCCGGCAGCGTCCGCTCCCTGTGCAGCAGGAGGAAGCCGCTGGGCGGGCGCCCGGCCGGCAGCGGCGGCCGCTCCCTGGGCAGCGGCGTGAAGCGCCCGCGCCGCCCGGCCGCCTGCAGCGGCCGCGCCCCGGGGCGCTGCTGGGAGCTGCAGGGCGGGCGCCCGCGGCCCTCCCGGCCCGCCGCCGGTCGCTGCCTGTTGGCCGCGCTCCGGCGCTTGATGCGGAGCAGGAGGTCGGGGCGGTCGCGGCGAAAGCAGGGGTTGCTGTAGTGGAGCCAGGCCCCGGCATCGCCCGGCGCAGCCGAGCCGAGCCAGCCCGGCACCTTGCGGAAGCCGTAGCAGTAGAGCTGCCGCACGAAGCCGCGGAACTGCGTGGCCCTGAAGGTGGGCGGCACCGGGGCCGGCCCGTGGCCACGGCCCCTGTGGGCGTGGCCCGATCTGAGCAGCTCCCGCTCCAAGAGGGAGCGGTCGAGGAGCAGCCCCTGGGCGCGGCTGTCCCAGCGCACGGAGCGGACGCGGGGGCTGTTCACCAGGCGCCAGAGCTTTGCGGGGAAGGTGCCGGCGCTGAGCCCGGCGGGCAGCGGCAGCTCCGCCATGGCGTCGATCGCCGACTGCGGCCACAACGCCCGCGGCGCAACGGCCGCGGCTGCGCCGGCGGCGCGCGGCCTCAGGGGAGCGCTGCGCTCGGGCCCGCGCGCGCCCAGCGCGGCCCCGGCGCGGGCCGGACTGGGCGGGGACGAGCGCGGCAGAGCCGCGGCTGCGGGCACTGCGCGGGCGGGGCGGCTCCGGGCCGGGCCGGGCTCGGCTCGGCTCGGCTCGGCTCGGCTCGGCTCGGCACAGCACGGCAGGTTATCCCCACGCTGCATCCCGTGCCTGGGTAACCGTCGGTGACAGAGAGGAAGGACATTGCTCTGTCTTGGCTGCGGAAAGGATGAAAAGGGGCGATTAGGACCTGCCCCTTCCTCCCGCACACATTCATTTGGGCTCCTTTTCAGCAGACTAGCTGGTTTTATCTCACTGTGTCTGCCTGTCTTTGGCAGAGTTGGCACATCTCTCGTGAATTGGAGTCAGCTACAGCAACAGGAAGGGGCAGCAGTTTTGTCCGCATTGATACCAAGCCAAAGTGGGGCCCCATGGATGGATGTTGCTTTCTTCAAGGGATTTTTGGCCTAGAGTCATAGCAAACTCACACTGGTGTCTTCCCAAACGGCGTTGCCTTTTTTATTTCCACAGGAATCACCTCTTCTTTTTCTTCCCCCCATCTGGGGAGAGCTGCAATGCAGATGCCTCCTGCAGCCAACTCTTGTCACTGTACACTGACCAAGAAGATCTTGCAGTGGAGAGAGGCTTCCTAGAGCTGCTGTGGAGAGCTGAAGGGGGAAGCTTTGTCCCTTAGTCTTGAAGTCTTGTTGGGGAGCTGCTCGTGCTCTGCGGGACAGACACCAGTGGTGTTCATCCAAGCCTTGCCGGTTCGTTCCTGTAAAGAAAGAAAGAAAGTGTACGGACGCCAGATAGAGCAAAAAGGTGTACGGGAGGGAGACGGGGAAAAGGAGAGGGGTAATAGAGAAAGGAGCCCTGCAGAGGCAGAGATCAATCTTCATGGAGATAATGATCAATGCTCAGTTGATTGCAAATCAAACTTAACGAGCTCTTTGATGAGGGACCGGGGGACTGGGGACCACTGGATGCGGGGATTTCCCCCGCCCCTGTTCCGGTGGTAAGTCACCGGAGCCGCCATGATGGGATCAGCAAGCTCCGGTGTGCCCTCCTTCCCCTCGGCCCCGGTCCCCGGCCCGTGGGAAAAATCTGGCCAAGATGGCCGACCGTGGGAACCGGAACCCAGGGGGAGTGGACAGGAAGGGGCGGGGTCAGGGGTGCCATGGGAACCCGGGGCAGGGACTGACGGGAGAGGGCCCGCCCACTGGGTTGGGCAAGGAGGCAGGGCCTGAGGCGGAGGCGGAGCGTGAGGAGGAGCCACAGAGGAGGAGGGCGGAGCGCTGGGAGAGGGAGGGGTGAAGAAAGGAAAGGCGGGATCGGGAGGGAGAAAGGGGTTGAGACTGGGGAGGAAAGGATTGGAAGATGGACAGCAGGAAGGGTTTGGGTAGGGATAAGGTGGGGGTAGGGGCTTCCCCTGCTGGGATGCCTCATGGTTCCCGCCATCTTGTGCTCCACAGGAGCCATCTTGTGTTGGGACCATGAAGCGAACTTTGGAAGTTAACTTGGGGGACTTAACAACTCGGTATGAGGGTGCTGGGGAAGATGGGGGAAAGGGAGAACCGGCCGGAGTCTGGCCAGGACTCCGACCGCGGGGGGATTGGCGACCCTGAGGAGAGCCAGGGCGGTGGAGAGACTCCTGCCTGCTGTGGTCAGGGGCTGCCCTCCTCAGGATCCCAGGTCTTATGGGCGAAGGGGGACAGGGCGGAGGGGTAGGAGCACACTCAGGGTTACTCACAGGGAGGGGCGAAGGGGGACAGGGCTGAGGGGTAGGAGCACGCTCAGGGCTACTAACAGAGATAGAACTGGGGACAGAGACTGAACTTTGGAGCTTGGGGCGTTCTCTCAGTTTCTTAGTTTCCTGCTTCCTCAGCACCTGCAGGAGCTGAGTCACCCAATTAAGGTGCCTGGCCAATTTCAATTTCTTAGTGAGTGCAATCTCCTCCGACCGGGCCAAATAGGATAATTATCTGGAGACCTCCTCCCAAAATCGGAGGCTCCTATACTGATCGGAGGAGAAATTCGGAAACTGAGAGGAAACCCAACGAATCAAGCTCCTGATTTCATTTTGTCTAACTAGAACTTTTCCATCAACCAAAACCTCTACAAAAACTAAAACAGCCTCACGCTGCTCGGCCGACAGTCTCGCACCCATGACTGTTGTTGTTTAAATGGCCGAGCAGCCTCAACCAGCACCCGATTAACAAAAGAAGGGGAAACTAAACAACCGAAAAGGGGATTAGCGAAGAAAATTCTCTCCCCAAGGCCCTCTGCCCCAAAAGAAAGAGCGACCTCCTCCCGGCAGGCAAAACGGCTGGGGGGGTCAGATAAAAGACAGAGGGGGTACTCACCGAACCTGGGGGTAGAACAAGGGTCCGGGTGCCGGGAAAATCACCTCCGAGGACCGATCCTGGGTGCAGGAGGTCAACGATCCTATCCCCCGGAGCGCAACCCCTAGTGCCCAGGGGTCTGCTCGACGGGGGTACTGCCGCGCCCAAAGGAGACGGATGTCTTCGGAACGTGGGTCCGACGTAGTCCAGGGGACGATGATGCAAAGCAGCCCCACGTTGGGCGCCAGCAGCTGTGGCGGTGCCGAATCTGAGCCCGGCTGGCCCACAGAGATGCACAGCCAACAGCCTGTTCTTCCAGGCACGGGCAGCTGCAAAGTCCAGGATCTCCAACCGGAGCAACTGGAAATCGATGCCCTTCTCGGAGCTCCCTCCACGTCTGAGGTGGAGGAGGCAGCTCCAGCAGGCTGAGGAACAGAGGCGACAGCACGAACGAAGGTGAAGGACCAGGCGTGAGGCAGCAGTTCTCCACAGCAGAGGGAAGGTTTATTGAAGGGAGCGAAGGGTACTGACAGGGAGGAAGGCTGCAGGGAACTGCCCCGAAGGGCGGGGAGAACACAACATATATAGGGGGACCAGGGGGAGGTGAACCCCTTCCTCTGGCCAATAACCTTGGAACATAACATAACGGACATGGGGAGGCAGCAAATGAAATTACATAAGGGGTGGGACAGCTCTCTCCTGCCCAATCACCCTCTGCCCTGGGGAGAAGGTTCTGGAGAAGCAGGCAGGGGCAGAGAGTGACGGGCAGGCAGGCTGGCAACTTAGCATACAGGGGTGGGGATTAAAAGATACAAAAAGGCGGGAGTAACCAAGGTAACTAACTGACGGACAGCCCTGCAGAGGGAAAAACAGGGGGAGGGGAAACCTGGCAAGCGCCATCTTGGGTAATTGAAACTAATACATTACAATACAACAAATTAAAGTTTAACTGAACCGAGAAGGGGGAGGGAGACTGCGGGGGCGCACCGCAACAAGGCGTCTTAGACAACTTTCTTTTTCTTGTTGCAAAAAACTCTGCAGCCCTCTGTGGAACCTCCACAAAACGATGGAAGTTGTTTAGTGAGCAGGAAGGTTTTCTCCTTGCGAGACATAGTGAAAAAGCTATTTGCTTAGATGTAGGTGTCAGGAAACACTTACTGCAGTGCACTGACAGGGCAATTGCTACACAGCACTGGGATTGTGTAAGCAGCTTGCCAAGTGATAGAAAACAGTACCTTTCCACTGTCTTGCCTTTTCCATTCACATTAATACTTGAAAGAAAGGCGTCTTAGACAACTTTTTTTTTCTTGTTGCGAAACACTCTGCAGCCCTCTGTGCAACTTCTAGAACACGATGGGAGATGTTTCGTGAGCAGAAACGTTTTCTATTTGCGAGACATAGTGAAAAAGCTATTTGCTTAGATGTAGGTAACAAGAAACACTTACTGCAGTGAAGTGACAAGTTAATTGTTACACAGCACTGGGATTGTGTAAGCAGCTTGCAAAGTGATAGGAAACAGTACTTTCCCACTCTCTTGCCTTTCCATTCACATTAATACTTGAAAGGAAGGCGTCTCAGACAACTTTCTTTTTCTTGTTGCAAAACACTCTGCAGCCCATGTGCAACCCCTAGAACACGATAGGAGATGTTTAGTGAGCAGGAACGTTTGCTCCTTGCGAGACATAGTGAAAAAGCTATTTGCTTAGATGTAGGTGTCAAGAAACACTTACTGCAGTGCACTGACAGGGCAATTGCTACACAGCACTGGGATTGTGTAAGCAGCTTGCCAAGTGATAGAAAACAGTACCTTTCCACTGTCTTGCCTTTTCCATTCACATTAATACTTGAAAGAAAGGCGTCTTAGACAACTTTTTTTTTCTTGTTGCAAAACACTCTGCAGCCCTCTGTGCAACTTCTAGAACACGATGGGAGATGTTTCGTGAGCAGAAATGTTTTCTATTTGCGAGACATAGTGAAAAAGCTATTTGCTTAGATGTAGGTAATAAGAAACACTTACTGCAGTGAAGTGAGAAGTTAATTGTTACACAGCACTGGGATTGTGTAAGCAGCTTGCAAAGTGATAGGAAACAGTACTTTCCCACTCTCTTGCCTTTCCATTCACAATAATACTTGAAAGGAAGGCGTCTCAGACAACTTTCTTTATCTTGTTGCAAAACACTCTGCAGCCCTCTGTGCAACCCCTAGAACACGATAGGAGATGTTTAGTGAGCAGGAAGCTTTTCTCCTTGCGAGACATAGTGAAAAAGCTATTTGCTTAGATGTAGGTGACAAGAAACACTTCCTGCAGTGCACTGAAAAGCTAATTGCTACACAACACTGGGATTGTGTAAGCAGCTTGCAAAAGGATAGAAAACAGTACCTTTCCACTCTCCTGCCTTTTCCATTCGCATTGCTATTCGAATGGAACGAGTTTTGGAGAACTTGGTTTGGCTTCTTGCAAAACACTCCGCACACCTCCGCGCAACTTCTAGAACATGATAGGAGATGTTTACAGAGCAGGAACATTTTCTCTGAGCGAGATATAGTGAAAAAGCTTTTTGCTTAGATGTAGGTGACCGCAGGCACTTACTGCAGTGCCCTGGAAAGCTAATCGTAGCACAACACTGGGATTGTGTGTGCTGCTTGCAAAGTGATAGAAACACTACCTTTCCACTGTCCTGCATTTTCCCTTTCGAGGAACATTCGAATGGAAGGCGTTTTGGACAAGTTTCTTTTTCTTCTTGCAGAACACTCTGCAGACCTGCGTGCAACCTCTAGAACACGATGGGAGATGTTTCCTGAACAGGCACACAGTTTCTCCCTGCGCGATATACTGAAAAGGCTATTTGCTTCGAGGTTGGAAACAAGAGGCACTTACTCCAGTGCACTGCAAAGGTAATCGCTGTAGAACACTGGCATTTTGTTAGCAGATTGCAAACTCAGAGAAAACAGTACCCTTCCACTCTCCTGCCTTTTCCATTGCCAATAACATTTAAAAGGAAGTCGTTTTGGACAACTTTACCTTTCTTGTTGCAGAACACTCCACTGACACGTGTGCAAACTCTAGTCGGGATAGGAGATGTTTCGTGAGCAGAAATGTTTTCTCCTTGCGAGACATAGTGAAAAAGCTATTTACTTAGATGTAGGTGTCAAGAAACGCTTACTGCAGTGCACTGAAAAGCAAATTGCTACAGAGCACTGGGATTGTGTAAGCAGCTTGCAAAGTGATACAAAACAGTACTTTCCCACTCTCTTGCCTTTCCATTCACATTAATACTTGAAAGAAAGGCGTCTTAGACAACTTTCTTTTTCTTGTTGCAAAACACTCTGCAGCCCTCTGTGCAACTTCTAGAACACGATAGGAGATGTTTGTGAGCAGAAACGTTTTCTCCTTGCGAGACATAGTGAAAAAGCTATTTGCTTAGATGTAGGTGACAAGAGGCACTATCTACAGTGCACTGACAGGCTAATTGCTACACAGCACTGCGATTGTGTAAGCTGCTTAGAAACAGATAGAAAACAGTACCTTTCCACTCTCTTGCCTTTTCCATTCATATTAACACTTGAAAGGAAGGCGTCTTAGACAACTTTCTTTTTCTTGTTGCAAAACACTCTGCAGACCTGCGTGCAACCTCTAGAACATGATGGGAAATGTTTCCTGAACAGGCACACAGTTTCTTCTTGCGCGATATACTGAAAAGGCTATTTGCTTCGAGGTTGGAAACAAGAGGCACATACTCCAATGCACTGGAAAGGTAATCTCTGTAGAACACTGGCATTTTGTAAGCAGATTGCAAACTCAAAGAAAACAGTACCTTTCCACTCTCCTGCCTTTTCCATTGCCAATAACATTCAAAAGGAAGTCGTTTTGGACAACTTTCTCTTTCTTGTTGCAGAACACTCCACTGACAGGTGTGCAAACTCTAGTCGGGATAGGAGATGTTTTCTGAGCAGGCACAGTTTCTCCTTGCGAGAAACTGCGAAGAAGCTATTTGCTTAGATGTAGGTGACAAGATGCGCTTACTGCAGTGCACTGACAAGCTAATTGCTACACAACACTGGGATTGTGTGCCCAGCTTGCAAACGGATAGAAAACACTGCCATTCCACTCTCCTGCCTTTTCTATTCACATTTCTATTTGAATGGAAGGAGTTTTGGACATCTTTCTTTTGCTTCTTGCAAAACACTCCCCACACCAGCGTGCACCCTCCACAACAAGATGGGAGATGTTTTTTGAACTGGCACAGTTTCTCCTTGCGATACAGTGCAAAAGCTATTGGCTTAGATGTAGGTGACAAGAGGCACTATCTACAGTGGACTGCAAAGCTAATCGAAACACAACACTGGGATTGTGTGCCCAGCATGCAAAGTGATAGAAAACAGTACTTTCCCACTCTCTTGCCTTCTCCATTCACATTAATACTTGAAAGGAAGGCGTCTTAGACAACTTTCTTTTTCTTGTTGCAAAACACTCTGCAGCCCTCTGTGCAACCTCCAGAACACGATGGAAGCTGTTTAGTGAGCAGAAACGTTTTCTATTTGCGAGACATAGTGATAAAGCTTTTTCCTTAAATGTAGGAAACAAGAAACACTTACGGCAGTGCACTGATAAGCTAATTGCTACACAGCACTGGGATTGTGTAAGCAGCTTGCAAAGTCATAGAAAACAGTACTTTCTCACTCTCTTGCCTTTCCATCCACATTAATAATTGAAAGGAAGGCGTCTTAGACAACTTTCTTTTTCTTGTTGCAAAAAACTCTGCAGCCCTCTGTGCAACCTCCACAAAACGATGGAAGTTGTTTAGTGAGCAGGAAGGTTTTCTCCTTGCGAGACATAGTGAAAAAGCTATTTGCTTAGATGTAGGTAACAAGAAACACTTACTGCAGTGAAGTGAGAAGTTAATTGTTACACAGACCTGGGATTGTGTAAGCAGCTTGCAAAGTGATAGGAAACAGTACTTTCCCACTCTCTTGCCTTTCTATTCACATTAATACTTGAAAGGAAGGCGTCTCAGACAACTTTCTTTTTCTTGTTGCAAAACACTCTGCAGCCCATGTGCAACCCCTAGAACACGATAGGAGATGTTTAGTGAGCAGGAACGTTTTCTCCTTGCGAGACATAGTGAAAAAGCTATTTGCTTAGATGTAGGTGTCAAGAAACACTTACTGCAGTGCACTGACAGGGCAATTGCTACACAGCACTGGGATTGTGTAAGCAGCTTGCCAAGTGATAGAAAACAGTACCTTTCCACTGTCATGCCTTCTCCATTCACATTAATACTTGAAAGAAAGGCGTCTTAGACAACTTTCTTTTTCTTGTTGCAAAAAACTCTGCAGCCCTCTGTGCAACCTCCACAAAACGATGGAAGTTGTTTAGTGAGCAGGAAGGTTTTCTCCTTGCGAGACATAGTGAAAAAGCTATTTGCTTAGATGTAGGTGTCAAGAAACACTTACTGCAGTGCACTGACAGGGCAATTGCTACACAGCACTGGGATTGTGTAAGCAGCTTGCCAAGTGATAGAAAACAGTACCTTTCCACTGTCTTGCCTTTTCCATTCACATTAATACTTGAAAGAAAGGCGTCTTAGACAACTTTTTTTTTCTTGTTGCGAAACACTCTGCAGCCCTCTGTGAAACTTCTAGAACACGATGGGAGATGTTTCGTGAGCAGAAACGTTTTCTATTTGCGAGACATAGTGAAAAAGCTATTTGCTTAGATGTAGGTAACAAGAAACACTTACTGCAGTGAAGTGACAAGTTAATTGTTACACAGCACTGGGATTGTGTAAGCAGCTTGCAAAGTGATAGGAAACAGTACTTTCCCACTCTCTTGCCTTTCCATTCACAATAATACTTGAAAGGAAGGCGTCTCAGACAACTTTCTTTTTCTTGTTGCAAAACACTCTGCAGCCCTCTGTGCAACCCCTAGAACACGATAGGAGATGTTTAGTGAGCAGGAACGTTTTCTCCTTGCGAGACATAGTGTAAAAGCTATTTGCTTAGATGTAGGTGACAAGAAACACTTCCTGCAGTGCACTGAAAAGCTAATTGCTACACAACACTGGGATTGTGTAAGCAGCTTGCAAAAGGATAGAAAACAGTACCTTTCCACTCTCCTGCCTTTTCCATTCGCATTGCTATTCGAATGGAACGAGTTTTGGAGAACTTGGTTTGGCTTCTTGCAAAACACTCCGCACACCTCCGCGCAACTTCTAGAACATGATAGGAGATGTTTACAGAGCAGGCACATTTTCTCTGAGCGAGACATAGTGAAAAAGCTTTTTGCTTAGATGTAGGTGACCACAGGCACTTACTGCAGTGCCCTGGAAAGCTAATCGTAGCACAACACTGGGATTGTGTGTGCTGCTTGCAAAGTGATAGAAACACTACCTTTCCACTGTCCTGCATTTTCCCTTTCAAGGAACATTCGAATGGAAGGCGTTTTGGACAACTTTTTTTTTCTTGTTGCAAAACACTCTGCAGCCCTCTGTGCAACTTCTAGAACACGATAGGAGATGTTTCGTGAGCAGAAATGTTTTCTCCTTGCGAGACATAGTGAAAAAGCTATTTACTTAGATGTAGGTGTCAAGAAACGCTTACTGCAGTGCACTGAAAAGCAAATTGCTACAGAGCACTGGGATTGTGTAAGCAGCTTGCCAAGTGATAGAAAACAGTACCTTTCCACTGTCTTGCCTTTTCCATTCACATTAATACTTGAAAGAAAGGCGTCTTAGACAACTTTTTTTTTCTTGTTGCAAAACACTCTGCAGCCCTCTGTGCAACTTCTAGAACACGATGGGAGATGTTTCGTGAGCAGAAACGTTTTCTATTTGCGAGACATAGTGAAAAAGCTATTTGCTTAGATGTAGGTAATAAGAAACACTTACTGCAGTGAAGTGAGAAGTTAATTGTTACACAGCACTGGGATTGTGTAAGCAGCTTGCAAAGTGATAGGAAACAGTACTTTCCCACTCTCTTGCCTTTCCATTCACATTAATACTTGAAAGGAAGGCGTCTCAGACAACTTTCTTTTTCTTGTTGCAAAACACTCTGCAGCCCATGTGCAACCCCTAGAACACGATAGGAGATGTTTAGTGAGCAGGAAGGTTTTCTCCTTGCAAGACGTAGTGAAAAAGCTATTTGCTTAGATGTAGGTGACAAGAAACACTTCCTGCAGTGCACTGAAAAGCTAATTGCTACACAACACTGGGATTGTGTAAGCAGCTTGCAAAAGGATAGAAAACAGTACCTTCCCACTCTCCTGCCTTTTCCATTCGCATTGCTATTCGAATGGAGCGAGTTTTGGAGAACTTGGTTTGGCTTCTTGCAAAACACTCCGCACACCTCCGCGCAACTTCTAGAACATGATAGGAGATGGTTACAGAGCAGGCACATTTTCTCTGAGCGAGACATAGTGAAAAAGCTTTTTGCTTAGATGTGGGTGACCACAGGCACTTACTGCAGTGCCCTGGAAAGCTAATCGTAGCACAACACTGGGATTGTGTGTGCAGCTTGCAAAGTGATAGAAACACTACCTTTCCACTGTCCTGCATTTTCCCTTTCGAGGAACATTCAAATGGAAGGCGTTTTGGACAAGTTTCTTTTTCTTCTTGCAGAACACTCTGCAGACCTGCGTGCAACCTCTAGAACACGATGGGAGATGTTTCCTGAACAGGCACACAGTTTCTCCCTGCGCGATATACTGAAAAGGCTATTTGCTTCGAGGTTGGAAACAAGAGGCACTTACTCCAGTGCACTGCAAAGGTAATCGCTGTAGAACACTGGCATTTTGTAAGCAGATTGCAAACTCAGAGAAAACAGTACCTTTCCACTCTCCTGCCTTTTCCATTCCCAATAACATTTAAAAGGAAGTCGTTTTGGACAACTTTCTCTTTCTTGTTGCAGAACACTCCACTGACAGGTGTGCAAACTCTAGTCGGGATAGGAGATGTTTTCTGAGCAGGCACAGTTTCTCCTTGCGAGACATAGTGAAAAAGCTATTTGCTTAGATGTAGGTGACAAGAGGCACTATCTACAGTGCACTGCAAAGCTAATCGAAGCACAACACTGGGATTGTGTCAGCAGCTTGCAAAGTGATAGAAAACAGTACCTTTCCACTCTCTTGCCTTTCCATTTACATTAATACTTGAAAGGAAGGCGTCTTAGACAACTTTCTTTTTCTTGTTGCAAAACACTCTGCAGCCCTCTGTGCAACCTCTAGAACACGATAGGAGATGTTTCGTGAGCAGAAATGTTTTCTCCTTGCGAGACATAGTGAAAAAGCTATTTGCTTAGATGTAGGTGACAAGAGGCACTATCTACAGTGCACTGACAGGCTAATTGCTACACAGCACTGCGATTGTGTAAGCTGCTTAGAAACAGATAGAAAACAGTACCTTTCCACTCTCTTGCCTTTTCCATTCATATTAACACTTGAAAGGAAGGCGTCTTAGACAACTTTCTTTTTCTTGTTGCAAAACACTCTGCAGACCTGCGTGCAACCTCTAGAACATGATGGGAAATGTTTCCTGAACAGGCACACAGTTTCTTCTTGCGCGATATACTGAAAAGGCTATTTGCTTCGAGGTTGGAAACAAGAGGCACATACTCCAATGCACTGGAAAGGTAATCTCTGTAGAACACTGGCATTTTGTAAGCAGATTGCAAACTCAAAGAAAACAGTACCTTTCCACTCTCCTGCCTTTTCCATTGCCAATAACATTCAAAAGGAAGTCGTTTTGGACAACTTTCTCTTTCTTGTTGCAGAACACTCCACTGACAGGTGTGCAAACTCTAGTCGGGATAGGAGATGTTTTCTGAGCAGGCACAGTTTCTCCTTGCGAGAAACTGCGAAGAAGCTATTTGCTTAGATGTAGGTGACAAGACGCACTTACTGCAGTGCACTGACAAGCTAATTGCTACACAACACTGGGATTGTGTGCCCAGCTTGCAAACGGATAGAAAACAGTACCATTCCACTCTCCTGCCTTTTCTATTCACATTTCTATTTGAATGGAAGGAGTTTTGGACATCTTTCTTTTGCTTCTTGCAAAACACTCCCCACACCAGCGTGCACCCTCCACAACAAGATGGGAGATGTTTTTTGAACTGGCACAGTTTCTCCTTGCAATACAGTGTAAAAGCTATTGGCTTAGATGTAGGTGACAAGAGGCACTATCTACAGTGGACTGCAAAGCTAATCGAAACACAACACTGGGATTGTGTGCCCAGCATGCAAAGTGATAGAAAACAGTACCTTTCGACTCTCTTGCCTTTTCCATTCACATTAATACTTGAAAGGAAGGCGTCTTAGACAACTTTCTTTTTCTTGTTGCAAAACACTCTGCAGCCCTCTGTGCAACCTCCAGAACACGATGGAAGCTGTTTCGTGAGCAGGAACGTTTTCTATTTGCGAGACATATTGATAAAGCTTTTTCCTTAAATGAAGGTAACAAGAAACACTTACTGCTGAGAAGTGACAAGTTAATTGCTACACAGCACTGGGATTGTGTGCCCAGCTTGCAAAATGATAGAAAACAGTACCTTTCGACTCTCTTGCCTTTTCCATTGACATTAATACTTGAAAGGAAGGCGTCTTAGACAACTTTCTTTTTCTTGTTGCAAAACACTCTGCAGCCCTCTGTGCAACCTCCAGAACACGATGGAAGCTGTTTAGTGAGCAGGGACGTTTTCTATTTGCGAGACATATTGATAAAGGTTTTTCCTTAAATGTAGGTAACAAGAAACACTTACTGCAGAGAAGTGACAAGTTAATTGTTACACAGCACTGGGATTGTGTAAGCAGCTTGCAAAGTGATAGAAAACAGTACTTTCCCACTCTCTTGCCTTTCCATTGACATTAATAATTGAAAGGAAGGCGTCTTAGACAACTTTCTTTTTCTTGTTGCAAAAAACTCTGCAGCCCTCTGTGCAACCTCCACAAAACGATGGAAGTTGTTTAGTGAGCAGGAAGGTTTTCTCCTTGCGAGACATAGTGAAAAAGCTATTTGCTTAGATGTAGGTGTCAAGAAACACTTACTGCAGTGCACTGAGAGGGCAATTGCTACACAGCACTGGGATTGTGTAAGCAGCTTGCCAAGTGATAGAAAACAGTACCTTTCCACTGTCTTGCCTTTTCCATTCACATTAATACTTGAAAGAAAGGCGTCTTAGACAACTTTTTTTTTCTTGTTGCGAAACACTCTGCAGCCCTCTCTGCAACTTCTAGAACACGATGGGAGAGGTTTCGTGAGCAGAAACGTTTTCTATTTGCGAGACATAGTGAAAAAGCTATTTGCTTAGATGTAGGTAACAAGAAACACTTACTGCAGTGAAGTGACAAGTTAATTGTTACACAGCACTGGGATTGTGTAAGCAGCTTGCAAAGTGATAGGAAACAGTACTTTCCCACTCTCTTGCCTTTCTATTCACATTAATACTTGAAAGGAAGGCGTCTCAGACAGCTTTCTTTTTCTTGTTGCAAAACACTCTGCAGCCCATGTGCAACCCCTAGAACACGATAGGAGATGTTTAGTGAGCAGGAACGTTTTCTCCTTGCGAGACATAGTGAAAAAGCTATTTGCTTAGATGTAGGTGTCAAGAAACACTTACTGCAGTGCACTGACAGGGCAATTGCTACACAGCACTGGGATTGTGTAAGCAGCTTGCCAAGTGATAGAAAACAGTACCTTTCCACTGTCATGCCTTTTCCATTCACATTAATACTTGAAAGAAAGGCGTCTTAGACAACTTTTTTTTTCTTGTTGCAAAACACTCTGCAGCCCTCTGTGCAACTTCTAGAACACGATGGGAGATGTTTCGTGAGCAGAAACGTTTTCTATTTGCGAGACATAGTGAAAAAGCTATTTGCTTAGATGTAGGTAATAAGAAACACTTACTGCAGTGAAGTGAGAAGTTAATTGTTACACAGCACTGGGATTGTGTAAGCAGCTTGCAAAGTGATAGGAAACAGTACTTTCCCACTCTCTTGCCTTTCCATTCACAATAATACTTGAAAGGAAGGCGTCTCAGACAACTTTCTTTTTCTTGTTGGAAAACACTCTGCAGCCCTCTGTGCAACCCCTAGAACACGATAGGAGATGTTTAGTGAGCAGGAAGGTTTTCTCCTTGCAAGACATAGTGAAAAAGCTATTTGCTTAGATGTAGGTGACAAGAAACACTTCCTGCAGTGCACTGAAAAGCTAATTGCTACACAACACTGGGATTGTGTAAGCAGCTTGCAAAAGGATAGAAAACAGTACCTTTCCACTCTCCTGCCTTTTCCATTCGCATTGCTATTCGAATGGAACGAGTTTTGGAGAACTTGGTTTGGCTTCTTGCAAAACACTCCGCACACCTCCGCGCAACTTCTAGAACATGATAGGAGATGTTTACAGAGCAGGCACATTTTCTCTGAGCGAGACATAGTGAAAAAGCTTTTTGCTTAGATGTAGGTGACCACAGGCACTTACTGCAGTGCCCTGGAAAGCTAATCGTAGCACAACACTGGGATTGTGTGTGCTGCTTGCAAAGTGATAGAAACACTACCTTTCCACTGTCCTGCATTTTCCCTTTCGAGGAACATTCGAATGGAAGGTGTTTTGGACAAGTTTCTTTTTCTTCTTGCAGAACACTCTGCAGACCTGCGTGCAACCTCTAGAACACGATGGGAGATGTTTCCTGAACAGGCACACAGTTTCTCCCTGCGCGATATATTTGCTTCGAGGTTGGAAACAAGAGGCACTTACTCCAGTGCACTGCAAAGGGAATCGCTGTAGAACACTGGCATTTTGTTAGCAGATTGCAAACTCAGAGAAAACAGTACCTTTCCACTCTCCTGCCTTTTCCATTGCCAATAACATTTAAAAGGAAGTCGTTTTGGACAACTTTCTCTTTCTTGTTGCAGAACACTCCACTGACAGGTGTGCAAACTCTAGTCGGGATAGGAGATGTTTTCTGAGCAGGCACAGTTTCTCCTTGCGAGACATAGTGAAAAAGCTATTTGCTTAGATGTAGGTGACAAGAGGCACTATCTACAGTGCACTGACAGGCTAATTGCTACACAGCACTGCGATTGTGTAAGCTGCTTAGAAACAGATAGAAAACGGTACCTTTCCACTCTCTTGCCTTTTCCATTCATATTAACACTTGAAAGGAAGGCGTCTTAGACAACTTTCTTTTTCTTGTTGCAAAACACTCTGCAGCCCTCTGTGCAACCTCTAGAACACGATGGGAAATGTTTCCTGAACAGGCACACAGTTTCTTCTTGCGCGATATACTGAAAAGGCTATTTGCTTCGAGGTTGGAAACAAGAGGCACATACTCCAATGCACTGGAAAGGTAATCTCTGTAGAACACTGGCATTTTGTAAGCAGATTGCAAACTCAAAGAAAACAGTACCTTTCCACTCTCCTGCCTTTTCCATTGCCAATAACATTCAAAAGGAAGTCGTTTTGGACAACTTTCTCTTTCTTGTTGCAGAACATTCCACTGACAGGTGTGCAAACTCTAGTCGGGATAGGAGATGTTTTCTGAGCAGGCACAGTTTCTCCTTGCGAGACATAGTGAAAAAGCTATTTGCTTAGATGTAGGTGACAAGAGGAACTATCTACAGTGCACTGCAAAGCTAATCGAAGCACAACACTGGGATTGTGTCAGCAGCTTGCAAAGTGATAGAAAACAGTACCTTTCCACTCTCTTGCCTTTCCATTTACATTAATACTTGAAAGGAAGGCGTCTTAGACAACTTTCTTTTTCTTGTTGCAAAACACTCTGCAGCCCTCTGTGCAACCTCTAGAACACGATAGGAGATGTTTCGTGAGCAGAAATGTTTTCTCCTTGCGAGACATAGTGAAAAAGCTATTTGCTTAGATGTAGGTGACAAGAGGCACTATCTACAGTGCACTGACAGGCTAATTGCTACACAGCACTGCGATTGTGTAAGCTGCTTAGAAACAGATAGAAAACAGTACCTTTCCACTCTCTTGCCTTTTCCATTCATATTAACACTTGAAAGGAAGGCGTCTTAGACAACTTTCTTTTTCTTGTTGCAAAACACTCTGCAGACCTGCGTGCAACCTCTAGAACATGATGGGAAATGTTTCCTGAACAGGCACACAGTTTCTTCTTGCGCGATATACTGAAAAGGCTATTTGCTTCGAGGTTGGAAACAAGAGGCACATACTCCAATGCACTGGAAAGGTAATCTCTGTAGAACACTGGCATTTTGTAAGCAGATTGCAAACTCAAAGAAAACAGTACCTTTCCACTCTCCTGCCTTTTCCATTGCCAATAACATTCAAAAGGAAGTCGTTTTGGACAACTTTCTCTTTCTTGTTGCAGAACACTCCACTGACAGGTGTGCAAACTCTAGTCGGGATAGGAGATGTTTTCTGAGCAGGCACAGTTTCTCCTTGCGAGAAACTGCGAAGAAGCTATTTGCTTAGATGTAGGTGACAAGACGCACTTACTGCAGTGCACTGACAAGCTAATTGCTACACAACACTGGGATTGTGTGCCCAGCTTGCAAACGGATAGAAAACAGTACCATTCCACTCTCCTGCCTTTTCTATTCACATTTCTATTTGAATGGAAGGAGTTTTGGACATCTTTCTTTTGCTTCTTGCAAAACACTCCCCACACCAGCGTGCACCCTCCACAACAAGATGGGAGATGTTTTTTGAACTGGCACAGTTTCTCCTTGCAATACAGTGTAAAAGCTATTGGCTTAGATGTAGGTGACAAGAGGCACTATCTACAGTGGACTGCAAAGCTAATCGAAACACAACACTGGGATTGTGTGCCCAGCATGCAAAGTGATAGAAAACAGTACCTTTCGACTCTCTTGCCTTTTCCATTCACATTAATACTTGAAAGGAAGGCGTCTTAGACAACTTTCTTTTTCTTGTTGCAAAACACTCTGCAGCCCTCTGTGCAACCTCCAGAACACGATGGAAGCTGTTTCGTGAGCAGGAACGTTTTCTATTTGCGAGACATATTGATAAAGCTTTTTCCTTAAATGAAGGTAACAAGAAACACTTACTGCAGAGAAGTGACAAGTTAATTGCTACACAGCACTGGGATTGTGTGCCCAGCTTGCAAAATGATAGAAAACAGTACCTTTCGACTCTCTTGCCTTTTCCATTGACATTAATACTTGAAAGGAAGGCGTCTTAGACAACTTTCTTTTTCTTGTTGCAAAACACTCTGCAGCCCTCTGTGCAACCTCCAGAACACGATGGAAGCTGTTTAGTGAGCAGGGACGTTTTCTATTTGCGAGACATATTGATAAAGCTTTTTCCTTAAATGTAGGTAACAAGAAACACTTACTGCAGAGAAGTGACAAGTTAATTGTTACACAGCACTGGGATTGTGTAAGCAGCTTGCAAAGTGATAGAAAACAGTACTTTCCCACTCTCTTGCCTTTCCATTGACATTAATAATTGAAAGGAAGGCGTCTTAGACAACTTTCTTTTTCTTGTTGCAAAAAACTCTGCAGCCCTCTGTGCAACCTCCACAAAACGATGGAAGTTGTTTAGTGAGCAGGAAGGTTTTCTCCTTGCGAGACATAGTGAAAAAGCTATTTGCTTAGATGTAGGTGTCAAGAAACACTTACTGCAGTGCACTGACAGGGCAATTGCTACACAGCACTGGGATTGTGTAAGCAGCTTGCCAAGTGATAGAAAACAGTACCTTTCCACTGTCTTGCCTTTTCCATTCACATTAATACTTGAAAGAAAGGCGTCTTAGACAACTTTTTTTTTCTTGTTGCGAAACACTCTGCAGCCCTCTGTGCAACTTCTAGAACACGATGGGAGAGGTTTCGTGAGCAGAAACGTTTTCTATTTGCGAGACATAGTGAAAAAGCTATTTGCTTAGATGTAGGTAACAAGAAACACTTACTGCAGTGAAGTGACAAGTTAATTGTTACACAGCACTGGGATTGTGTAAGCAGCTTGCAAAGTGATAGGAAACAGTACTTTCCCACTCTCTTGCCTTTCTATTCACATTAATACTTGAAAGGAAGGCGTCTCAGACAACTTTCTTTTTCTTGTTGCAAAACACTCTGCAGCCCATGTGCAACCCCTAGAACACGATAGGAGATGTTTAGTGAGCAGGAACGTTTTCTCCTTGCGAGACATAGTGAAAAAGCTATTTGCTTAGATGTAGGTGTCAAGAAACACTTACTGCAGTGCACTGACAGGGCAATTGCTACACAGCACTGGGATTGTGTAAGCAGCTTGCCAAGTGATAGAAAACAGTACCTTTCCACTGTCATGCCTTTTCCATTCACATTAATACTTGAAAGAAAGGCGTCTTAGACAACTTTTTTTTTCTTGTTGCAAAACACTCTGCAGCCCTCTGTGCAACTTCTAGAACACGATGGGAGATGTTTCGTGAGCAGAAACGTTTTCTATTTGCGAGACATAGTGAAAAAGCTATTTGCTTAGATGTAGGTAATAAGAAACACTTACTGCAGTGAAGTGAGAAGTTAATTGTTACACAGCACTGGGATTGTGTAAGCAGCTTGCAAAGTGATAGGAAACAGTACTTTCCCACTCTCTTGCCTTTCCATTCACAATAATACTTGAAAGGAAGGCGTCTCAGACAACTTTCTTTTTCTTGTTGGAAAACACTCTGCAGCCCTCTGTGCAACCCCTAGAACACGATAGGAGATGTTTAGTGAGCAGGAAGGTTTTCTCCTTGCAAGACATAGTGAAAAAGCTATTTGCTTAGATGTAGGTGACAAGAAACACTTCCTGCAGTGCACTGAAAAGCTAATTGCTACACAACACTGGGATTGTGTAAGCAGCTTGCAAAAGGATAGAAAACAGTACCTTTCCACTCTCCTGCCTTTTCCATTCGCATTGCTATTCGAATGGAACGAGTTTTGGAGAACTTGGTTTGGCTTCTTGCAAAACACTCCGCACACCTCCGCGCAACTTCTAGAACATGATAGGAGATGGTTACAGAGCAGGCACATTTTCTCTGAGCGAGACATAGTGAAAAAGCTTTTTGCTTAGATGTAGGTGACCACAGGCACTTACTGCAGTGCCCTGGAAAGCTAATCGTAGCACAACACTGGGATTGTGTGTGCTGCTTGCAAAGTGATAGAAACACTACCTTTCCACTGTCCTGCATTTTCCCTTTCGAGGAACATTCGAATGGAAGGTGTTTTGGACAAGTTTCTTTTTCTTCTTGCAGAACACTCTGCAGACCTGCGTGCAACCTCTAGAACACGATGGGAGATGTTTCCTGAACAGGCACACAGTTTCTCCCTGCGCGATATACTGAAAAGGCTATTTGCTTCGAGGTTGGAAACAAGAGGCACTTACTCCAGTGCACTGCAAAGGTAATCGCTGTAGAACACTGGCATTTTGTTAGCAGATTGCAAACTCAGAGAAAACAGTACCTTTCCACTCTCCTGCCTTTTCCATTGCCAATAACATTCAAAAGGAAGTCGTTTTGGACAACTTTCTCTTTCTTGTTGCAGAACACTCCACTGACACGTGTGCAAACTCTAGTCGGGATAGGAGATGTTTTCTGAGCAGGCACAGTTTCTCCTTGCGAGACATAGTGAAAAAGCTATTTGCTTAGATGTAGGTGACAAGAGGCACTATCTACAGTGCACTGACAGGCTAATTGCTACACAGCACTGCGATTGTGTAAGCTGCTTAGAAACAGATAGAAAACGGTACCTTTCCACTCTCTTGCCTTTTCCATTCATATTAACACTTGAAAGGAAGGCGTCTTAGACAACTTTCTTTTTCTTGTTGCAAAACACTCTGCAGCCCTCTGTGCAACCTCTAGAACACGATGGGAAATGTTTCCTGAACAGGCACACAGTTTCTTCTTGCGCGATATACTGAAAAGGCTATTTGCTTCGAGGTTGGAAACAAGAGGCACATACTCCAATGCACTGGAAAGGTAATCTCTGTAGAACACTGGCATTTTGTAAGCAGATTGCAAACTCAAAGAAAACAGTACCTTTCCACTCTCCTGCCTTTTCCATTGCCAATAACATTCAAAAGGAAGTCGTTTTGGACAACTTTCTCTTTCTTGTTGCAGAACACTCCACTGACAGGTGTGCAAACTCTAGTCGGGATAGGAGATGTTTTCTGAGCAGGCACAGTTTCTCCTTGCGAGAAACTGCGAAGAAGCTATTTGCTTAGATGTAGGTGACAAGATGCGCTTACTGCAGTGCACTGACAAGCTAATTGCTACACAACACTGGGATTGTGTGCCAAGCTTGCAAACGGATAGAAAACAGTACCATTCCACTCTCCTGCCTTTTCTATTCACATTTCTATTTGAATGGAAGGAGTTTTGGACATCTTTCTTTTGCTTCTTGCAAAACACTCCCCACACCAGCGTGCACCCTCCACAACAAGATGGGAGATGTTTTTTGAACTGGCACAGTTTCTCCTTGCGATACAGTGCAAAAGCTATTGGCTTAGATGTAGGTGACAAGAGGCACTATCTACAGTGGACTGCAAAGCTAATCGAAACACAACACTGGGATTGTGTGCCCAGCATGCAAAGTGATAGAAAACAGTACCTTTCGACTCTCTTGCCTTTTCCATTCACATTAATACTTGAAAGGAAGGCGTCTTAGACAACTTTCTTTTTCTTGTTGCAAAACACTCTGCAGCCCTCTGTGCAACCTCCAGAACACGATGGAAGCTGTTTCGTGAGCAGGAACGTTTTCTATTTGCGAGACATATTGATAAAGCTTTTTCCTTAAATGAAGGTAACAAGAAACACTTACTGCAGAGAAGTGACAAGTTAATTGCTACACAGCACTGGGATTGTGTGCCCAGCTTGCAAAATGATAGAAAACAGTACCTTTCGACTCTCTTGCCTTTTCCATTGACATTAATACTTGAAAGGAAGGCGTCTTAGACAACTTTCTTTTTCTTGTTGCAAAACACTCTGCAGCCCTCTGTGCAACCTCCAGAACACGATGGAAGCTGTTTAGTGAGCAGGGACGTTTTCTGTTTGCGAGACATATTGATAAAGCTTTTTCCTTAAATGTAGGTAACAAGAAACACTTACTGCAGAGAAGTGACAAGTTAATTGTTACACAGCACTGGGATTGTGTAAGCAGCTTGCAAAGTGATAGAAAACAGTACTTTCCCACTCTCTTGCCTTTCCATTGACATTAATAATTGAAAGGAAGGCGTCTTAGACAACTTTCTTTTTCTTGTTGCAAAAAACTCTGCAGCCCTCTGTGCAACCTCCACAAAACGATGGAAGTTGTTTAGTGAGCAGGAAGGTTTTCTCCTTGCGAGACATAGTGAAAAAGCTATTTGCTTAGATGTAGGTGTCAAGAAACTCTTACTGCAGTGCACTGACAGGGCAATTGCTACACAGCACTGGGATTGTGTAAGCAGCTTGCCAAGTGATAGAAAACAGTACCTTTCCACTGTCTTGCCTTTTCCATTCACATTAATACTTGAAAGAAAGGCGTCTTAGACAACTTTTTTTTTCTTGTTGCGAAACACTCTGCAGCCCTCTGTGCAACTTCTAGAACACGATGGGAGATGTTTCGTGAGCAGAAACGTTTTCTATTTGCGAGACATAGTGAAAAAGCTATTTGCTTAGATGTAGGTAACAAGAAATACTTACTGCAGTGAAGTGACAAGTTAATTGTTACACAGCACTGGGATTGTGTAAGCAGCTTGCAAAGTGATAGGAAACAGTACTTTCCCACTCTCTTGCCTTTCTATTCACATTAATACTTGAAAGGAAGGCGTCTCAGACAACTTTCTTTTTCTTGTTGCAAAACACTCTGCAGCCCATGTGCAACCCCTAGAACACGATAGGAGATGTTTAGTGAGCAGGAACGTTTTCTCCTTGCGAGACATAGTGAAAAAGCTATTTGCTTAGATGTAGGTGTCAAGAAACACTTACTGCAGTGCACTGACAGGGCAATTGCTACACAGCACTGGGATTGTGTAAGCAGCTTGCCAAGTGATAGAAAACAGTACCTTTCCACTGTCATGCCTTTTCCATTCACATTAATACTTGAAAGAAAGGCGTCTTAGACAACTTTTTTTTTCTTGTTGCAAATCACTCTGCAGCCCTCTGTGCAACTTCTAGAACACGATGGGAGATGTTTCGTGAGCAGAAACGTTTTCTATTTGCGAGACATAGTGAAAAAGCTATTTGCTTAGATGTAGGTAATAAGAAACACTTACTGCAGTGAAGTGAGAAGTTAATTGTTACACAGCACTGGGATTGTGTAAGCAGCTTGCAAAGTGATAGGAAACAGTACTTTCCCACTCTCTTGCCTTTCCATTCACAATAATACTTGAAAGGAAGGCGTCTCAGACAACTTTCTTTTTCTTGTTGGAAAACACTCTGCAGCCCTCTGTGCAACCCCTAGAACACGATAGGAGATGTTTAGTGAGCAGGAAGGTTTTCTCCTTGCAAGACATAGTGAAAAAGCTATTTGCTTAGATGTAGGTGACAAGAAACACTTCCTGCAGTGCACTGAAAAGCTAATTGCTACACAACACTGGGATTGTGTAAGCAGCTTGCAAAAGGATAGAAAACAGTACCTTTCCACTCTCCTGCCTTTTCCATTCGCATTGCTATTCGAATGGAACGAGTTTTGGAGAACTTGGTTTGGCTTCTTGTAAAACACTCCGCACACCTCCGCGCAACTTCTAGAACATGATAGGAGATGGTTACAGAGCAGGCACATTTTCTCTGAGCGAGACATAGTGAAAAAGCTTTTTGCTTAGATGTAGGTGACCACAGGCACTTACTGCAGTGCCCTGGAAAGCTAATCGTAGCACAACACTGGGATTGTGTGTGCTGCTTGCAAAGTGATAGAAACACTACCTTTCCACTGTCCTGCATTTTCCCTTTCGAGGAACATTCGAATGGAAGGTGTTTTGGACAAGTTTCTTTTTCTTCTTGCAGAACACTCTGCAGACCTGCGTGCAACCTCTAGAACACGATGGGAGATGTTTCCTGAACAGGCACACAGTTTCTCCCTGCGCGATATACTGAAAAGGCTATTTGCTTCGAGGTTGGAAACAAGAGGCACTTACTCCAGTGCACTGCAAAGGGAATCGCTGTAGAACACTGGCATTTTGTTAGCAGATTGCAAACTCAGAGAAAACAGTACCTTTCCACTCTCCTGCCTTTTCCATTGCCAATAACATTTAAAAGGAAGTCGTTTTGGACAACTTTCTCTTTCTTGTTGCAGAACACTCCACTGACACGTGTGCAAACTCTAGTCGGGATAGGAGATGTTTTCTGAGCAGGCACAGTTTCTCCTTGCGAGACATAGTGAAAAAGCTATTTGCTTAGATGTAGGTGACAAGAGGCACTATCTACAGTGCGCTGACAGGCTAATTGCTACACAGCACTGCGATTGTGTAAGCTGCTTAGAAACAGATAGAAAACGGTACCTTTCCACTCTCTTGCCTTTTCCATTCATATTAACACTTGAAAGGAAGGCGTCTTAGACAACTTTCTTTTTCTTGTTGCAAAACACTCTGCAGCCCTCTGTGCAACCTCTAGAACACGATGGGAAATGTTTCCTGAACAGGCACACAGTTTCTTCTTGCGCGATATACTGAAAAGGCTATTTGCTTCGAGGTTGGAAACAAGAGGCACATACTCCAATGCACTGGAAAGGTAATCTCTGTAGAACACTGGCATTTTGTAAGCAGATTGCAAACTCAAAGAAAACAGTACCTTTCCACTCTCCTGCCTTTTCCATTGCCAATAACATTCAAAAGGAAGTCGTTTTGGACAACTTTCTCTTTCTTGTTGCAGAACACTCCACTGACAGGTGTGCAAACTCTAGTCGGGATAGGAGATGTTTTCTGAGCAGGCACAGTTTCTCCTTGCGAGAAACTGCGAAGAAGCTATTTGCTTAGATGTAGGTGACAAGATGCGCTTACTGCAGTGCACTGACAAGCTAATTGCTACACAACACTGGGATTGTGTGCCAAGCTTGCAAACGGATAGAAAACAGTACCATTCCACTCTCCTGCCTTTTCTATTCACATTTCTATTTGAATGGAAGGAGTTTTGGACATCTTTCTTTTGCTTCTTGCAAAACACTCCCCACACCAGCGTGCACCCTCCACAACAAGATGGGAGATGTTGTTTGAACTGGCACAGTTTCTCCTTGCGATACAGTGCAAAAGCTATTGGCTTAGATGTAGGTGACAAGAGGCACTATCTACAGTGGACTGCAAAGCTAATCGAAACACAACACTGGGATTGTGTGCCCAGCATGCAAAGTGATAGAAAACAGTACCTTTCGACTCTCTTGCCTTTTCCATTCACATTAATACTTGAAAGGAAGGCGTCTTAGAC
Organism: Setophaga petechia; assembly: GCA_024362935.1. NCBI lineage: Eukaryota > Metazoa > Chordata > Aves > Passeriformes > Parulidae > Setophaga > Setophaga petechia. The sequence continues at coordinate 1,967,353 of JANCRA010000095.1, read as the reverse complement.
AACTTTCTTTTTCTTGTTGCAAAACACTCTGCAGCCCTCTGTGCAACCTCCAGAACACGATGGAAGCTGTTTCGTGAGCAGGAACGTTTTCTATTTGCGAGACATATTGATAAAGCTTTTTCCTTAAATGAAGGTAACAAGAAACACTTACTGCAGAGAAGTGACAAGTTAATTGCTACACAGCACTGGGATTGTGTGCCCAGCTTGCAAAATGATAGAAAACAGTACTTTTCGACTCTCTTGCCTTTTCCATTGACATTAATACTTGAAAGGAAGGCGTCTTAGACAACTTTCTTTTTCTTGTTGCAAAACACTCTGCAGCCCTCTGTGCAACCTCCAGAACACGATGGAAGCTGTTTAGTGAGCAGGGACGTTTTCTGTTTGCGAGACATATTGATAAAGCTTTTTCCTTAAATGTAGGTAACAAGAAACACTTACTGCAGAGAAGTGACAATTTAATTGTTACACAGCACTGGGATTGTGTAAGCAGCTTGCAAAGTGATAGAAAACAGTACTTTCCCACTCTCTTGCCTTTCCATTGACATTAATAATTGAAAGGAAGGCGTCTTAGACAACTTTCTTTTTCTTGTTGCAAAAAACTCTGCAGCCCTCTGTGCAACCTCCACAAAACGATGGAAGTTGTTTAGTGAGCAGGAAGGTTTTCTCCTTGCGAGACATAGTGAAAAAGCTATTTGCTTAGATGTAGGTGTCAAGAAACACTTACTGCAGTGCACTGACAGGGCAATTGCTACACAGCACTGGGATTGTGTAAGCAGCTTGCCAAGTGATAGAAAACAGTACCTTTCCACTGTCTTGCCTTTTCCATTCACATTAATACTTGAAAGAAAGGCGTCTTAGACAACTTTTTTTTTCTTGTTGCGAAACACTCTGCAGCCCTCTGTGCAACTTCTAGAACACGATGGGAGATGTTTCGTGAGCAGAAACGTTTTCTATTTGCGAGACATAGTGAAAAAGCTATTTGCTTAGATGTAGGTAACAAGAAACACTTACTGCAGTGAAGTGACAAGTTAATTGTTACACAGCACTGGGATTGTGTAAGCAGCTTGCAAAGTGATAGGAAACAGTACTTTCCCACTCTCTTGCCTTTCTATTCACATTAATACTTGAAAGGAAGGCGTCTCAGACAACTTTCTTTTTCTTGTTGCAAAACACTCTGCAGCCCATGTGCAACCCCTAGAACACGATAGGAGATGTTTAGTGAGCAGGAACGTTTTCTCCTTGCGAGACATAGTGAAAAAGCTATTTGCTTAGATGTAGGTGTCAAGAAACACTTACTGCAGTGCACTGACAGGGCAATTGCTACACAGCACTGGGATTGTGTAAGCAGCTTGCCAAGTGATAGAAAACAGTACCTTTCCACTGTCATGCCTTTTCCATTCACATTAATACTTGAAAGAAAGGCGTCTTAGACAACTTTTTTTTTCTTGTTGCAAAACACTCTGCAGCCCTCTGTGCAACTTCTAGAACACGATGGGAGATGTTTCGTGAGCAGAAACGTTTTCTATTTGCGAGACATAGTGAAAAAGCTATTTGCTTAGATGTAGGTAATAAGAAACACTTACTGCAGTGAAGTGAGAAGTTAATTGTTACACAGCACTGGGATTGTGTAAGCAGCTTGCAAAGTGATAGGAAACAGTACTTTCCCACTCTCTTGCCTTTCCATTCACAATAATACTTGAAAGGAAGGCGTCTCAGACAACTTTCTTTTTCTTGTTGGAAAACACTCTGCAGCCCTCTGTGCAACCCCTAGAACACGATAGGAGATGTTTAGTGAGCAGGAACGTTTTCTCCTTGCGAGACATAGTGAAAAAGCTATTTGCTTAGATGTAGGTGACAAGAAACACTTCCTGCAGTGCACTGAAAAGCTAATTGCTACACAACACTGGGATTGTGTAAGCAGCTTGCAAAAGGATAGAAAACAGTACCTTTCCACTCTCCTGCCTTTTCCATTCGCATTGCTATTCGAATGGAACGAGTTTTGGAGAACTTGGTTTGGCTTCTTGCAAAACACTCCGCACACCTCCGCGCAACTTCTAGAACATGATAGGAGATGGTTACAGAGCAGGCACATTTTCTCTGAGCGAGACATAGTGAAAAAGCTTTTTGCTTAGATGTAGGTGACCACAGGCACTTACTGCAGTGCCCTGGAAAGCTAATCGTAGCACAACACTGGGATTGTGTGTGCTGCTTGCAAAGTGATAGAAACACTACCTTTCCACTGTCCTGCATTTTCCCTTTCGAGGAACATTCGAATGGAAGGTGTTTTGGACAAGTTTCTTTTTCTTCTTGCAGAACACTCTGCAGACCTGCGTGCAACCTCTAGAACACGATGGGAGATGTTTCCTGAACAGGCACACAGTTTCTCCCTGCGCGATATACTGAAAAGGCTATTTGCTTCGAGGTTGGAAACAAGAGGCACTTACTCCAGTGCACTGCAAAGGTAATCGCTGTAGAACACTGGCATTTTGTTAGCAGATTGCAAACTCAGAGAAAACAGTACCTTTCCACTCTCCTGCCTTTTCCATTGCCAATAACATTTAAAAGGAAGTCGTTTTGGACAACTTTCTCTTTCTTGTTGCAGAACACTCCACTGACACGTGTGCAAACTCTAGTCGGGATAGGAGATGTTTTCTGAGCAGGCACAGTTTCTCCTTGCGAGACATAGTGAAAAAGCTATTTGCTTAGATGTAGGTGACAAGAGGCACTATCTACAGTGCACTGCAAAGGTAATCGAAGCACAACACTGGGATTGTGTAAGCAGCTTGCAAAGTGATAGGAAACAGTACTTTCCCACTCTCTTGCCTTTCCATTCACATTAATACTTGAAAGGAAGGCGTCTTAGACAACTTTCTTTTTCTTGTTGCAAAACACTCTGCAGCCCTCTGTGCAACTTCTAGAACACGATAGGAGATGTTTCGTGAGTAGAAACGTTTTCTCCTTGCGAGTCAGAGTGAAAAAGCTATTTACTTAGATGTAGGTGTCAAGAAACGCTTACTGCAGTGCACTGAAAAGCAAATTGCTACAGAGCACTGGGATTGTGTAAGCAGCTTGCAAAGTGATACAAAACAGTACCTTTCCCACTCTCTTGCCTTTCCATTCACATTAATACTTGAAAGGAAGGCGTCTTAGACAACTTTCTTTTTCTTGTTGCAAAACACTCTGCAGCCCTCTGTGCAACTTCTAGAACACGATAGGAGATGTTTGTGAGCAGAAACATTTTCTCCTTGCGAGACATAGTGAAAAAGCTATTTGCTTAGATGTAGGTGACAAGAGGCACTATCTACAGTGCACTGACAGGCTAATTGCTACACAGCACTGCGATTGTGTAAGCTGCTTAGAAACAGATAGAAAACAGTACCTTTCCACTCTCTTGCCTTTTCCATTCATATTAACACTTGAAAGGAAGGCGTCTTAGACAACTTTCTTTTTCTTGTTGCAAAACACTCAGCAGACCTGCGTGCAACCTCTAGAACACGATGGGAAATGTTTCCTGAACAGGCACACAGTTTCTTCTTGTGCGATATACTGAAAAGGCTATTTGCTTCGAGGTTGGAAACAAGAGACACATACTCGAATGCACTGGAAAGGTAATCGCTGTAGAACACTGGCATTTTGTAAGCAGATTGCAAACTCAAAGAAAACAGTACCTTTCCACTCTCCTGCCTTTTCCATTGCCAATAACATTCAAAAGGAAGTCGTTTTGGACAACTTTCTCTTTCTTGTTGCAGAACACTCCACTGACAGGTGTGCAAACTCTAGTCGGGATAGGAGATGTTTTCTGAGCAGGCACAGTTTCTCCTTGCGAGAAACTGCGAAGAAGCTATTTGCTTAGATGTAGGTGACAAGATGCGCTTACTGCAGTGCACTGACAAGCTAATTGCTACACAACACTGGGATTGTGTGCCAAGCTTGCAAACGGATAGAAAACAGTACCATTCCACTCTCCTGCCTTTTCTATTCACATTTCTATTTGAATGGAAGGAGTTTTGGACATCTTTCTTTTGCTTCTTGCAAAACACTCCCCACACCAGCGTGCACCCTCCACAACAAGATGGGAGATGTTTTTTGAACTGGCACAGTTTCTCCTTGCGATACAGTGCAAAAGCTATTGGCTTAGATGTAGGTGACAAGAGGCACTATCTACAGTGGACTGCAAAGCTAATCGAAACACAACACTGGGATTGTGTGCCCAGCATGCAAAGTGATAGAAAACAGTACCTTTCGACTCTCTTGCCTTTTCCATTCACATTAATACTTGAAAGGAAGGCGTCTTAGACAACTTTCTTTTTCTTGTTGCAAAAAACTCTGCAGCCCTCTGTGCAACCTCCAGAACACGATGGAAGCTGTTTCGTGAGCAGGAACGTTTTCTATTTGCGAGACATATTGATAAAGCTTTTTCCTTAAATGAAGGTAACAAGAAACACTTACTGCAGAGAAGTGACAAGTTAATTGCTACACAGCACTGGGATTGTGTGCCCAGCTTGCAAAATGATAGAAAACAGTACCTTTCGACTCTCTTGCCTTTTCCATTGACATTAATAATTGAAAGGAAGGCATCTTAGACAACTTTCTTTTTCTTGTTGCAAAACACTCTGCAGCCCTCTGTGCAACCTCCAGAACACGATGGAAGCTGTTTCGTGAGCAGGAACGTTTTCTATTTGCGAGACATATTGATAAAGGTTTTTCCTTAAATGTAGGTAACAAGAAACACTTACTGCAGAGAAGTGACAAGTTAATTGTTACACAGCACTGGGATTGTGTAAGCAGCTTGCAAAGTGATAGAAAACAGTACTTTCCCACTCTCTTGCCTTTCCATCCACATTAATACTTGAAACGAAGGCGTCTTAGACAACTTTCTTTTTCTTGTTGCAAAAAACTCTGCAGCCCTCTGTGCAACCTCCACAAAACGATGGAAGTTGTTTAGTGAGCAGGAAGGTTTTCTCCTTGCGAGACATAGTGAAAAAGCTATTTGCTTAGATGTAGGTGTGAAGAAACACTTACTGCAGTGCACTGACAGGGCAATTGCTACACAGCACTGGGATTGTGTAAGCAGCTTGCCAAGTGATAGAAAACAGTACCTTTCCCCTGTCTTGCCTTTTCCATTCACATTAATACTTGAAAGAAAGGCGTCTTAGACAACTTTTTTTTTCTTGTTGCGAAACACTCTGCAGCCCTCTGTGCAACTTCTAGAACACGATGGGAGATGTTTCATGAGCAGAAACGTTTTCTATTTGCGAGACATAGTGAAAAAGCTATTTGCTTAGATGTAGGTAACAAGAAACACTTACTGCAGTGAAGTGTGAAGTTAATTGTTACACAGCACTGGGATTGTGTAAGCAGCTTGCAAAGTGATAGGAAACAGTACTTTCCCACTCTCTTGCCTTTCCATCCACATTAATACTTGAAAGGAAGGCGTCTCAGACAACTTTCTTTTTCTTGTTGGAAAACACTCTGCAGCCCTCTGTGCAACCCCTAGAACACGATAGGAAGTTGTTTAGTGAGCAGGAACGTTTTCTCCTTGCGAGACATAGTGAAAAAGCTATTTGCTTAGATGTAGGTGACAAGAAACACTTCCTGCAGTGCACTGAAAAGCTAATTGCTACACAACACTGGGATTGTGTAAGCAGCTTGCAAAAGGATAGAAAACAGTACCTTTCCACTCTCCTGCCTTTTCCATTCGCATTGCTATTCGAATGGAACGAGTTTTGGAGAACTTGGTTTGGCTTCTTGCAAAACACTCCGCACACCTCCGCGCAACTTCTAGAACATGATAGGAGATGGTTACAGAGCAGGCACATTTTCTCTGAGCGAGACATAGTGAAAAAGCTTTTTGCTTAGATGTAGGTGACCACAGGCACTTACTGCAGTGCCCTGGAAAGCTAATCGTAGCACAACACTGGGATTGTGTGTGCTGCTTGCAAAGTGATAGAAACACTACCTTTCCACTGTCCTGCATTTTCCCTTTCGAGGAACATTCGAATGGAAGGTGTTTTGGACAAGTTTCTTTTTCTTCTTGCAGAACACTCTGCAGACCTGCGTGCAACCTCTAGAACACGATGGGAGATGTTTCCTGAACAGGCACACAGTTTCTCCCTGCGCGATATACTGAAAAGGCTATTTGCTTCGAGGTTGGAAACAAGAGGCACTTACTCCAGTGCACTGCAAAGGTAATCGCTGTAGAACACTGGCATTTTGTTAGCAGATTGCAAACTCAGAGAAAACAGTACCTTTCCACTCTCCTGCCTTTTCCATTGCCAATAACATTTAAAAGGAAGTCGTTTTGGACAACTTTCTCTTTCTTGTTGCAGAACACTCCACTGACAGGTGTGCAAACTCTAGTCGGGATAGGAGATGTTTTCTGAGCAGGCACAGTTTCTCCTTGCGAGACATAGTGAAAAAGCTATTTGCTTAGATGTAGGTGACAAGAGGCACTATCTACAGTGCACTGACAGGCTAATTGCTACACAGCACTGCGATTGTGTAAGCTGCTTAGAAACAGATAGAAAACAGTACCTTTCCACTCTCTTGCCTTTTCCATTCATATTAACACTTGAAAGGAAGGCGTCTTAGACAACTTTCTTTTTCTTGTTGCAAAACACTCAGCAGACCTGCGTGCAACCTCTAGAACACTATGGGAAATGTTTCCTGAACAGGCACACAGTTTCTTCTTGCGCGATATACTGAAAAGGCTATTTGCTTCGAGGTTGGAAACAAGAGGCACATACTCCAATGCACTGGAAAGGTAATCTCTGTAGAACACTGGCATTTTGTAAGCAGATTGCAAACTCAAAGAAAACAGTACCTTTCCACTCTCCTGCCTTTTCCATTGCCAATAACATTCAAAAGGAAGTCGTTTTGGACAACTTTCTCTTTCTTGTTGCAGAACACTCCACTGACAGGTGTGCAAACTCTAGTCGGGATAGGAGATGTTTTCTGAGCAGGCACAGTTTCTCCTTGCGAGAAACTGCGAAGAAGCTATTTGCTTAGATGTAGGTGACAAGATGCGCTTACTGCAGTGCACTGACAAGCTAATTGCTACACAACACTGGGATTGTGTGCCAAGCTTGCAAACGGATAGAAAACAGTACCATTCCACTCTCCTGCCTTTTCTATTCACATTTCTATTTGAATGGAAGGAGTTTTGGACATCTTTCTTTTGCTTCTTGCAAAACACTCCCCACACCAGCGTGCACCCTCCACAACAAGATGGGAGATGTTTTTTGAACTGGCACAGTTTCTCCTTGCGATACAGTGCAAAAGCTATTGGCTTAGATGTAGGTGACAAGAGGCACTATCTACAGTGGACTGCAAAGCTAATCGAAACACAACACTGGGATTGTGTGCCCAGCATGCAAAGTGATAGAAAACAGTACCTTTCGACTCTCTTGCCTTTTCCATTCACATTAATACTTGAAAGGAAGGCGTCTTAGACAACTTTCTTTTTCTTGTTGCAAAACACTCTGCAGCCCTCTGTGCAACCTCCAGAACACGATGGAAGCTGTTTCATGAGCAGGAACGTTTTCTATTTGCGAGACATATTGATAAAGCTTTTTCCTTAAATGAAGGTAACAAGAAACACTTACTGCAGAGAAGTGACAAGTTAATTGCTACACAGCACTGGGATTGTGTGCCCAGCTTGCAAAATGATAGAAAACAGTACCTTTCGACTCTCTTGCCTTTTCCATTGACATTAATACTTGAAAGGAAGGCGTCTTAGACAACTTTCTTTTTCTTGTTGCAAAACACTCTGCAGCCCTCTGTGCAACCTCCAGAACACGATGGAAGCTGTTTCGTGAGCAGGGACGTTTTCTATTTGCGAGACATATTGATAAAGCTTTTTCCTTAAATGTAGGTACCAAGAAACACTTACTGCAGTGAAGTGACAAGTTAATTGTTACACAGCACTGGGATTTTGTTAGCAGCTTGCAAAGTGCTAGAAAACAGTACTTTCCCACTCTCTTGCCTTTCCATCCACATTAATACTTGAAAGGAAGGCGTCTCAGACAACTTTCTTTTTCTTGTTGCAAAACACTCTGCAGCCCTCTGTGCAACCCCTAGAACACGATAGGAGATGTTTAGTGAGCAGGAACGTTTTCTCCTTGCGAGACAGAGTGAAAAAGCTATTTGCTTAGATGTAGGTGACAAGAAACACTTACTGCAGTGCACTGACAGGGCAATTGCTACACAGCACTGGGATTGTGTAAGCAGCTTGCCAAGTGATAGAAAACAGTACCTTTCCACTGTCTTGCCTTTTCCATTCACATTAATACTTGAAAGAAAGGCGTCTTAGACAACTTTTTTTTTCTTGTTGCGAAACACTCTGCAGCCCTCTGTGCAACTTCTAGAACACGATGGGAGATGTTTCGTGAGCAGAAACGTTTTCTATTTGCGAGACATAGTGAAAAAGCTATTTGCTTAGATGTAGGTAACAAGAAACACTTACTGCAGTGAAGTGAGAAGTTAATTGTTACACAGCACTGGGATTGTGTAAGCAGCTTGCAAAGTGATAGGAAACAGTACTTTCCAACTCTCTTGCCTTTCCATTCACAATAATACTTGAAAGGAAGGCGTCTCAGACAACTTTCTTTTTCTTGTTGCAAAACACTCTGCAGCCCTCTGTGCAACTTCTAGAACACGATAGGAGATGTTTCGTGAGTAGAAACGTTTTCTCCTTGCGAGACAGAGTGAAAAAGCTATTTACTTAGATGTAGGTGTCAAGAAACGCTTACTGCAGTGCACTGAAAAGCAAATTGCTACAGAGCACTGGGATTGTGTAAGCAGCTTGCAAAGTGATACAAAACAGTACCTTTCCCACTCTCTTGCCTTTCCATTCACATTAAAACTTGAAAGGAAGGCGTCTTAGACAACTTTCTTTTTCTTGTTGCAAAACACTCTGCAGCCCTCTGTGCAACTTCTAGAACACGATAGGAGATGTTTGTGAGCAGAAACATTTTCTCCTTGCGAGACATAGTGAAAAAGCTATTTGCTTAGATGTAGGTGACAAGAGGCACGATCTACAGTGCACTGACAGGCTAATTGCTACACAGCACTGCGATTGTGTAAGCTGCTTAGAAACAGATAGAAAACAGTACCTTTCCACTCTCTTGCCTTTTCCATTCATATTAACACTTGAAAGGAAGGCGTCTTAGACAACTTTCTTTTTCTTGTTGCAAAACACTCAGCAGACCTGCGTGCAACCTCTAGAACACGATGGGAAATGTTTCCTGAACAGGCACACAGTTTCTTCTTGCGCGATATACTGAAAAGGCTATTTGCTTCGAGGTTGGAAACAAGAGGCACATACTCCAATGCACTGGAAAGGTAATCTCTGTAGAACACTGGCATTTTGTAAGCAGATTGCAAACTCAAAGAAAACAGTACCTTTCCACTCTCCTGCCTTTTCCATTGCCAATAACATTCAAAAGGAAGTCGTTTTGGACAACTTTCTCTTTCTTGTTGCAGAACACTCCACTGACAGGTGTGCAAACTCTAGTCGGGATAGGAGATGTTTTCTGAGCAGGCACAGTTTCTCCTTGCGAGAAACTGCGAAGAAGCTATTTGCTTAGATGTAGGTGACAAGATGCGCTTACTGCAGTGCACTGACAAGCTAATTGCTACACAAAACTGGGATTGTGTGCCAAGCTTGCAAACGGATAGAAAACAGCACCATTCCACTCTCCTGCCTTTTCTATTCACATTTCTATTTGAATGGAAGGAGTTTTGGACATCTTTCTTTTGCTTCTTGCAAAACACTCCCCACACCAGCGTGCACCCTCCACAACAAGATGGGAGATGTTTTTTGAACTGGCACAGTTTCTCCTTGCGATACAGTGCAAAAGCTATTGGCTTAGATGTAGGTGACAAGAGGCACTATCTACAGTGGACTGCAAAGCTAATCGAAACACAACACTGGGATTGTGTGCCCAGCATGCAAAGTGATAGAAAACAGTACCTTTCGACTCTCTTGCCTTTTCCATTCACATTAATACTTGAAAGGAAGGCGTCTTAGACAACTTTCTTTTTCTTGTTGCAAAACACTCTGCAGCCCTCTGTGCAACCTCCAGAACACGATGGAAGCTGTTTCGTGAGCAGGAACGTTTTCTATTTGCGAGACATATTGATAAAGCTTTTTCCTTAAATGAAGGTAACAAGAAACACTTACTGCAGAGAAGTGACAAGTTAATTGCTACACAGCACTGGGATTGTGTGCCCAGCTTGCAAAATGATAGAAAACAGTACCTTTCGACTCTCTTGCCTTTTCCATTGACATTAATAATTGAAAGAAGGCGTCTTAGACAACTTTCTTTTTCTTGTTGCAAAACACTCTGCAGCCCTCTGTGCAACCTCCAGAACACGATGGAAGCTGTTTCGTGAGCAGGAACATTTTCTATTTGCGAGACATATTGATAAAGGTTTTTCCTTAAATGTAGGTAACAAGAAACACTTACTGCAGAGAAGTGACAAGTTAATTGTTACACAGCACTGGGATTGTGTAAGCAGCTTGCAAAGTGATAGAAAACAGTACTTTCCCACTCTCTTGCCTTTCCATCCACATTAATACTTGAAAGGAAGGCGTCTTAGACAACTTTCTTTTTCTTGTTGCAAAAAACTCTGCAGCCCTCTGTGCAACCTCCACAAAACGATGGAAGTTGTTTAGTGAGCAGGAAGGTTTTCTCCTTGCGAGACATAGTGAAAAAGCTATTTGCTTAGATGTAGGTGTCAAGAAACACTTACTGCAGTGCACTGAGAGGGCAATTGCTACACAGCACTGGGATTGTGTAAGCAGCTTGCCAAGTGATAGAAAACAGTACCTTTCCACTGTCTTGCCTTTTCCATTCACATTAATACTTGAAAGAAAGGCGTCTTAGACAACTTTTTTTTTCTTGTTGCGAAACACTCTGCAGCCCTCTGTGCAACTTCTAGAACACGATGGGAGATGTTTCGTGAGCAGAAACGTTTTCTATTTGCGAGACATAGTGAAAAAGCTATTTGCTTAGATGTAGGTAACAAGAAACACTTACTGCAGTGAAGTGACAAGTTAATTGTTACACAGCACTGGGATTTTGTTAGCAGCTTGCAAAGTGCTAGAAAACAGTACTTTCCCACTCTCTTGCCTTTCCATCCACATTAATACTTGAAAGGAAGGCGTCTCAGACAACTTTCTTTTTCTTGTTGCAAAACACTCTGCAGCCCTCTGTGCAACCCCTAGAACACGATAGGAGATGTTTAGTGAGCAGGAAGGTTTTCTCCTTGCGAGACATAGTGAAAAAGCTATTTGCTTAGATGTAGGTAACAAGAAACACTTACTGCAGTGAAGTGAGAAGTTAATTGTTACACAGCACTCGGATTGTGTAAGCAGCTTGCAAAGTGATAGGAAACAGTACTTTCCCACTCTCTTGCCTTTCCATTCACAATAATACTTGAAAGGAAGGCGTCTCAGACAACTTTCTTTTTCTTGTTGGAAAACACTCTGCAGCCCTCTGTGCAACCCCTAAAACACGATAGGAGATGTTTAGTGAGCAGGAAGGTTTTCTCCTTGCAAGACATAGTGAAAAAGCTATTTGCTTAGATGTAGGTGACAAGAAACACTTCCTGCAGTGCACTGAAAAGCTAATTGCTACACAACACTGGGATTGTGTAAGCAGCTTGCAAAAGGATAGAAAACAGTACCTTTCCACTCTCCTGCCTTTTCCATTCGCATTGCTACTCGAATGGAACGAGTTTTGGAGAACTTGGTTTGGCTTCTTGCAAAACACTCCGCACACCTCCGCGCAACTTCTAGAACATGATAGGAGATGGTTACAGAGCAGGCACATTTTCTCTGAGCGAGACATAGTGAAAAAGCTTTTTGCTTAGATGTAGGTGACCACAGGCACTTACTGCAGTGCCCTGGAAAGCTAATCGTAGCACAACACTGGGATTGTGTGTGCTGCTTGCAAAGTGATAGAAACACTACCTTTCCACTGTCCTGCATTTTCCCTTTCGAGGAACATTCGAATGGAAGGTGTTTTGGACAAGTTTCTTTTTCTTCTTGCAGAACACTCTGCAGACCTGCGTGCAACCTCTAGAACACGATGGGAGATGTTTCCTGAACAGGCACACTGTTTCTCCCTGCGCGATATACTGAAAAGGCTATTTGCTTCGAGGTTGGAAACAAGAGGCACTTACTCCAGTGCACTGGAAAGGTAATCTCTGTAGAACACTGGCATTTTGTTAGCAGATTGCAAACTCAGAGAAAACAGTACCTTTCCACTCTCCTGCCTTTTCCATTGCCAATAACATTTAAAAGGAAGTCGTTTTGGACAACTTTCTCTTTCTTGTTGCAGAACACTCCACTGACACGTGTGCAAACTCTAGTCGGGATAGGAGATGTTTTCTGAGCAGGCACAGTTTCTCCTTGCGAGAAACTGCGAAGAAGCTATTTGCTTAGATGTAGGTGACAAGATGCGCTTACTGCAGTGCACTGACAAGCTAATTGCTACACAACACTGGGATTGTGTGCCAAGCTTGCAAACGGATAGAAAACAGTACCATTCCACTCTCCTGCCTTTTCTATTCACATTTCTATTTGAATGGAAGGAGTTTTGGACATCTTTCTTTTGCTTCTTGCAAAACACTCCCCACACCAGCGTGCACCCTCCACAACAAGATGGGAGATGTTTTTTGAACTGGCACAGTTTCTCCTTGCGATACAGTGCAAAAGCTATTGGCTTAGATGTAGGTGACAAGAGGCACTATCTACAGTGGACTGCAAAGCTAATCGAAACACAACACTGGGATTGTGTGCCCAGCATGCAAAGTGATAGAAAACAGTACCTTTCGACTCTCTTGCCTTTTCCATTCACATTAATACTTGAAAGGAAGGCGTCTTAGACAACTTTCTTTTTCTTGTTGCAAAACACTCTGCAGCCCTCTGTGCAACCTCCAGAACACGATGGAAGCTGTTTCGTGAGCAGGAACGTTTTCTATTTGCGAGACATATTGATAAAGCTTTTTCCTTAAATGAAGGTAACAAGAAACACTTACTGCAGAGAAGTGACAAGTTAATTGCTACACAGCACTGGGATTGTGTGCCCAGCTTGCAAAATGATAGAAAACAGTACCTTTCGACTCTCTTGCCTTTTCCATTGACATTAATACTTGAAAGGAAGGCGTCTTAGACAACTTTCTTTTTCTTGTTGCAAAACACTCTGCAGCCCTCTGTGCAACCTCCAGAACACAATGGAAGCTGTTTCGTGAGCAGGAACGTTTTCTATTTGCGAGACATATTGATAAAGCTTTTTCCTTAAATGTAGGTAACAAGAAACACTTACTGCAGAGAAGTGACAAGTTAATTGTTACACAGCACTGGGATTTTGTTAGCAGCTTGCAAAGTGCTAGAAAACAGTACTTTCCCACTCTCTTGCCTTTCCATCCACATTAATACTTGAAAGGAAGGCGTCTCAGACAACTTTCTTTTTCTTGTTGCAAAACACTCTGCAGCCCTCTGTGCAACCCCTAGAACACGATAGGAGATGTTTAGTGAGCAGGAACGTTTTCTCCTTGCGAGACATAGTGAAAAAGCTATTTGCTTAGGTGTAGGTGACAAGAAACACTTACTGCAGTGCACTGACAGGGCAATTGCTACACAGCACTGGGATTGTGTAAGCAGCTTGCCAAGTGATAGAAAACAGTACCTTTCCACTGTCTTGCCTTTTCCATTCACATTAATACTTGAAAGAAAGGCGTCTTAGACAACTTTTTTTTTCTTGTTGCGAAACACTCTGCAGCCCTCTGTGCAACTTCTAGAACACGATGGGAGATGTTTCGTGAGCAGAAACGTTTTCTATTTGCGAGACGTAGTGAAAAAGCTATTTGCTTAGATGTAGGTAACAAGAAACACTTACTGCAGTGAAGTGACAAGTTAATTGTTACACAGCACTGGGATTGTGTAAGCAGCTTGCAAAGTGATAGGAAACAGTACTTTCCCACTCTCTTGCCTTTCCATTCACAATAATACTAGAAAGGAAGGCGTCTCAGACAACTTTCTTTTTCTTGTTGCAAAACACTCTGCAGCCCATGTGCAACCCCTAGAACACGATAGGAGATGTTTAGTGAGCAGGAACGTTTTCTCCTTGCGAGACATAGTGAAAAAGCTATTTGCTTAGATGTAGGTGTCAAGAAACACTTACTGCAGTGCACTGACAGGGCAATTGCTACACAGCACTGGGATTGTGTAAGCAGCTTGCCAAGTGATAGAAAACAGTACCTTTCCACTGTCATGCCTTTTCCATTCACATTAATACTTGAAAGAAAGGCGTCTTAGACAACTTTTTTTTTCTTGTTGCAAAACACTCTGCAGCCCTCTGTGCAACCCCTAGAACACGATAGGAGATGTTTAGTGAGCAGGAAGGTTTTCTCCTTGCAAGACATAGTGAAAAAGCTATTTGCTTAGATGTAGGTGACAAGAAACACTTCCTGCAGTGCACTGAAAAGCTAATTGCTACACAACACTGGGATTGTGTAAGCAGCTTGCAAAAGGATAGAAAACAGTACCTTTCCACTCTCCTGCCTTTTCCATTCGCATTGCTACTCGAATGGAACGAGTTTTGGAGAACTTGGTTTGGCTTCTTGCAAAACACTCCACACACCTCCGCGCAACTTCTAGAACATGATAGGAGATGGTTACAGAGCAGGCACATTTTCTCTGAGCGAGACATAGTGAAAAAGCTTTTTGCTTAGATGTAGGTGACCACAGGCACTTACTGCAGTGCCCTGGAAAGCTAATCGTAGCACAACACTGGGATTGTGTGTGCTGCTTGCAAAGTGATAGAAACACTACCTTTCCACTGTCCTGCATTTTCCCTTTCGAGGAACATTCGAATGGAAGGTGTTTTGGACAAGTTTCTTTTTCTTCTTGCAGAACACTCTGCAGACCTGCGTGCAACCTCTAGAACACGATGGGAGATGTTTCCTGAACAGGCACACAGTTTCTCCCTGCGCGATATACTGAAAAGGCTATTTGCTTCGAGGTTGGAAACAAGAGGCACTTACTCCAGTGCACTGCAAAGGTAATCGCTGTAGAACACTGGCATTTTGTTAGCAGATTGCAAACTCAGAGAAAACAGTACCTTTCCACTCTCCTGCCTTTTCCATTGCCAATAACATTTAAAAGGAAGTCGTTTTGGACAACTTTCTCTTTCTTGTTGCAGAACACTCCACTGACACGTGTGCAAACTCTAGTCGGGATAGGAGATGTTTTCTGAGCAGGCACAGTTTCTCCTTGCGAGACATAGTGAAAAAGCTATTTGCTTAGATGTAGGTGACAAGAGGCACTATCTACAGTGCACTGCAAAGGTAATCGAAGCACAACACTGGGATTGTGTAAGCAGCTTGCAAAGTGATAGGAAACAGTACTTTCCCACTCTCTTGCCTTTCCATTCACATTAATACTTGAAAGGAAGGCGTCTTAGACAACTTTCTTTTTCTTGTTGCAAAACACTCTGCAGCCCTCTGTGCAACTTCTAGAACACGATAGGAGATGTTTCGTGAGTAGAAACGTTTTCTCCTTGCGAGACAGAGTGAAAAAGCTATTTACTTAGATGTAGGTGTCAAGAAACGCTTACTGCAGTGCACTGAAAAGCAAATTGCTACAGAGCACTGGGATTGTGTAAGCAGCTTGCAAAGTGATACAAAACAGTACCTTTCCCACTCTCTTGCCTTTCCATTCACATTAATACTTGAAAGGAAGGCGTCTTAGACAACTTTCTTTTTCTTGTTGCAAAACACTCTGCAGCCCTCTGTGCAACTTCTAGAACACGATAGGAGATGTTTGTGAGCAGAAACATTTTCTCCTTGCGAGACATAGTGAAAAAGCTATTTGCTTAGATGTAGGTGACAAGAGGCACTATCTACAGTGCACTGACAGGCTAATTGCTACACAGCACTGCGATTGTGTAAGCTGCTTAGAAACAGATAGAAAACAGTACCTTTCCACTCTCTTGCCTTTTCCATTCATATTAACACTTGAAAGGAAGGCGTCTTAGACAACTTTCTTTTTCTTGTTGCAAAACACTCAGCAGACCTGCGTGCAACCTCTAGAACACGATGGGAAATGTTTCCTGAACAGGCACACAGTTTCTTCTTGCGCGATATACTGAAAAGGCTATTTGCTTCGAGGTTGGAAACAAGAGGCACATACTCCAATGCACTGGAAAGGTAATCTCTGTAGAACACTGGCATTTTGTAAGCAGATTGCAAACTCAAAGAAAACAGTACCTTTCCACTCTCCTGCCTTTTCCATTGCCAATAACATTCAAAAGGAAGTCGTTTTGGACAACTTTCTCTTTCTTGTTGCAGAACACTCCACTGACAGGTGTGCAAACTCTAGTCGGGATAGGAGATGTTTTCTGAGCAGGCACAGTTTCTCCTTGCGAGAAACTGCGAAGAAGCTATTTGCTTAGATGTAGGTGACAAGATGCGCTTACTGCAGTGCACTGACAAGCTAATTGCTACACAACACTGGGATTGTGTGCCAAGCTTGCAAACGGATAGAAAACAGTACCATTCCACTCTCCTGCCTTTTCTATTCACATTTCTATTTGAATGGAAGGAGTTTTGGACATCTTTCTTTTGCTTCTTGCAAAACACTCCCCACACCAGCGTGCACCCTCCACAACAAGATGGGAGATGTTTTTTGAACTGGCACAGTTTCTCCTTGCGATACAGTGCAAAAGCTATTGGCTTAGATGTAGGTGACAAGAGGCACTATCTACAGTGGACTGCAAAGCTAATCGAAACACAACACTGGGATTGTGTGCCCAGCATGCAAAGTGATAGAAAACAGTACCTTTCGACTCTCTTGCCTTTTCCATTCACATTAATACTTGAAAGGAAGGCGTCTTAGACAACTTTCTTTTTCTTGTTGCAAAACACTCTGCAGCCCTCTGTGCAACCTCCAGAACACGATGGAAGCTGTTTCGTGAGCAGGAACGTTTTCTATTTGCGAGACATATTGATAAAGCTTTTTCCTTAAATGAAGGTAACAAGAAACACTTACTGCAGAGAAGTGACAAGTTAATTGCTACACAGCACTGGGATTGTGTGCCCAGCTTGCAAAATGATAGAAAACAGTACCTTTCGACTCTCTTGCCTTTTCTATTGACATTAATAATTGAAAGGAAGGCGTCTTAGACAACTTTCTTTTTCTTGTTGCAAAACACTCTGCAGCCCTCTGTGCAACCTCCAGAACACGATGGAAGCTGTTTCGTGAGCAGGAACGTTTTCTATTTGCGAGACATATTGATAAAGCTTTTTCCTTAAATGTAGGTAACAAGAAACACTTACTGCAGAGAAGTGACAAGTTAATTGCTACACAGCACTGGGATTGTGTAAGCAGCTTGCAAAGTGATAGAAAACAGTACTTTCCCACTCTCTTGCCTTTCCATCCACATTAATACTTGAAAGGAAGGCGTCTTAGACAACTTTCTTTTTCTTGTTGCAAAAAACTCTGCAGCCCTCTGTGCAACCTCCACAAAACGATGGAAGTTGTTTAGTGAGCAGGAAGGTTTTCTCCTTGCGAGACATAGTGAAAAAGCTATTTGCTTAGATGTAGGTGTCAAGAAACACTTACTGCAGTGCACTGACAGGGCAATTGCTACACAGCACTGGGATTGTGTAAGCAGCTTGCCAAGTGATAGAAAACAGTACCTTTCCACTGTCTTGCCTTTTCCATTCACATTAATACTTGAAAGAAAGGCGTCTTAGACAACTTTTTTTTTCTTGTTGCAAAACACTCTGCAGCCCTCTGTGCAACCCCTAGAACACGATAGGAGATGTTTAGTGAGCAGGAACGTTTTCTCCTTGCGAGACATAGTGAAAAAGCTATTTGCTTAGGTGTAGGTGACAAGAAACACTTACTGCAGTGCACTGACAGGGCAATTGCTACACAGCACTGGGATTGTGTAAGCAGCTTGCCAAGTGATAGAAAACAGTACCTTTCCACTGTCTTGCCTTTTCCATTCACATTAATACTTGAAAGAAAGGCGTCTTAGACAACTTTTTTTTTCTTGTTGCGAAACACTCTGCAGCCCTCTGTGCAACTTCTAGAACACGATGGGAGATGTTTCGTGAGCAGAAACGTTTTCTATTTGCGAGACGTAGTGAAAAAGCTATTTGCTTAGATGTAGGTAACAAGAAACACTTACTGCAGTGAAGTGACAAGTTAATTGTTACACAGCACTGGGATTGTGTAAGCAGCTTGCAAAGTGATAGGAAACAGTACTTTCCCACTCTCTTGCCTTTCCATTCACAATAATACTAGAAAGGAAGGCGTCTCAGACAACTTTCTTTTTCTTGTTGCAAAACACTCTGCAGCCCATGTGCAACCCCTAGAACACGATAGGAGATGTTTAGTGAGCAGGAACGTTTTCTCCTTGCGAGACATAGTGAAAAAGCTATTTGCTTAGATGTAGGTAACAAGAAACACTTACTGCAGTGAAGTGACAAGTTAATTGTTACACAGCACTGGGATTGTGTAAGCAGCTTGCAAAGTGATAGGAAACAGTACTTTCCCACTCTCTTGCCTTTCCATTCACAATAATACTTGAAAGGAAGGCGTCTCAGACAACTTTCTTTTTCTTGTTGCAAAACACTCTGCAGCCCATGTGCAACCCCTAGAACACGATAGGAGATGTTTAGTGAGCAGGAAGGTTTTCTCCTTGCAAGACATAGTGAAAAAGCTATTTGCTTAGATGTAGGTGACAAGAAACACTTCCTGCAGTGCACTGAAAAGCTAATTGCTACACAACACTGGGATTGTGTAAGCAGCTTGCAAAAGGATAGAAAACAGTACCTTTCCACTCTCCTGCCTTTTCCATTCGCATTGCTATTCGAATGGAACGAGTTTTGGAGAACTTGGTTTGGCTTCTTGCAAAACACTCCGCACACCTCCGCGCAACTTCTAGAACATGATAGGAGATGGTTACAGAGCAGGCACATTTTCTCTGAGCGAGACATAGTGAAAAAGCTTTTTGCTTAGATGTAGGTGACCACAGGCACTTACTGCAGTGCCCTGGAAAGCTAATCGTAGCACAACACTGGGATTGTGTGTGCTGCTTGCAAAGTGATAGAAACACTACCTTTCCACTGTCCTGCATTTTCCCTTTCGAGGAACATTCGAATGGAAGGTGTTTTGGACAAGTTTCTTTTTCTTCTTGCAGAACACTCTGCAGACCTGCGTGCAACCTCTAGAACACGATGGGAGATGTTTCCTGAACAGGCACACAGTTTCTCCCTGCGCGATATACTGAAAAGGCTATTTGCTTCGAGGTTGGAAACAAGAGGCACTTACTCCAGTGCACTGCAAAGGTAATCGCTGTAGAACACTGGCATTTTGTTAGCAGATTGCAAACTCAGAGAAAACAGTACCTTTCCACTCTCCTGCCTTTTCCATTGCCAATAACATTTAAAAGGAAGTCGTTTTGGACAACTTTCTCTTTCTTGTTGCAGAACACTCCACTGACACGTGTGCAAACTCTAGTCGGGATAGGAGATGTTTTCTGAGCAGGCACAGTTTCTCCTTGCGAGACATAGTGAAAAAGCTATTTGCTTAGATGTAGGTGACAAGAGGCACTATCTACAGTGCACTGCAAAGGTAATCGAAGCACAACACTGGGATTGTGTAAGCAGCTTGCAAAGTGATAGGAAACAGTACTTTCCCACTCTCTTGCCTTTCCATTCACATTAATACTTGAAAGGAAGGCGTCTTAGACAACTTTCTTTTTCTTGTTGCAAAACACTCTGCAGCCCTCTGTGCAACTTCTAGAACACGATAGGAGATGTTTCGTGAGTAGAAACGTTTTCTCCTTGCGAGACAGAGTGAAAAAGCTATTTACTTAGATGTAGGTGTCAAGAAACGCTTACTGCAGTGCACTGAAAAGCAAATTGCTACAGAGCACTGGGATTGTGTAAGCAGCTTGCAAAGTGATACAAAACAGTACCTTTCCCACTCTCTTGCCTTTCCATTCACATTAATACTTGAAAGGAAGGCGTCTTAGACAACTTTCTTTTTCTTGTTGCAAAACACTCTGCAGCCCTCTGTGCAACTTCTAGAACACGATAGGAGATGTTTGTGAGCAGAAACATTTTCTCCTTGCGAGACATAGTGAAAAAGCTATTTGCTTAGATGTAGGTGACAAGAGGCACTATCTACAGTGCACTGACAGGCTAATTGCTACACAGCACTGCGATTGTGTAAGCTGCTTAGAAACAGATAGAAAACAGTACCTTTCCACTCTCTTGCCTTTTCCATTCATATTAACACTTGAAAGGAAGGCGTCTTAGACAACTTTCTTTTTCTTGTTGCAAAACACTCAGCAGACCTGCGTGCAACCTCTAGAACACGATGGGAAATGTTTCCTGAACAGGCACACAGTTTCTTCTTGCGCGATATACTGAAAAGGCTATTTGCTTCGAGGTTGGAAACAAGAGGCACATACTCCAATGCACTGGAAAGGTAATCTCTGTAGAACACTGGCATTTTGTAAGCAGATTGCAAACTCAAAGAAAACAGTACCTTTCCACTCTCCTGCCTTTTCCATTGCCAATAACATTCAAAAGGAAGTCGTTTTGGACAACTTTCTCTTTCTTGTTGCAGAACACTCCACTGACAGGTGTGCAAACTCTAGTCGGGATAGGAGATGTTTTCTGAGCAGGCACAGTTTCTCCTTGCGAGAAACTGCGAAGAAGCTATTTGCTTAGATGTAGGTGACAAGATGCGCTTACTGCAGTGCACTGACAAGCTAATTGCTACACAACACTGGGATTGTGTGCCAAGCTTGCAAACGGATAGAAAACAGTACCATTCCACTCTCCTGCCTTTTCTATTCACATTTCTATTTGAATGGAAGGAGTTTTGGACATCTTTCTTTTGCTTCTTGCAAAACACTCCCCACACCAGCGTGCACCCTCCACAACAAGATGGGAGATGTTTTTTGAACTGGCACAGTTTCTCCTTGCGATACAGTGCAAAAGCTATTGGCTTAGATGTAGGTGACAAGAGGCACTATCTACAGTGGACTGCAAAGCTAATCGAAACACAACACTGGGATTGTGTGCCCAGCATGCAAAGTGATAGAAAACAGTACCTTTCGACTCTCTTGCCTTTTCCATTCACATTAATACTTGAAAGGAAGGCGTCTTAGACAACTTTCTTTTTCTTGTTGCAAAACACTCTGCAGCCCTCTGTGCAACCTCCAGAACACGATGGAAGCTGTTTCGTGAGCAGGAACGTTTTCTATTTGCGAGACATATTGATAAAGCTTTTTCCTTAAATGAAGGTAACAAGAAACACTTACTGCAGAGAAGTGACAAGTTAATTGCTACACAGCACTGGGATTGTGTGCCCAGCTTGCAAAATGATAGAAAACAGTACCTTTCGACTCTCTTGCCTTTTCTATTGACATTAATAATTGAAAGGAAGGCGTCTTAGACAACTTTCTTTTTCTTGTTGCAAAACACTCTGCAGCCCTCTGTGCAACCTCCAGAACACGATGGAAGCTGTTTCGTGAGCAGGAACGTTTTCTATTTGCGAGACATATTGATAAAGCTTTTTCCTTAAATGTAGGTAACAAGAAACACTTACTGCAGAGAAGTGACAAGTTAATTGCTACACAGCACTGGGATTGTGTAAGCAGCTTGCAAAGTGATAGAAAACAGTACTTTCCCACTCTCTTGCCTTTCCATCCACATTAATACTTGAAAGGAAGGCGTCTTAGACAACTTTCTTTTTCTTGTTGCAAAAAACTCTGCAGCCCTCTGTGCAACCTCCACAAAACGATGGAAGTTGTTTAGTGAGCAGGAAGGTTTTCTCCTTGCGAGACATAGTGAAAAAGCTATTTGCTTAGATGTAGGTGTCAAGAAACACTTACTGCAGTGCACTGACAGGGCAATTGCTACACAGCACTGGGATTGTGTAAGCAGCTTGCCAAGTGATAGAAAACAGTACCTTTCCACTGTCTTGCCTTTTCCATTCACATTAATACTTGAAAGAAAGGCGTCTTAGACAACTTTTTTTTTCTTGTTGCGAAACACTCTGCAGCCCTCTGTGCAACTTCTAGAACACGATGGGAGATGTTTCATGAGCAGAAACGTTTTCTATTTGCGAGACATAGTGAAAAAGCTATTTGCTTAGATGTAGGTAACAAGAAACACTTACTGCAGTGAAGTGACAAGTTAATTGTTACACAGCACTGGGATTTTGTTACCAGCTTGCAAAGTGCTAGAAAACAGTACTTTCCCACTCTCTTGCCTTTCCATCCACATTAATACTTGAAAGGAAGGCGTCTCAGACAACTTTCTTTTTCTTGTTGCAAAACACTCTGCAGCCCTCTGTGCAACCCCTAGAACACGATAGGAGATGTTTAGTGAGCAGGAACGTTTTCTCCTTGCGAGACATAGTGAAAAAGCTATTTGCTTAGATGTAGGTGACAAGAAACACTTACTGCAGTGCACTGACAGGGCAATTGCTACACAGCACTGGGATTGTGTAAGCAGCTTGCCAAGTGATAGAAAACAGTACCTTTCCACTGTCTTGCCTTTTCCATTCACATTAATACTTGAAAGAAAGGCGTCTTAGACAACTTTTTTTTTCTTGTTGCGAAACACTCTGCAGCCCTCTGTGCAACTTCTAGAACACGATGGGAGATGTTTCGTGAGCAGAAACGTTTTCTATTTGCGAGACGTAGTGAAAAAGCTATTTGCTTAGATGTAGGTAACAAGAAACACTTACTGCAGTGAAGTGACAAGTTAATTGTTACACAGCACTGGGATTGTGTAAGCAGCTTGCAAAGTGATAGGAAACAGTACTTTCCCACTCTCTTGCCTTTCCATTCACAATAATACTTGAAAGGAAGGCGTCTCAGACAACTTTCTTTTTCTTGTTGCAAAACACTCTGCAGCCCATGTGCAACCCCTAGAACACGATAGGAGATGTTTAGTGAGCAGGAAGGTTTTCTCCTTGCAAGACATAGTGAAAAAGCTATTTGCTTAGATGTAGGTGACAAGAAACACTTCCTGCAGTGCACTGAAAAGCTAATTGCTACACAACACTGGGATTGTGTAAGCAGCTTGCAAAAGGATAGAAAACAGTACCTTTCCACTCTCCTGCCTTTTCCATTCGCATTGCTATTCGAATGGAACGAGTTTTGGAGAACTTGGTTTGGCTTCTTGCAAAACACTCCGCACACCTCCGCGCAACTTCTAGAACATGATAGGAGATGGTTACAGAGCAGGCACATTTTCTCTGAGCGAGACATAGTGAAAAAGCTTTTTGCTTAGATGTAGGTGACCACAGGCACTTACTGCAGTGCCCTGGAAAGCTAATCGTAGCACAACACTGGGATTGTGTGTGCTGCTTGCAAAGTGATAGAAACACTACCTTTCCACTGTCCTGCATTTTCCCTTTCGAGGAACATTCGAATGGAAGGTGTTTTGGACAAGTTTCTTTTTCTTCTTGCAGAACACTCTGCAGACCTGCGTGCAACCTCTAGAACACGATGGGAGATGTTTCCTGAACAGGCACACAGTTTCTCCCTGCGCGATATACTGAAAAGGCTATTTGCTTCGAGGTTGGAAACAAGAGGCACTTACTCCAGTGCACTGCAAAGGTAATCGCTGTAGAACACTGGCATTTTGTTAGCAGATTGCAAACTCAGAGAAAACAGTACCTTTCCACTCTCCTGCCTTTTCCATTGCCAATAACATTTAAAAGGAAGTCGTTTTGGACAACTTTCTCTTTCTTGTTGCAGAACACTCCACTGACACGTGTGCAAACTCTAGTCGGGATAGGAGATGTTTTCTGAGCAGGCACAGTTTCTCCTTGCGAGACATAGTGAAAAAGCTATTTGCTTAGATGTAGGTGACAAGAGGCACTATCTACAGTGCACTGCAAAGGTAATCGAAGCACAACACTGGGATTGTGTAAGCAGCTTGCAAAGTGATAGGAAACAGTACTTTCCCACTCTCTTGCCTTTCCATTCACATTAATACTTGAAAGGAAGGCGTCTTAGACAACTTTCTTTTTCTTGTTGCAAAACACTCTGCAGCCCTCTGTGCAACTTCTAGAACACGATAGGAGATGTTTCGTGAGTAGAAACGTTTTCTCCTTGCGAGACAGAGTGAAAAAGCTATTTACTTAGATGTAGGTGTCAAGAAACGCTTACTGCAGTGCACTGAAAAGCAAATTGCTACAGAGCACTGGGATTGTGTAAGCAGCTTGCAAAGTGATACAAAACAGTACCTTTCCCACTCTCTTGCCTTTCCATTCACATTAATACTTGAAAGGAAGGCGTCTTAGACAACTTTCTTTTTCTTGTTGCAAAACACTCTGCAGCCCTCTGTGCAACTTCTAGAACACGATAGGAGATGTTTGTGAGCAGAAACATTTTCTCCTTGCGAGACATAGTGAAAAAGCTATTTGCTTAGATGTAGGTGACAAGAGGCACTATCTACAGTGCACTGACAGGCTAATTGCTACACAGCACTGCGATTGTGTAAGCTGCTTAGAAACAGATAGAAAACAGTACCTTTCCACTCTCTTGCCTTTTCCATTCATATTAACACTTGAAAGGAAGGCGTCTTAGACAACTTTCTTTTTCTTGTTGCAAAACACTCAGCAGACCTGCGTGCAACCTCTAGAACACGATGGGAAATGTTTCCTGAACAGGCACACAGTTTCTTCTTGCGCGATATACTGAAAAGGCTATTTGCTTCGAGGTTGGAAACAAGAGGCACATACTCCAATGCACTGGAAAGGTAATCTCTGTAGAACACTGGCATTTTGTAAGCAGATTGCAAACTCAAAGAAAACAGTACCTTTCCACTCTCCTGCCTTTTCCATTGCCAATAACATTCAAAAGGAAGTCGTTTTGGACAACTTTCTCTTTCTTGTTGCAGAACACTCCACTGACAGGTGTGCAAACTCTAGTCGGGATAGGAGATGTTTTCTGAGCAGGCACAGTTTCTCCTTGCGAGAAACTGCGAAGAAGCTATTTGCTTAGATGTAGGTGACAAGATGCGCTTACTGCAGTGCACTGACAAGCTAATTGCTACACAACACTGGGATTGTGTGCCAAGCTTGCAAACGGATAGAAAACAGTACCATTCCACTCTCCTGCCTTTTCTATTCACATTTCTATTTGAATGGAAGGAGTTTTGGACATCTTTCTTTTGCTTCTTGCAAAACACTCCCCACACCAGCGTGCACCCTCCACAACAAGATGGGAGATGTTTTTTGAACTGGCACAGTTTCTCCTTGCGATACAGTGCAAAAGCTATTGGCTTAGATGTAGGTGACAAGAGGCACTATCTACAGTGGACTGCAAAGCTAATCGAAACACAACACTGGGATTGTGTGCCCAGCATGCAAAGTGATAGAAAACAGTACCTTTCGACTCTCTTGCCTTTTCCATTCACATTAATACTTGAAAGGAAGGCGTCTTAGACAACTTTCTTTTTCTTGTTGCAAAACACTCTGCAGCCCTCTGTGCAACCTCCAGAACACGATGGAAGCTGTTTCGTGAGCAGGAACGTTTTCTATTTGCGAGACATATTGATAAAGCTTTTTCCTTAAATGAAGGTAACAAGAAACACTTACTGCAGAGAAGTGACAAGTTAATTGCTACACAGCACTGGGATTGTGTGCCCAGCTTGCAAAATGATAGAAAACAGTACCTTTCGACTCTCTTGCCTTTTCTATTGACATTAATAATTGAAAGGAAGGCGTCTTAGACAACTTTCTTTTTCTTGTTGCAAAACACTCTGCAGCCCTCTGTGCAACCTCCAGAACACGATGGAAGCTGTTTCGTGAGCAGGAACGTTTTCTATTTGCGAGACATATTGATAAAGCTTTTTCCTTAAATGTAGGTAACAAGAAACACTTACTGCAGAGAAGTGACAAGTTAATTGCTACACAGCACTGGGATTGTGTAAGCAGCTTGCAAAGTGATAGAAAACAGTACTTTCCCACTCTCTTGCCTTTCCATCCACATTAATACTTGAAAGGAAGGCGTCTTAGACAACTTTCTTTTTCTTGTTGCAAAAAACTCTGCAGCCCTCTGTGCAACCTCCACAAAACGATGGAAGTTGTTTAGTGAGCAGGAAGGTTTTCTCCTTGCGAGACATAGTGAAAAAGCTATTTGCTTAGATGTAGGTGTCAAGAAACACTTACTGCAGTGCACTGACAGGGCAATTGCTACACAGCACTGGGATTGTGTAAGCAGCTTGCCAAGTGATAGAAAACAGTACCTTTCCACTGTCTTGCCTTTTCCATTCACATTAATACTTGAAAGAAAGGCGTCTTAGACAACTTTTTTTTTCTTGTTGCGAAACACTCTGCAGCCCTCTGTGCAACTTCTAGAACACGATGGGAGATGTTTCATGAGCAGAAACGTTTTCTATTTGCGAGACATAGTGAAAAAGCTATTTGCTTAGATGTAGGTAACAAGAAACACTTACTGCAGTGAAGTGACAAGTTAATTGTTACACAGCACTGGGATTTTGTTACCAGCTTGCAAAGTGCTAGAAAACAGTACTTTCCCACTCTCTTGCCTTTCCATCCACATTAATACTTGAAAGGAAGGCGTCTCAGACAACTTTCTTTTTCTTGTTGCAAAACACTCTGCAGCCCTCTGTGCAACCCCTAGAACACGATAGGAGATGTTTAGTGAGCAGGAACGTTTTCTCCTTGCGAGACATAGTGAAAAAGCTATTTGCTTAGATGTAGGTGACAAGAAACACTTACTGCAGTGCACTGACAGGGCAATTGCTACACAGCACTGGGATTGTGTAAGCAGCTTGCCAAGTGATAGAAAACAGTACCTTTCCACTGTCTTGCCTTTTCCATTCACATTAATACTTGAAAGAAAGGCGTCTTAGACAACTTTTTTTTTCTTGTTGCGAAACACTCTGCAGCCCTCTGTGCAACTTCTAGAACACGATGGGAGATGTTTCGTGAGCAGAAACGTTTTCTATTTGCGAGACGTAGTGAAAAAGCTATTTGCTTAGATGTAGGTAACAAGAAACACTTACTGCAGTGAAGTGACAAGTTAATTGTTACACAGCACTGGGATTGTGTAAGCAGCTTGCAAAGTGATAGGAAACAGTACTTTCCCACTCTCTTGCCTTTCCATTCACAATAATACTTGAAAGGAAGGCGTCTCAGACAACTTTCTTTTTCTTGTTGCAAAACACTCTGCAGCCCATGTGCAACCCCTAGAACACGATAGGAGATGTTTAGTGAGCAGGAAGGTTTTCTCCTTGCAAGACATAGTGAAAAAGCTATTTGCTTAGATGTAGGTGACAAGAAACACTTCCTGCAGTGCACTGAAAAGCTAATTGCTACACAACACTGGGATTGTGTAAGCAGCTTGCAAAAGGATAGAAAACAGTACCTTTCCACTCTCCTGCCTTTTCCATTCGCATTGCTATTCGAATGGAACGAGTTTTGGAGAACTTGGTTTGGCTTCTTGCAAAACACTCCGCACACCTCCGCGCAACTTCTAGAACATGATAGGAGATGGTTACAGAGCAGGCACATTTTCTCTGAGCGAGACATAGTGAAAAAGCTTTTTGCTTAGATGTAGGTGACCACAGGCACTTACTGCAGTGCCCTGGAAAGCTAATCGTAGCACAACACTGGGATTGTGTGTGCTGCTTGCAAAGTGATAGAAACACTACCTTTCCACTGTCCTGCATTTTCCCTTTCGAGGAACATTCGAATGGAAGGTGTTTTGGACAAGTTTCTTTTTCTTCTTGCAGAACACTCTGCAGACCTGCGTGCAACCTCTAGAACACGATGGGAGATGTTTCCTGAACAGGCACACAGTTTCTCCCTGCGCGATATACTGAAAAGGCTATTTGCTTCGAGGTTGGAAACAAGAGGCACTTACTCCAGTGCACTGCAAAGGTAATCGCTGTAGAACACTGGCATTTTGTTAGCAGATTGCAAACTCAGAGAAAACAGTACCTTTCCACTCTCCTGCCTTTTCCATTGCCAATAACATTTAAAAGGAAGTCGTTTTGGACAACTTTCTCTTTCTTGTTGCAGAACACTCCACTGACACGTGTGCAAACTCTAGTCGGGATAGGAGATGTTTTCTGAGCAGGCACAGTTTCTCCTTGCGAGACATAGTGAAAAAGCTATTTGCTTAGATGTAGGTGACAAGAGGCACTATCTACAGTGCACTGCAAAGCTAATCGAAGCACAACACTGGGATTGTGTAAGCAGCTTGCAAAGTGATAGGAAACAGTACTTTCCCACTCTCTTGCCTTTCCATTCACATTAATACTTGAAAGGAAGGCGTCTTAGACAACTTTCTTTTTCTTGTTGCAAAACACTCTGCAGCCCTCTGTGCAACTTCTAGAACACGATAGGAGATGTTTCGTGAGTAGAAACGTTTTCTCCTTGCGAGACAGAGTGAAAAAGCTATTTACTTAGATGTAGGTGTCAAGAAACGCTTACTGCAGTGCACTGAAAAGCAAATTGCTACAGAGCACTGGGATTGTGTAAGCAGCTTGCAAAGTGATACAAAACAGTACCTTTCCCACTCTCTTGCCTTTCCATTCACATTAATACTTGAAAGGAAGGCGTCTTAGACAACTTTCTTTTTCTTGTTGCAAAACACTCTGCAGCCCTCTGTGCAACTTCTAGAACACGATAGGAGATGTTTGTGAGCAGAAACATTTTCTCCTTGCGAGACATAGTGAAAAAGCTATTTGCTTAGATGTAGGTGACAAGAGGCACTATCTACAGTGCACTGACAGGCTAATTGCTACACAGCACTGCGATTGTGTAAGCTGCTTAGAAACAGATAGAAAACAGTACCTTTCCACTCTCTTGCCTTTTCCATTCATATTAACACTTGAAAGGAAGGCGTCTTAGACAACTTTCTTTTTCTTGTTGCAAAACACTCAGCAGACCTGCGTGCAACCTCTAGAACACGATGGGAAATGTTTCCTGAACAGGCACACAGTTTCTTCTTGCGCGATATACTGAAAAGGCTATTTGCTTCGAGGTTGGAAACAAGAGGCACATACTCCAATGCACTGGAAAGGTAATCTCTGTAGAACACTGGCATTTTGTAAGCAGATTGCAAACTCAAAGAAAACAGTACCTTTCCACTCTCCTGCCTTTTCCATTGCCAATAACATTCAAAAGGAAGTCGTTTTGGACAACTTTCTCTTTCTTGTTGCAGAACACTCCACTGACAGGTGTGCAAACTCTAGTCGGGATAGGAGATGTTTTCTGAGCAGGCACAGTTTCTCCTTGCGAGAAACTGCGAAGAAGCTATTTGCTTAGATGTAGGTGACAAGATGCGCTTACTGCAGTGCACTGACAAGCTAATTGCTACACAACACTGGGATTGTGTGCCAAGCTTGCAAACGGATAGAAAACAGTACCATTCCACTCTCCTGCCTTTTCTATTCACATTTCTATTTGAATGGAAGGAGTTTTGGACATCTTTCTTTTGCTTCTTGCAAAACACTCCCCACACCAGCGTGCACCCTCCACAACAAGATGGGAGATGTTTTTTGAACTGGCACAGTTTCTCCTTGCGATACAGTGCAAAAGCTATTGGCTTAGATGTAGGTGACAAGAGGCACTATCTACAGTGGACTGCAAAGCTAATCGAAACACAACACTGGGATTGTGTGCCCAGCATGCAAAGTGATAGAAAACAGTACCTTTCGACTCTCTTGCCTTTTCCATTCACATTAATACTTGAAAGGAAGGCGTCTTAGACAACTTTCTTTTTCTTGTTGCAAAACACTCTGCAGCCCTCTGTGCAACCTCCAGAACACGATGGAAGCTGTTTCGTGAGCAGGAACGTTTTCTATTTGCGAGACATATTGATAAAGCTTTTTCCTTAAATGAAGGTAACAAGAAACACTTACTGCAGAGAAGTGACAAGTTAATTGCTACACAGCACTGGGATTGTGTGCCCAGCTTGCAAAATGATAGAAAACAGTACCTTTCGACTCTCTTGCCTTTTCTATTGACATTAATAATTGAAAGGAAGGCGTCTTAGACAACTTTCTTTTTCTTGTTGCAAAACACTCTGCAGCCCTCTGTGCAACCTCCAGAACACGATGGAAGCTGTTTCGTGAGCAGGAACGTTTTCTATTTGCGAGACATATTGATAAAGCTTTTTCCTTAAATGTAGGTAACAAGAAACACTTACTGCAGAGAAGTGACAAGTTAATTGCTACACAGCACTGGGATTGTGTAAGCAGCTTGCAAAGTGATAGAAAACAGTACTTTCCCACTCTCTTGCCTTTCCATCCACATTAATACTTGAAAGGAAGGCGTCTTAGACAACTTTCTTTTTCTTGTTGCAAAAAACTCTGCAGCCCTCTGTGCAACCTCCACAAAACGATGGAAGTTGTTTAGTGAGCAGGAAGGTTTTCTCCTTGCGAGACATAGTGAAAAAGCTATTTGCTTAGATGTAGGTGTCAAGAAACACTTACTGCAGTGCACTGACAGGGCAATTGCTACACAGCACTGGGATTGTGTATGCAGCTTGCCAAGTGATAGAAAACAGTACCTTTCCACTGTCTTGCCTTTTCCATTCACATTAATACTTGAAAGAAAGGCGTCTTAGACAACTTATTTTTTCTTGTTGCGAAACACTCTGCAGCCCTCTGTGCAACTTCTAGAACACGATGGGAGATGTTTCATGAGCAGAAACGTTTTCTATTTGCGAGACATAGTGAAAAAGCTATTTGCTTAGATGTAGGTAACAAGAAACACTTACTGCAGTGAAGTGACAAGTTAATTGTTACACAGCACTGGGATTTTGTTAGCAGCTTGCAAAGTGCTAGAAAACCGTACTTTCCCACTCTCTTGCCTTTCCATCCACATTAATACTTGAAAGGAAGGCGTCTCAGACAACTTTCTTTTTCTTGTTGCAAAACACTCTGCAGCCCTCTGTGCAACCCCTAGAACACGATAGGAGATGTTTAGTGAGCAGGAACGTTTTCTCCTTGCGAGACATAGTGAAAAAGCTATTTGCTTAGATGTAGGTGACAAGAAACACTTACTGCAGTGAAGTGAGACGTTAATTGTTACACAGCACTGGGATTGTGTAAGCAGCTTGCAAAGTGATAGGAAACAGTACTTTCCCACTCTCTTGCCTTTCCATTCACAATAATACTTGAAAGGAAGGCGTCTCAGACAACTTTCTTTTTCTTGTTGGAAAACACTCTGCAGCCCTCTGTGCAACCCCTAGAACACGATAGGAGATGTTTAGTGAGCAGGAAGGTTTTCTCCTTGCAAGACATAGTGAAAAAGCTATTTGCTTAGATGTAGGTGACAAGAAACACTTCCTGCAGTGCACTGAAAAGCTAATTGCTACACAACACTGGGATTGTGTAAGCAGCTTGCAAAAGGATAGAAAACAGTACCTTTCCACTCTCCTGCCTTTTCCATTCGCATTGCTATTCGAATGGAACGAGTTTTGGAGAACTTCGTTTGGCTTCTTGCAAAACACTCCGCACACCTCCGCGCAACTTCTAGAACATGATAGGAGATGGTTACAGAGCAGGCACATTTTCTCTGAGTGAGACATAGTGAAAAAGCTTTTTGCTTAGATGTAGGTGACCACAGGCACTTACTGCAGTGCCCTGGAAAGCTAATCGTAGCACAACACTGGGATTGTGTGTGCTGCTTGCAAAGTGATAGAAACACTACCTTTCCACTGTCCTGCATTTTCCCTTTCGAGGAACATTCGAATGGAAGGTGTTTTGGACAAGTTTCTTTTTCTTCTTGCAGAACACTCTGCAGACCTGCGTGCAACCTCTAGAACACGATGGGAGATGTTTCCTGAACAGGCACACAGTTTCTCCCTGCGCGATATACTGAAAAGGCTATTTGCTTCGAGGTTGGAAACAAGAGGCACTTACTCCAGTGCACTGCAAAGGTAATCGCTGTAGAACACTGGCATTTTGTTAGCAGATTGCAAACTCAGAGAAAACAGTACCTTTCCACTCTCCTGCCTTTTCCATTGCCAATAACATTTAAAAGGAAGTCGTTTTGGACAACTTTCTCTTTCTTGTTGCAGAACACTCCACTGACACGTGTGCAAACTCTAGTCGGGATAGGAGATGTTTTCTGAGCAGGCACAGTT
Source organism: Setophaga petechia (assembly GCA_024362935.1). NCBI lineage: Eukaryota > Metazoa > Chordata > Aves > Passeriformes > Parulidae > Setophaga > Setophaga petechia. The sequence continues at coordinate 1,935,170 of JANCRA010000095.1, read as the reverse complement.
TCTCCTTGCGAGACATAGTGAAAAAGCTATTTGCTTAGATGTGGGTGACAAGAGGCACTATCTACAGTGCACTGCAAAGGTAATCGAAGCACAACACTGGGATTGTGTAAGCAGCTTGCAAAGTGATAGGAAACAGTACTTTCCCACTCTCTTGCCTTTCCATTCACATTAATACTTGAAAGGAAGGCGTCTTAGACAACTTTCTTTTTCTTGTTGCAAAACACTCTGCAGCCCTCTGTGCAACTTCTAGAACACGATAGGAGATGTTTCGTGAGTAGAAACATTTTCTCCTTGCGAGACAGAGTGAAAAAGCTATTTACTTAGATGTAGGTGTCAAGAAACGCTTACTGCAGTGCACTGAAAAGCAAATTGCTACAGAGCACTGGGATTGTGTAAGCAGCTTGCAAAGTGATACAAAACAGTACCTTTCCCACTCTCTTGCCTTTCCATTCACATTAATACTTGAAAGGAAGGCGTCTTAGACAACTTTCTTTTTCTTGTTGCAAAACACTCTGCAGCCCTCTGTGCAACTTCTAGAACACGATAGGAGATGTTTGTGAGCAGAAACATTTTCTCCTTGCGAGACATAGTGAAAAAGCTATTTGCTTAGATGTAGGTGACAAGAGGCACTATCTACAGTGCACTGACAGGCTAATTGCTACACAGCACTGCGATTGTGTAAGCTGCTTAGAAACAGATAGAAAACAGTACCTTTCCACTCTCTTGCCTTTTCCATTCATATTAACACTTGAAAGGAAGGCGTCTTAGACAACTTTCTTTTTCTTGTTGCAAAACACTCAGCAGACCTGCGTGCAACCTCTAGAACACGATGGGAAATGTTTCCTGAACAGGCACACAGTTTCTTCTTGCGCGATATACTGAAAAGGCTATTTGCTTCGAGGTTGGAAACAAGAGGCACATACTCCAATGCACTGGAAAGGTAATCTCTGTAGAACACTGGCATTTTGTAAGCAGATTGCAAACTCAAAGAAAACAGTACCTTTCCACTCTCCTGCCTTTTCCATTGCCAATAACATTCAAAAGGAAGTCGTTTTGGACAACTTTCTCTTTCTTGTTGCAGAACACTCCACTGACAGGTGTGCAAACTCTAGTCGGGATAGGAGATGTTTTCTGAGCAGGCACAGTTTCTCCTTGCGAGAAACTGCGAAGAAGCTATTTGCTTAGATGTAGGTGACAAGATGCGCTTACTGCAGTGCACTGACAAGCTAATTGCTACACAACACTGGGATTGTGTGCCAAGCTTGCAAACGGATAGAAAACAGTACCATTCCACTCTCCTGCCTTTTCTATTCACATTTCTATTTGAATGGAAGGAGTTTTGGACATCTTTCTTTTGCTTCTTGCAAAACACTCCCCACACCAGCGTGCACCCTCCACAACAAGATGGGAGATGTTTTTTGAACTGGCACAGTTTCTCCTTGCGATACAGTGCAAAAGCTATTGGCTTAGATGTAGGTGACAAGAGGCACTATCTACAGTGGACTGCAAAGCTAATCGAAACACAACACTGGGATTGTGTGCCCAGCATGCAAAGTGATAGAAAACAGTACCTTTCGACTCTCTTGCCTTTTCCATTCACATTAATACTTGAAAGGAAGGCGTCTTAGACAACTTTCTTTTTCTTGTTGCAAAACACTCTGCAGCCCTCTGTGCAACCTCCAGAACACGATGGAAGCTGTTTCGTGAGCAGGAACGTTTTCTATTTGCGAGACATATTGATAAAGCTTTTTCCTTAAATGAAGGTAACAAGAAACACTTACTGCAGAGAAGTGACAAGTTAATTGCTACACAGCACTGGGATTGTGTGCCCAGCTTGCAAAATGATAGAAAACAGTACCTTTCGACTCTCTTGCCTTTTCCATTGACATTAATAATTGAAAGGAAGGCGTCTTAGACAACTTTCTTTTTCTTGTTGCAAAACACTCTGCAGCCCTCTGTGCAACCTCCAGAAGACGATGGAAGCTGTTTCGTGAGCAGGAACGTTTTCTATTTGCGAGACATATTGATAAAGCTTTTTCCTTAAATGTAGGTAACAAGAAACACTTACTGCAGAGAAGTGACAAGTTAATTGTTACACAGCACTGGGATTGTGTAAGCAGCTTGCAAAGTGATAGAAAACAGTACTTTCCCACTCTCTTGCCTTTCCATCCACATTAATACTTGAAAGGAAGGCGTCTTAGACAACTTTCTTTTTCTTGTTGCAAAAAACTCTGCAGCCCTCTGTGCAACCTCCACAAAACGATGGAAGTTGTTTAGTGAGCAGGAAGGTTTTCTCCTTGCGAGACATAGTGAAAAAGCTATTTGCTTAGATGTAGGTGTCAAGAAACACTTACTGCAGTGCACTGACAGGGCAATTGCTACACAGCACTGGGATTTTGTTAGCAGCTTGCAAAGTGATAGAAAACAGTACCTTTCCACTCTCCTGCCTTTTCCATTGCCAATAACATTTAAAAGGAAGTCGTTTTGGACAACTTTCTCTTTCTTGTTGCAGAACACTCCACTGACACGTGTGCAAACTCTAGTCGGGATAGGAGATGTTTTCTGAGCAGGCACAGTTTCTCCTTGCGAGACATAGTGAAAAAGCTATTTGCTTAGATGTAGGTGACAAGAGGCACTATCTACAGTGCACTGCAAAGGTAATCGAAGCACAACACTGGGATTGTGTAAGCAGCTTGCAAAGTGATAGGAAACAGTACTTTCCCACTCTCTTGCCTTTCCATTCACATTAATACTTGAAAGGAAGGCGTCTTAGACAACTTTCTTTTTCTTGTTGCAAAACACTCTGCAGCCCTCTGTGCAACTTCTAGAACACGATAGGAGATGTTTCGTGAGTAGAAACGTTTTCTCCTTGCGAGACAGAGTGAAAAAGCTATTTACTTAGATGTAGGTGTCAAGAAACGCTTACTGCAGTGCACTGAAAAGCAAATTGCTACAGAGCACTGGGATTGTGTAAGCAGCTTGCAAAGTGATACAAAACAGTACCTTTCCCACTCTCTTGCCTTTCCATTCACATTAATACTTGAAAGGAAGGCGTCTTAGACAACTTTCTTTTTCTTGTTGCAAAACACTCTGCAGCCCTCTGTGCAACTTCTAGAACACGATAGGAGATGTTTGTGAGCAGAAACATTTTCTCCTTGCGAGACATAGTGAAAAAGCTATTTGCTTAGATGTAGGTGACAAGAGGCACTATCTACAGTGCACTGACAGGCTAATTGCTACACAGCACTGCGATTGTGTAAGCTGCTTAGAAACAGATAGAAAACAGTACCTTTCCACTCTCTTGCCTTTTCCATTCATATTAACACTTGAAAGGAAGGCGTCTTAGACAACTTTCTTTTTCTTGTTGCAAAACACTCAGCAGACCTGCGTGCAACCTCTAGAACACGATGGGAAATGTTTCCTGAACAGGCACACAGTTTCTTCTTGCGCGATATACTGAAAAGGCTATTTGCTTCGAGGTTGGAAACAAGAGGCACATACTCCAATGCACTGGAAAGGTAATCTCTGTAGAACACTGGCATTTTGTAAGCAGATTGCAAACTCAAAGAAAACAGTACCTTTCCACTCTCCTGCCTTTTCCATTGCCAATAACATTCAAAAGGAAGTCGTTTTGGACAACTTTCTCTTTCTTGTTGCAGAACACTCCACTGACAGGTGTGCAAACTCTAGTCGGGATAGGAGATGTTTTCTGAGCAGGCACAGTTTCTCCTTGCGAGAAACTGCGAAGAAGCTATTTGCTTAGATGTAGGTGACAAGATGCGCTTACTGCAGTGCACTGACAAGCTAATTGCTACACAACACTGGGATTGTGTGCCAAGCTTGCAAACGGATAGAAAACAGTACCATTCCACTCTCCTGCCTTTTCTATTCACATTTCTATTTGAATGGAAGGAGTTTTGGACATCTTTCTTTTGCTTCTTGCAAAACACTCCCCACACCAGCGTGCACCCTCCACAACAAGATGGGAGATGTTTTTTGAACTGGCACAGTTTCTCCTTGCGATACAGTGCAAAAGCTATTGGCTTAGATGTAGGTGACAAGAGGCACTATCTACAGTGGACTGCAAAGCTAATCGAAACACAACACTGGGATTGTGTGCCCAGCATGCAAAGTGATAGAAAACAGTACCTTTCGACTCTCTTGCCTTTTCCATTCACATTAATACTTGAAAGGAAGGCGTCTTAGACAACTTTCTTTTTCTTGTTGCAAAACACTCTGCAGCCCTCTGTGCAACCTCCAGAACACGATGGAAGCTGTTTCGTGAGCAGGAACGTTTTCTATTTGCGAGACATATTGATAAAGCTTTTTCCTTAAATGAAGGTAACAAGAAACACTTACTGCAGAGAAGTGACAAGTTAATTGCTACACAGCACTGGGATTGTGTGCCCAGCTTGCAAAATGATAGAAAACAGTACCTTTCGACTCTCTTGCCTTTTCCATTGACATTAATAATTGAAAGGAAGGCGTCTTAGACAACTTTCTTTTTCTTGTTGCAAAACACTCTGCAGCCCTCTGTGCAACCTCCAGAACACGATGGAAGCTGTTTCGTGAGCAGGAACGTTTTCTATTTGCGAGACATATTGATAAAGCTTTTTCCTTAAATGTAGGTAACAAGAAACACTTACTGCAGAGAAGTGACAATTTAATTGTTACACACCACTGGGATTGTGTAAGCAGCTTGCAAAGTGATAGAAAACAGTACTTTCCCACTCTCTTGTCTTTCCATTGACATTAATAATTGAAAGGAAGGCGTCTTAGACAACTTTCTTTTTCTTGTTGCAAAAAACTCTGCAGCCCTCTGTGCAACCTCCACAAAACGATGGAAGTTGTTTAGTGAGCAGGAAGGTTTTCTCCTTGCGAGACATAGTGAAAAAGCTATTTGCTTAGATGTAGGTGACAAGACGCACTATCTACAGTGGACTGACAGGGCAATTGCTACACAGCACTGGGATTGTGTAAGCAGCTTGCCAAGTGATAGAAAACAGTACCTTTCCACTGTCTTGCCTTTTCCATTCACATTAATACTTGAAAGAAAGGCGTCTTAGACAACTTTTTTTTTCTTGTTGCGAAACACTCTGCAGCCCTCTGTGCAACTTCTAGGACACGATGGGAGATGTTTCATGAGCAGAAACGTTTTCTATTTGCGAGACATAGTGAAAAAGCTATTTGCTTAGATGTAGGTAACAAGAAACACTTACTGCAGTGAAGTGACAAGTTAATTGTTACACAGCACTGGGATTGTGTAAGCAGCTTGCAAAGTGATAGGAAACAGTACTTTCCCACTCTCTTGCCTTTCCATTCACAATAATACTTGAAAGGAAGGCGTCTCAGACAACTTTCTTTTTCTTGTTGCAAAACACTCTGCAGCCCATGTGCAACCCCTAGAACACGATAGGAGATGTTTAGTGAGCAGGAACGTTTTCTCCTTGCGAGACATAGTGAAAAAGCTATTTGCTTAGATGTAGGTGACAAGAAACACTTACTGCAGTGAAGTGAGAAGTTAATTGTTACACAGCACTGGGATTGTGTAAGCAGCTTGCAAAGTGATAGGAAACAGTACTTTCCCACTCTCTTGCCTTTCCATTCACAATAATACTTGAAAGGAAGGCGTCTCAGACAACTTTCTTTTTCTTGTTGGAAAACACTCTGCAGCCCTCTGTGCAACCCCTAGAACACGATAGGAGATGTTTAGTGAGCAGGAAGGTTTTCTCCTTGCAAGACATAGTGAAAAAGCTATTTGCTTAGATGTAGGTGACAAGAAACACTTCCTGCAGTGCACTGAAAAGCTAATTGCTACACAACACTGGGATTGTGTAAGCAGCTTGCAAAAGGATAGAAAACAGTACCTTTCCACTCTCCTGCCTTTTCCATTCGCATTGCTATTCGAATGGAACGAGTTTTGGAGAACTTGGTTTGGCTTCTTGCAAAACACTCCGCACACCTCCGCGCAACTTCTAGAACATGATAGGAGATGGTTACAGAGCAGGCACATTTTCTCTGAGCGAGACATAGTGAAAAAGCTTTTTGCTTAGATGTAGGTGACCACAGGCACTTACTGCAGTGCCCTGGAAAGCTAATCGTAGCACAACACTGGGATTGTGTGTGCTGCTTGCAAAGTGATAGAAACACTACCTTTCCACTGTCCTGCATTTTCCCTTTCGAGGAACATTCGAATGGAAGGTGTTTTGGACAAGTTTCTTTTTCTTCTTGCAGAACACTCTGCAGACCTGCGTGCAACCTCTAGAACACGATGGGAGATGTTTCCTGAACAGGCACACAGTTTCTCCCTGCGCGATATACTGAAAAGGCTATTTGCTTCGAGGTTGGAAACAAGAGGCACTTACTCCAGTGCACTGCAAAGGTAATCGCTGTAGAACACTGGCATTTTGTTAGCAGATTGCAAACTCAGAGAAAACAGTACCTTTCCACTCTCCTGCCTTTTCCATTGCCAATAACATTTAAAAGGAAGTCGTTTTGGACAACTTTCTCTTTCTTGTTGCAGAACACTCCACTGACACGTGTGCAAACTCTAGTCGGGATAGGAGATGTTTTCTGAGCAGGCACAGTTTCTCCTTGCGAGACATAGTGAAAAAGCTATTTGCTTAGATGTGGGTGACAAGAGGCACTATCTACAGTGCACTGCAAAGGTAATCGAAGCACAACACTGGGATTGTGTAAGCAGCTTGCAAAGTGATAGGAAACAGTACTTTCCCACTCTCTTGCCTTTCCATTCACATTAATACTTGAAAGGAAGGCGTCTTAGACAACTTTCTTTTTCTTGTTGCAAAACACTCTGCAGCCCTCTGTGCAACTTCTAGAACACGATAGGAGATGTTTCGTGAGTAGAAACGTTTTCTCCTTGCGAGACAGAGTGAAAAAGCTATTTAATTAGATGTAGGTGTCAAGAAACACTTACTGCAGTGCACTGAAAAGCAAATTGCTACAGAGCACTGGGATTGTGTAAGCAGCTTGCAAAGTGATACAAAACAGTACCTTTCCCACTCTCTTGCCTTTCCATTCACATTAATACTTGAAAGGAAGGCGTCTTAGACAACTTTCTTTTTCTTGTTGCAAAACACTCTGCAGCCCTCTGTGCAACTTCTAGAACACGATAGGAGATGTTTGTGAGCAGAAACATTTTCTCCTTGCGAGACATAGTGAAAAAGCTATTTGCTTAGATGTAGGTGACAAGAGGCACTATCTACAGTGCACTGACAGGCTAATTGCTACACAGCACTGCGATTGTGTAAGCTGCTTAGAAACAGATAGAAAACAGTACCTTTCCACTCTCTTGCCTTTTCCATTCATATTAACACTTGAAAGGAAGGCGTCTTAGACAACTTTCTTTTTCTTGTTGCAAAACACTCAGCAGACCTGCGTGCAACCTCTAGAACACGATGGGAAATGTTTCCTGAACAGGCACACAGTTTCTTCTTGCGCGATATACTGAAAAGGCTATTTGCTTCGAGGTTGGAAACAAGAGGCACATACTCCAATGCACTGGAAAGGTAATCTCTGTAGAACACTGGCATTTTGTAAGCAGATTGCAAACTCAAAGAAAACAGTACCTTTCCACTCTCCTGCCTTTTCCATTGCCAATAACATTCAAAAGGAAGTCGTTTTGGACAACTTTCTCTTTCTTGTTGCAGAACACTCCACTGACAGGTGTGCAAACTCTAGTCGGGATAGGAGATGTTTTCTGAGCAGGCACAGTTTCTCCTTGCGAGAAACTGCGAAGAAGCTATTTGCTTAGATGTAGGTGACAAGATGCGCTTACTGCAGTGCACTGACAAGCTAATTGCTACACAACACTGGGATTGTGTGCCAAGCTTGCAAACGGATAGAAAACAGTACCATTCCACTCTCCTGCCTTTTCTATTCACATTTCTATTTGAATGGAAGGAGTTTTGGACATCTTTCTTTTGCTTCTTGCAAAACACTCCCCACACCAGCGTGCACCCTCCACAACAAGATGGGAGATGTTTTTTGAACTGGCACAGTTTCTCCTTGCGATACAGTGCAAAAGCTATTGGCTTAGATGTAGGTGACAAGAGGCACTATCTACAATGGACTGCAAAGCTAATCGAAACACAACACTGGGATTGTGTGCCCAGCATGCAAAGTGATAGAAAACAGTACCTTTCGACTCTCTTGCCTTTTCCATTCACATTAATACTTGAAAGGAAGGCGTCTTAGACAACTTTCTTTTTCTTGTTGCAAAACACTCTGCAGCCCTCTGTGCAACCTCCAGAACACGATGGAAGCTGTTTCGTGAGCAGGAACGTTTTCTATTTGCGAGACATATTGATAAAGCTTTTTCCTTAAATGAAGGTAACAAGAAACACTTACTGCAGAGAAGTGACAAGTTAATTGCTACACAGCACTGGGATTGTGTGCCCAGCTTGCAAAATGATAGAAAACAGTACCTTTCGACTCTCTTGCCTTTTCCATTGACATTAATAATTGAAAGGAAGGCGTCTTAGACAACTTTCTTTTTCTTGTTGCAAAACACTCTGCAGCCCTCTGTGCAACCTCCAGAACACGATGGAAGCTGTTTCGTGAGCAGGAACGTTTTCTATTTGCGAGACATATTGATAAAGCTTTTTCCTTAAATGTAGGTAACAAGAAACACTTACTGCAGAGAAGTGACAAGTTAATTGTTACACAGCACTGGGATTGTGTAAGCAGCTTGCAAAGTGATAGAAAACAGTACTTTCCCACTCTCTTGCCTTTCCATCCACATTAATACTTGAAAGGAAGGCGTCTCAGACAACTTTCTTTTTCTTGTTGGAAAACACTCTGCAGCCCTCTGTGCAACCCCTAGAACACAATAGGAGATGTTTAGTGAGCAGGAAGGTTTTCTCCTTGCAAGACATAGTGAAAAAGCTATTTGCTTAGATGTAGGTGACAAGAAACACTTCCTGCAGTGCACTGAAAAGCTAATTGCTACACAACACTGGGATTGTGTAAGCAGCTTGCAAAAGGATAGAAAACAGTACCTTTCCACTCTCCTGCCTTTTCCATTCGCATTGCTATTCGAATGGAACGAGTTTTGGAGAACTTGGTTTGGCTTCTTGCAAAACACTCCGCACACCTCCGCGCAACTTCTAGAACATGATAGGAGATGGTTACAGAGCAGGCACATTTTCTCTGAGCGAGACATAGTGAAAAAGCTTTTTGCTTAGATGTAGGTGACCACAGGCACTTACTGCAGTGCCCTGGAAAGCTAATCGTAGCACAACACTGGGATTGTGTGTGCTGCTTGCAAAGTGATAGAAACACTACCTTTCCACTGTCCTGCATTTTCCCTTTCGAGGAACATTCGAATGGAAGGTGTTTTGGACAAGTTTCTTTTTCTTCTTGCAGAACACTCTGCAGACCTGCTTGCAACTGTTGCGGTGCGCCCCCGCAGTCTCCCTCCCCCCTTCTCGGTTTAGTTAAACTTTAATTTGTGGTATTGTATTATACTAATTTCAATTGCCTAAGATGGCGCTTGCCGGGTCTCCCCTCCCCCTGTTTTTCCCTCTGCAGGGCTGTCCGTCAGTTAGTTACCTTGGTTACTCCCGCCTTTTTGTATCTTTTAATCCCCACCCCTGTATGATAAGTTGCCAGCCTGCCTGCCCGTCACTCTCTGCCCCAGCCTGTTTCTCCAGAATCTTCTCCCCAGGGCGGAGGGTGATTGGGCAGTAGAGGGCTGTCCCACCCCTTATGTGATTTCATTGGTTGTCCCCCTCCGTCAATTATGTTGTAAGTTAAGTTCATTGGCCAGGGGAAGGGGTTAGCCTCCCCCTGGTCTCCCTATATAACTTTTGTTCACCCCGCCCCTCAGTGCAGTTCCCTGCAGCCTTCCCTCCTGTCATTACCCTTCGCTCCCTTTAATAAACTTCCCCTCTGCTGCGGAGAATTGTCGCCTCACGCCTGGTCCTTCACCTCTATCTCGTGCTGTCGCTTCTGCTCCTCGACCTGTCGGAGCTGCCTCCTCCACCACCGACGTGGAGGGAGCTCCGAGAAGGGCATCGGTTTCCAGTTTGCTCCGCTTGGAGGTCCTGGACTTTGCAGCTGCCCGTGCCCACAACAACAGGCTGTTGGCTGTGCACTCTGTGGAGCCAGCCGGGCTCAGATTCGGCACTGCCACAGCTGCTGGCGCCCAACGTGGGGCTGCTTTGTATCGTCGTCCCCTTGGACTACGTTGGACCCACGTTCCGAAGACAACCGTCTCCATTGGGCGCGGCAGTACCCCTGTCGAGCAGACCCCTGGGCACTAGGGGTTGCGCTCCGGGGGATAGGACCGTTGACCTCCTGCACCCAGCATCGGTCCTCGGAGGTGATTTTCCCGGCACCCGGATCCTTGTTCTACCCCCAGGTTTGGTGAGTACCCCCTCTGTTTTTTATCTGACCCCCCCGGCCGTTTTGTCTGTCGGGAGGAGGTCGCTCTTTCTTTCGGGGCAGAGGGCCTGGGGGAGAGAATTTTCTTCGCTAATCCCCTTTTCGGTTGTTTAGTTTCCCCTTCTTTGGTTAATCGGGTGCTGGTTGAGGCTGCTCGGCCATTTAAACATCAACAGTCATGGGTGCAAGACTGTCGGCCGAGCAGCGTGAGGCTGTTTTAGTTTTTGTAGAGGTTTTAGTTGAAGGAAAGGTTCTGGTTCGACAAAATGAAATAAGGAGCTTGATTCGTTGGGTCTCCTCTCAGTTTCCGAATTTCTCCTCCAATCAATACAGGAGCCTCCGATTTTGGGAGGAGGTCTCCAGAAAATTATCCTATTTGGCCCGGTCGGAGGAGATTGCACTCACTAAGAAATTGAAATTGGCCAGGCACCTTAATTGGGTGACTCAGCTCCTGCAGGTGCTGAGGAAGCAGGAAACTAAGAAACTGAGAGAACGCCCCAAGCTCCAAAGTTCCGTTCCTACCCCCAGTTCTATCTCTGTTAGTAGCCCTGAATGTGCTTCTACCCCTCAGCCTTGTCCCCCTTCACCCCGCCCTGTGAGTTGCCCTGAGTGTGTTCCTACCCCTCAGCCCTGTCCCCCTTCTCCCATAAGACCTGGGATCCTGAGGAGAGCAGCCCCTGACCACAGCAGGCAGGAGTCTTTCCACCGTCCTGGCCCTCCTCAGGGTCGCCAATCCCCCCGCGGTCGGAGTCCTGGCCAGACTCCGGCCGGTTCTCCCTTTCCCCCATCTTCCCCCACACCCTCTTTCCGTGTTATTAAGTCCCCCAAGTTAAATTCCAAAGTTCGCTTCATGGTCCCGACACAAGATGGCTCCTGTGGAGCTCAAGATGGCGGGAACCATGAGGCATCCCAGCAGGAGAAGTCCTTGCCCCCACCTTATCCCTACCCAAACCCTTCCTGCTATCCATCTTCTAATCCTTTCCTCCCTAGTCTCAACCCCTTTCTCCCTCCCGATCCCGCCTTTCCTTTCTTCACTCCTCCCTCTCCCAGCGCTCCACCCTCCTCCTCCGTGGCTCCTCCTCCTCACGCTCCGCCTCCGCCTCAGGCTCTGCCTCCTTGCCCAACTCAGTGGGCGGGCTCTTTCCCATTGGTCCCTGCCCCGGGTTCCCGCGGCACCCCTGACTCCGCCCCTTCCTGTCCACTCCCCCTGGGTTCCGGTTCCCACGGTCGGCCATCTTGGCCAGATTTTTCCCACGGGCCGGGGACCGGGGCCGAGGGGAGGGAGGACACACCGGAGCTTGCTGATCCCATCATAGCAGCTCCGGTGACTTACCACCGGAACAGGGGCGGGGGAAATCCCCGCATCCAGTGGTCCCCAGTCCCCCGATCCCTCATCAAGGAGCTTGTTAAGGCTCAGAAGGAGCTCGGGGGACAAAGTGAATATTTCAGGGGACTGCTGGAAGCTTCCCTCTTGGAAACTGAACTCGTTCCTGCCGATTTACGGCAGATTTTCAGATGCTTGTTGAACGGGGTTCAGTTTCCAAGGTGGGAAGCAGCGTGGGAAAGAGGGGTCGCTGAAATCTTGCCCCAACTTTGGGACAGCCCGGAAGCAGGGGAAGATACCGATGGGGAGAAGCTCACTGTGGAACATCTATGTGGGTTGGGCGATTGGGACAAGGCGGAGAAACAGGCCTCGAAGATCCCCACCGAGGCCTTGAACAGGAGCGCACAGGTGGCCTTGCGGGCTTTCCACCGGGTGTCCGCTGGGGTGCCTTCGGTCCCGGTGTCTCACATCTTTCAGGGGCCGGCCGAGTCATTCGACGACTTCGTGTTGCGGCTCCAAGCGGCGGCTGAAGCCGAGCAGCCGGACGAGAAGGCGCGAGAAGCCCTGGTCACCCTCCTGGCATCTACCAACGCCAACGCGCCTTGCAGGACCGCCATCCTCAGCCTGCCTCTGCATCCTCGTCCGGTGCTCCGAGACCTCCTGGAGGTGTGTGCTGTGAAAGTTCCAGTAGCGTCGAAGGCGCCCAATGAAAAGTCTACATCATCGACGCGTCGGGTAGCCATCGCCGACCTTCAGGAGGCAGCCGCCGTGGCCGCAACAACACCGCCGGCCCTTCACCCGGGACCCAGCACCCCCAGCAAAGGAAGATGCCACCTGTGCCATGCAGAGGACCACTGGATGCCTGACTGTCCGCTCCGCAAGGAGTTTTTCACCTTTCGGAAGGGGCGACAGTCAGGTGTCCAAGGAGGAGGAGCCTCAAAAAACGCGTGAAGGAGCGCAGCCCCCCCCTGCGCGTGGACAAAAGTTCGGGCGGGCCATCAACATCTCTAGCCAGGGGGAAGGGACTTCCATCATTTCCTTGCTCGCCGCCAGCCGAGCCCAGTCCATCAGGGCTCCAAGACAATTTCTTCACTGGACTTGATAACAAATCGGACCTGACTTCAGGCGTGGAAGAACCTCGCCTTTGCCTTTCTGACCCGGGACCTCCAGCAGAACCAGATCTAACCACCTCTTCTTCTGGTCTCTCTTTCAGGTTGGAGACAACGCGAGCTTTTCATTTCTCCGACTCAGCTTTTCACGCGTTGCCAGTCTGCCCGAAGGCCCCAGGTAATTGGGAAACAGACCAGCAGTTCGTCATTGTGGGAGACACCGAGGTGACTCCACCAGACCTCCAGATTCTTCCAGCTTTGGTGTCCGCAGACCAGCGTTTTTTCGTCGTCAGGTGCAGGTGTCTGTGTCCCCCTCTGTTCCTCCCTGCCGGAAAGGTGGTGGCCCAGGCCATCTCAATAAAGTCTTCTATTCCTTCAGTTGCCTGGGCCGAACACCTGGGGCGGGCTAAACCCCGCCTCGATTGCCAGCTATCTCGGGGGGAGGACACCATTTCCATTAGGGGGATGCTGGACACCGGAGCAGATGTGACGATCATTCCTACTCGGGAGTGGCCGTCACACTGGGAGCTGCAAAACGTGGATGGGCGCATCCAGGGTGTCGGGGGGACACAATTGGCTAAGCAGTCCAAGAGCGTCGTTCAAATTAAGGGGCCGGATGGGCAATTGGCTTCTGTTCGCCCATTCGTTTTGGATTATGTAGAGCCTCTCTGGGGGAGAGATACCCTTGCCCAGTGGGGAGCCAAAATTGACCTGCCGGCTCCCCAGGTTTTTCGGGCAGCGGTCACTGAAGAGCGCCCTACCTGGAAGCTGAATTGGCTTTCGAATAAACCAGTACAGGTAGCTCAGTGGCCGCTCAATAAACAAAAATTAAAGGCGCTGGTGGAACTCGTGGAGGAGCAGGTCCAAAAGGGCAACCTGGTGGAGTCCATGTCTGAGTGGAACTCCCCAGTGTTTGTCATCCGCAAGTCATCCGGCAAGTGGCGGCTCCTCACCGACCTCCGCAAGATTAATGAAATTATACAAGATATGGGTACTCTCCAGCCAGGGATGCCGTCCCCAGCGATGCTCCCCCAAAATTGGAATCTGGTTGTAATTGACATAAAAGATTGTTTCTTTCAAATTCCCCTTCACCCAGATGACGCGCCGCGTTTTGCGTTCACGGTGCCCACATTGAACCGTGAAGCTCCCGGGAAGCGCTACCACTGGCGAGTATTGCCCCAGGGCATGAAATGTAGTCCTATCATCTGCCAGTGGTATGTTGCTTCTCTGCTCCAACCTATACGCACCGAATGTCCCGATGTAATCATTTATCATTACATGGACGACGTGCTGGTCTGCGCCCCCGATGATGACCTGCTGGTTCACGCGCTCTCCCGCGTAACCGATTGTTTAATTGCCGCAGGGTTCGAGCTCCAGAGCGAAAAGATTCAGCGGATGCCGCCCTGGAAGTACCTAGGCCTGGAGATCACGAAGCGGACCATTGCTCCGCAAAAATTGGCCATTCACCATAAGGTGAGAACCTTAGCGGATGTTCACCAACTGTGTGGGGCGTTGAATTGGGTGAGGCCCTGGCTAGGCATTACCACCGAGGACCTAGCCCCCCTTTTCAATTTATTGAAAGGGGGAGAGGAGCTCAGTTCTCCTAGGGAACTCACCCCAGAGGCAAGCACTGCGCTCGAGAAAATCAGACATCTAATCGAGGCAAGGCAGGCCCATCGTTGTCATCCGGGTCTGCCTTTCAAATTCATTATACTTGGGAATCTGCCACACCTCCATGGCATGATCTTTCAATGGGACGAGTCCCGCAAGTCCCTGAAATCCACCGAGGGAAGGAGGACGGACCCAGGCTTGAGTGACCCCCTCTTGATCATAGAGTGGGTGTTCCTCAGCCATCATAGGTCCAAGAGAATTACAAGGCCACATGAGCTGGTGGCAGAACTGATCCGCAAGGCAAGATCGCGGATCAGGGAGCTGGCAGGTGTAGATTTCACATGCATTCATATCCCAATTGAATTAAAATCTGGCAAGTTACAGTCTAAAGCTCTAAATCAACTCCTCGAGGAAAGCGAAATATTACAATTTGCTTTGGCTGAATACACCGGAAAGATTGAGATCAGTCACCCTCAGCATGCTCTGTTCAATCAAGACATGCAGTTCAAATTTTCACTCAAGAAAATTCAGAGTCGAGTCCCTCTCGATGCTCTGACTGTTTTTACAGACGCGTCCGGAGGCTCCCACAAGTCAGTGATGACTTGGAAGGACCCTCAAACTCAGCAGTGGGAGATGGATGTTGCCATCGTTGAGGGTTCTCCTCAAGTTGCTGAGTTGGACGCAGTCGTCAGGGCTTTCGAGAAATTCAAGGATAAACCATTCAATTTGGTAACGGACTCGGCTTATGTTGCCGGTGTAGTCGCCAGAGCCGAGAATGCTGTCCTCGAGGAGGTTTCTAATTCGGCCTTGTTTAATTTGCTCTCGAAGTTGATTAAACTCATCTCCCACCGGGAGCAAAGATATTATGTAATGCATGTGAGAGCCCACACCGATTTGCCCGGGTTCATTGCGCAGGGGAACCGGCTGGCTGATAGCCTCGCTTCCCCGGCCGAGTGGGCACTTGCCCACGCGGTGCAATGGGCCCCGCTCCCAGATGTGTTCCGACAGGCCAAGATCAGCCACCAGCTGTTCCACCAGAATGCGCCTGGCCTGGTTCGCCAGTTCCAGCTTACGCGCGATCAGGCCAAGGCCATTGTGGCCACATGTCCCCATTGCCAGCGGGACCAGCTCCCATCTTTGCCCGCTGGCGCAAACCCCAGGGGACTTGCAAGTTGTGAGGTGTGGCAGATGGATGTCACCAAGATCCCTCAATTTGGCCGCCTCAGATACGTCCACGTCTCGGTGGACACTTTCTCGAGTGCCGTCTTTGCCTCTGCCCACACAGGGGAGAAAGCCAAGGATGTCATCAAACACCTGCTCCAGGCTTTCTCCGTGCTGGGCATCCCTAAGGTTTTGAAAACAGATAACGGGCCTTCGTACGTGTCCAGGGAGCTCAAGAGCTTCCTGCAGCAATGGGGAATAGAACACAAAACTGGCATCCCCTATTCCCCCACGGGACAAGCCGTGATTGAGAGGACCCACCAGAGCCTGAAAAAGGTTCTTTCCCATCTGTCCCCGGCAATGAAGGTGGAGTCCCCTCATTCCCAATTATCGCGGGCACTTTATACCATCAACTTTTTGAATTGTTCTTTCGAAAATCTCAACCCGCCCATTGTGCGGCATTTCGGGCAGCACGGCAGTCTCCGCCTGAAAGACAAACCGCCGGTTCTGGTGAAGGACCCGGAGACCTGGCGCTTGGAGGGACCATTTGATCTTATCACCTGGGGCCGAGGGTATGCCTGTGTTTCTACCCCCACAGGTCCCAGGTGGGTCCCTTCGCGCTGGGTTCGGCCCTTTGTGCCAAGAACGGCAAAGGCGACAACGTCCACGCCTCAAGTGCAGGTCGCAAGCTGGCGGCGAAAACGGAAGGAGGAGGAAGAATCCCTCTTTTTCTTAGATTCACTGTTCCTCCCCGAGACCTGAACCCTTCCTCCCCTGGCAAACCTTTTTGTCATTAATAAGTTTCTTTTAATTTTAGTTGTTCCAGCCCAGCCATGCCTCGAGGAGGAATCCCCGTAGTGGTCATCTTGACAGTCGTCGTTCTCCTCCAAGCAGCCCCCGGAGAGCCCGACCAGAAGTCCCCCACTGCAAACAACATGTGGACCTCCCTTGCCCGCTCTCTTGGCCAGGACCACATTTGCCTCCACGCCGAGGCAGCCGCAGACCCTCTGTCGTCCTGTCTGGTGGGGATCCCGGTTTCCCCCCGTGATTATCCTCCCCCTTTTAGTTCATTTCCGAATAACAAAGATCTGGACTCCACAGAGGCTTGGAGGAATTCTATCAACCTTCTCCCTTTCTCCCCCGAAGAGCCTCTGAAATTCGATCTGCTCGGTTCCGCCAAGGCCCCTTTTTGTGTGCGTTTTTCCATACCTTATAGTTTGATCAAATCCGTCCGATCCAATGATCCCCAGTGGACCCTGGTTGAGGGGGAGTCAGACCGCCAATGGTGTGCTGAGACCCTCCCGGCCAGAGGTCCGACCACCCCCGATCTGAAACCTCGTGCTCTACCCCAAGGTTTTTACTTTATTTGCGGAAACCGAGCATGGAACGGCATCCCCTCTCATCTGTTAGGAGGCCCATGTACGATCGGTCATGTGTCGCTGTTCACTCCCAGCACGCCTAAATTAGAAAATTGGCCTGCCAAAGTCCCTGAAAAAACAATTAGGCAGAGAAAAGACCTGACGGAATTCGGCCCAGACTGCAACTCCGAAATTTATCATTGGAATGAAGGCAAAAGGGTTGCAGTCTCGTTATTTTTGCCGTGGGTTTCGGCCGGAAAGGCCATCGGCGAATTGGGCAGATTAGAGTGCTGGTCGGTGAAACAAGCCAACCTTACGTCCACAGCCATCGCGGGACTCCTTGCAGATGAGAAAATAACCAGGCAGGCGATGCTGCAAAATAGAGCAGCAATTGATTATCTACTCCTTCTGCACCATCACCGCTGCGAGGAGTTCGAGGGTCTGTGCTGCTTCAATCTTACATCTAAAGCACCGAATGTGCAGAAGGCGTTGGAGGAAATGAAGGACCTGGTCAGCAACATCAAAAGAGAGACGGAGGACTGGTTTGGGAGTTTGCTCTCCGGGCTTGGGCTCTCGGGCTGGGCTGGATCCATTTTAAAAGACATCTTGTTTGGAGTTTTTATTGTTTTAGTTGTCGTCCTCGGATGCTCCATTGTGTTGGCAGTGGTCCGGAGAGTGGTCTCGAGACTCTTCGCGAACAACGTTAGTGTGGTCAGCTTCCCCGTCAACGAAGCTGACCCAGAAAATTACGAGATCAGCTCCGGCCACCAGGAGACCATCCCATCGCCGGAGGAGCCTGAGGACGACCTCGAAGTTTAAGATTTTGTGGACTTTTGTGCATGGACACTTTTTCGTTTCTTGTTCCCTATACTTACCTTTGTTTTTCTTTTTATTTTTGTGTAAAAAAGAGGGAGATGTTGCGGTGCGCCCCCGCAGTCTCCCTCCCCCCTTCTCGGTTTAGTTAAACTTTAATTTGTGGTATTGTATTATACTAATTTCAATTGCCTAAGATGGCGCTTGCCGGGTCTCCCCTCCCCCTGTTTTTCCCTCTGCAGGGCTGTCCGTCAGTTAGTTACCTTGGTTACTCCCGCCTTTTTGTATCTTTTAATCCCCACCCCTGTATGATAAGTTGCCAGCCTGCCTGCCCGTCACTCTCTGCCCCAGCCTGTTTCTCCAGAATCTTCTCCCCAGGGCGGAGGGTGATTGGGCAGTAGAGGGCTGTCCCACCCCTTATGTGATTTCATTGGTTGTCCCCCTCCGTCAATTATGTTGTAAGTTAAGTTCATTGGCCAGGGGAAGGGGTTAGCCTCCCCCTGGTCTCCCTATATAACTTTTGTTCACCCCGCCCCTCAGTGCAGTTCCCTGCAGCCTTCCCTCCTGTCATTACCCTTCGCTCCCTTTAATAAACTTCCCCTCTGCTGCGGAGAATTGTCGCCTCACGCCTGGTCCTTCACCTCTATCTCGTGCTGTCGCTTCTGCTCCTCGACCTGTCGGAGCTGCCTCCTCCACCACCGACGTGGAGGGAGCTCCGAGAAGGGCATCGGTTTCCAGTTTGCTCCGCTTGGAGGTCCTGGACTTTGCAGCTGCCCGTGCCCACAACAACAGGCTGTTGGCTGTGCACTCTGTGGAGCCAGCCGGGCTCAGATTCGGCACCGCCACATGCAACCTCTAGAACACGATGGGAGATGTTTCCTGAACAGGCACACAGTTTCTCCCTGCGCGATATACTGAAAAGGCTATTTGCTTCGAGGTTGGAAACAAGAGGCACTTACTCCAGTGCACTGCAAAGGTAATCGCTGTAGAACACTGGCATTTTGTTAGCAGATTGCAAACTCAGAGAAAACAGTACCTTTCCACTCTCCTGCCTTTTCCATTGCCAATAACATTTAAAAGGAAGTCGTTTTGGACAACTTTCTCTTTCTTGTTGCAGAACACTCCACTGACACGTGTGCAAACTCTAGTCGGGATAGGAGATGTTTTCTGAGCAGGCACAGTTTCTCCTTGCGAGACATAGTGAAAAAGCTATTTGCTTAGATGTAGGTGACAAGAGGCACTATCTACAGTGCACTGCAAAGGTAATCGAAGCACAACACTGGGATTGTGTAAGCAGCTTGCAAAGTGATAGGAAACAGTACTTTCCCACTCTCTTGCCTTTCCATTCACATTAATACTTGAAAGGAAGGCGTCTTAGACAACTTTCTTTTTCTTGTTGCAAAACACTCTGCAGCCCTCTGTGCAACTTCTAGAACACGATAGGAGATGTTTCGTGAGTAGAAACGTTTTCTCCTTGCGAGACAGAGTGAAAAAGCTATTTACTTAGATGTAGGTGTCAAGAAACGCTTACTGCAGTGCACTGAAAAGCAAATTGCTACAGAGCACTGGGATTGTGTAAGCAGCTTGCAAAGTGATACAAAACAGTACCTTTCCCACTCTCTTGCCTTTCCATTCACATTAATACTTGAAAGGAAGGCGTCTTAGACAACTTTCTTTTTCTTGTTGCAAAACACTCTGCAGCCCTCTGTGCAACTTCTAGAACACGATAGGAGATGTTTGTGAGCAGAAACATTTTCTCCTTGCGAGACATAGTGAAAAAGCTATTTGCTTAGATGTAGGTGACAAGAGGCACTATCTACAGTGCACTGACAGGCTAATTGCTACACAGCACTGCGATTGTGTAAGCTGCTTAGAAACAGATAGAAAACAGTACCTTTCCACTCTCTTGCCTTTTCCATTCATATTAACACTTGAAAGGAAGGCGTCTTAGACAACTTTCTTTTTCTTGTTGCAAAACACTCAGCAGACCTGCGTGCAACCTCTAGAACACGATGGGAAATGTTTCCTGAACAGGCACACAGTTTCTTCTTGCGCGATATACTGAAAAGGCTATTTGCTTCGAGGTTGGAAACAAGAGGCACATACTCCAATGCACTGGAAAGGTAATCTCTGTAGAACACTGGCATTTTGTAAGCAGATTGCAAACTCAAAGAAAACAGTACCTTTCCACTCTCCTGCCTTTTCCATTGCCAATAACATTCAAAAGGAAGTCGTTTTGGACAACTTTCTCTTTCTTGTTGCAGAACACTCCACTGACAGGTGTGCAAACTCTAGTCGGGATAGGAGATGTTTTCTGAGCAGGCACAGTTTCTCCTTGCGAGAAACTGCGAAGAAGCTATTTGCTTAGATGTAGGTGACAAGATGCGCTTACTGCAGTGCACTGACAAGCTAATTGCTACACAACACTGGGATTGTGTGCCAAGCTTGCAAACGGATAGAAAACAGTACCATTCCACTCTCCTGCCTTTTCTATTCACATTTCTATTTGAATGGAAGGAGTTTTGGACATCTTTCTTTTGCTTCTTGCAAAACACTCCCCACACCAGCGTGCACCCTCCACAACAAGATGGGAGATGTTTTTTGAACTGGCACAGTTTCTCCTTGCGATACAGTGCAAAAGCTATTGGCTTAGATGTAGGTGACAAGAGGCACTATCTACAGTGGACTGCAAAGCTAATCGAAACACAACACTGGGATTGTGTGCCCAGCATGCAAAGTGATAGAAAACAGTACCTTTCGACTCTCTTGCCTTTTCCATTCACATTAATACTTGAAAGGAAGGCGTCTTAGACAACTTTCTTTTTCTTGTTGCAAAACACTCTGCAGCCCTCTGTGCAACCTCCAGAACACGATGGAAGCTGTTTCGTGAGCAGGAACGTTTTCTATTTGCGAGACATATTGATAAAGCTTTTTCCTTAAATGAAGGTAACAAGAAACACTTACTGCAGAGAAGTGACAAGTTAATTGCTACACAGCACTGGGATTGTGTGCCCAGCTTGCAAAATGATAGAAAACAGTACCTTTCGACTCTCTTGCCTTTTCCATTGACATTAATAATTGAAAGGAAGGCGTCTTAGACAACTTTCTTTTTCTTGTTGCAAAACACTCTGCAGCCCTCTGTGCAACCTCCAGAAGACGATGGAAGCTGTTTCGTGAGCAGGAACGTTTTCTATTTGCGAGACATATTGATAAAGCTTTTTCCTTAAATGTAGGTAACAAGAAACACTTACTGCAGAGAAGTGACAAGTTAATTGTTACACAGCACTGGGATTGTGTAAGCAGCTTGCAAAGTGATAGAAAACAGTACTTTCCCACTCTCTTGCCTTTCCATCCACATTAATACTTGAAAGGAAGGCGTCTTAGACAACTTTCTTTTTCTTGTTGCAAAAAACTCTGCAGCCCTCTGTGCAACCTCCACAAAACGATGGAAGTTGTTTAGTGAGCAGGAAGGTTTTCTATTTGCGAGACATAGTGAAAAAGCTATTTGCTTAGATGTAGGTGTCAAGAAACACTTACTGCAGTGCACTGACAGGGCAATTGCTACACAGCACTGGGATTTTGTTAGCAGCTTGCAAAGTGATAGAAAACAGTACCTTTCCACTCTCCTGCCTTTTCCATTGCCAATAACATTTAAAAGGAAGTCGTTTTGGACAACTTTCTCTTTCTTGTTGCAGAACACTCCACTGACACGTGTGCAAACTCTAGTCGGGATAGGAGATGTTTTCTGAGCAGGCACAGTTTCTCCTTGCGAGACATAGTGAAAAAGCTATTTGCTTAGATGTAGGTGACAAGAGGCACTATCTACAGTGCACTGCAAAGGTAATCGAAGCACAACACTGGGATTGTGTAAGCAGCTTGCAAAGTGATAGGAAACAGTACTTTCCCACTCTCTTGCCTTTCCATTCACATTAATACTTGAAAGGAAGGCGTCTTAGACAACTTTCTTTTTCTTGTTGCAAAACACTCTGCAGCCCTCTGTGCAACTTCTAGAACACGATAGGAGATGTTTCGTGAGTAGAAACGTTTTCTCCTTGCGAGACAGAGTGAAAAAGCTATTTACTTAGATGTAGGTGTCAAGAAACGCTTACTGCAGTGCACTGAAAAGCAAATTGCTACAGAGCACTGGGATTGTGTAAGCAGCTTGCAAAGTGATACAAAACAGTACCTTTCCCACTCTCTTGCCTTTCCATTCACATTAATACTTGAAAGGAAGGCGTCTTAGACAACTTTCTTTTTCTTGTTGCAAAACACTCTGCAGCCCTCTGTGCAACTTCTAGAACACGATAGGAGATGTTTGTGAGCAGAAACATTTTCTCCTTGCGAGACATAGTGAAAAAGCTATTTGCTTAGATGTAGGTGACAAGAGGCACTATCTACAGTGCACTGACAGGCTAATTGCTACACAGCACTGCGATTGTGTAAGCTGCTTAGAAACAGATAGAAAACAGTACCTTTCCACTCTCTTGCCTTTTCCATTCATATTAACACTTGAAAGGAAGGCGTCTTAGACAACTTTCTTTTTCTTGTTGCAAAACACTCAGCAGACCTGCGTGCAACCTCTAGAACACGATGGGAAATGTTTCCTGAACAGGCACACAGTTTCTTCTTGCGCGATATACTGAAAAGGCTATTTGCTTCGAGGTTGGAAACAAGAGGCACATACTCCAATGCACTGGAAAGGTAATCTCTGTAGAACACTGGCATTTTGTAAGCAGATTGCAAACTCAAAGAAAACAGTACCTTTCCACTCTCCTGCCTTTTCCATTGCCAATAACATTCAAAAGGAAGTCGTTTTGGACAACTTTCTCTTTCTTGTTGCAGAACACTCCACTGACAGGTGTGCAAACTCTAGTCGGGATAGGAGATGTTTTCTGAGCAGGCACAGTTTCTCCTTGCGAGAAACTGCGAAGAAGCTATTTGCTTAGATGGAGGTGACAAGATGCGCTTACTGCAGTGCACTGACAAGCTAATTGCTACACAACACTGGGATTGTGTGCCAAGCTTGCAAACGGATAGAAAACAGTACCATTCCACTCTCCTGCCTTTTCTATTCACATTTCTATTTGAATGGAAGGAGTTTTGGACATCTTTCTTTTGCTTCTTGCAAAACACTCCCCACACCAGCGTGCACCCTCCACAACAAGATGGGAGATGTTTTTTGAACTGGCACAGTTTCTCCTTGCGATACAGTGCAAAAGCTATTGGCTTAGATGTAGGTGACAAGAGGCACTATCTACAGTGGACTGCAAAGCTAATCGAAACACAACACTGGGATTGTGTGCCCAGCATGCAAAGTGATAGAAAACAGTACCTTTCGACTCTCTTGCCTTTTCCATTCACATTAATACTTGAAAGGAAGGCGTCTTAGACAACTTTCTTTTTCTTGTTGCAAAACACTCTGCAGCCCTCTGTGCAACCTCCAGAACACGATGGAAGCTGTTTCGTGAGCAGGAACGTTTTCTATTTGCGAGACATATTGATAAAGCTTTTTCCTTAAATGAAGGTAACAAGAAACACTTACTGCAGAGAAGTGACAAGTTAATTGCTACACAGCACTGGGATTGTGTGCCCAGCTTGCAAAATGATAGAAAACAGTACCTTTCGACTCTCTTGCCTTTTCCATTGACATTAATAATTGAAAGGAAGGCGTCTTAGACAACTTTCTTTTTCTTGTTGCAAAACACTCTGCAGCCCTCTGTGCAACCTCCAGAACACGATGGAAGCTGTTTCGTGAGCAGGAACGTTTTCTATTTGCGAGACATATTGATAAAGCTTTTTCCTTAAATGTAGGTAACAAGAAACACTTACTGCAGAGAAGTGACAATTTAATTGTTACACACCACTGGGATTGTGTAAGCAGCTTGCAAAGTGATAGAAAACAGTACTTTCCCACTCTCTTGTCTTTCCATTGACATTAATAATTGAAAGGAAGGCGTCTTAGACAACTTTCTTTTTCTTGTTGCAAAAAACTCTGCAGCCCTCTGTGCAACCTCCACAAAACGATGGAAGTTGTTTAGTGAGCAGGAAGGTTTTCTCCTTGCGAGACATAGTGAAAAAGCTATTTGCTTAGATGTAGGTGACAAGACGCACTATCTACAGTGGACTGACAGGGCAATTGCTACACAGCACTGGGATTGTGTAAGCAGCTTGCCAAGTGATAGAAAACAGTACCTTTCCACTGTCTTGCCTTTTCCATTCACATTAATACTTGAAAGAAAGGCGTCTTAGACAACTTTTTTTTTCTTGTTGCGAAACACTCTGCAGCCCTCTGTGCAACTTCTAGGACACGATGGGAGATGTTTCATGAGCAGAAACGTTTTCTATTTGCGAGACATAGTGAAAAAGCTATTTGCTTAGATGTAGGTAACAAGAAACACTTACTGCAGTGAAGTGACAAGTTAATTGTTACACAGCACTGGGATTGTGTAAGCAGCTTGCAAAGTGATAGGAAACAGTACTTTCCCACTCTCTTGCCTTTCCATTCACAATAATACTTGAAAGGAAGGCGTCTCAGACAACTTTCTTTTTCTTGTTGCAAAACACTCTGCAGCCCATGTGCAACCCCTAGAACACGATAGGAGATGTTTAGTGAGCAGGAACGTTTTCTCCTTGCGAGACATAGTGAAAAAGCTATTTGCTTAGATGTAGGTGACAAGAAACACTTACTGCAGTGAAGTGAGAAGTTAATTGTTACACAGCACTGGGATTGTGTAAGCAGCTTGCAAAGTGATAGGAAACAGTACTTTCCCACTCTCTTGCCTTTCCATTCACAATAATACTTGAAAGGAAGGCGTCTCAGACAACTTTCTTTTTCTTGTTGGAAAACACTCTGCAGCCCTCTGTGCAACCCCTAGAACACGATAGGAGATGTTTAGTGAGCAGGAAGGTTTTCTCCTTGCAAGACATAGTGAAAAAGCTATTTGCTTAGATGTAGGTGACAAGAAACACTTCCTGCAGTGCACTGAAAAGCTAATTGCTACACAACACTGGGATTGTGTAAGCAGCTTGCAAAAGGATAGAAAACAGTACCTTTCCACTCTCCTGCCTTTTCCATTCGCATTGCTATTCGAATGGAACGAGTTTTGGAGAACTTGGTTTGGCTTCTTGCAAAACACTCCGCACACCTCCGCGCAACTTCTAGAACATGATAGGAGATGGTTACAGAGCAGGCACATTTTCTCTGAGCGAGACATAGTGAAAAAGCTTTTTGCTTAGATGTAGGTGACCACAGGCACTTACTGCAGTGCCCTGGAAAGCTAATCGTAGCACAACACTGGGATTGTGTGTGCTGCTTGCAAAGTGATAGAAACACTACCTTTCCACTGTCCTGCATTTTCCCTTTCGAGGAACATTCGAATGGAAGGTGTTTTGGACAAGTTTCTTTTTCTTCTTGCAGAACACTCTGCAGACCTGCGTGCAACCTCTAGAACACGATGGGAGATGTTTCCTGAACAGGCACACAGTTTCTCCCTGCGCGATATACTGAAAAGGCTATTTGCTTCGAGGTTGGAAACAAGAGGCACTTACTCCAGTGCACTGCAAAGGTAATCGCTGTAGAACACTGGCATTTTGTTAGCAGATTGCAAACTCAGAGAAAACAGTACCTTTCCACTCTCCTGCCTTTTCCATTGCCAATAACATTTAAAAGGAAGTCGTTTTGGACAACTTTCTCTTTCTTGTTGCAGAACACTCCACTGACACGTGTGCAAACTCTAGTCGGGATAGGAGATGTTTTCTGAGCAGGCACAGTTTCTCCTTGCGAGACATAGTGAAAAAGCTATTTGCTTAGATGTGGGTGACAAGAGGCACTATCTACAGTGCACTGCAAAGGTAATCGAAGCACAACACTGGGATTGTGTAAGCAGCTTGCAAAGTGATAGGAAACAGTACTTTCCCACTCTCTTGCCTTTCCATTCACATTAATACTTGAAAGGAAGGCGTCTTAGACAACTTTCTTTTTCTTGTTGCAAAACACTCTGCAGCCCTCTGTGCAACTTCTAGAACACGATAGGAGATGTTTCGTGAGTAGAAACGTTTTCTCCTTGCGAGACAGAGTGAAAAAGCTATTTACTTAGATGTAGGTGTCAAGAAACGCTTACTGCAGTGCACTGAAAAGCAAATTGCTACAGAGCACTGGGATTGTGTAAGCAGCTTGCAAAGTGATACAAAACAGTACCTTTCCCACTCTCTTGCCTTTCCATTCACATTAATACTTGAAAGGAAGGCGTCTTAGACAACTTTCTTTTTCTTGTTGCAAAACACTCTGCAGCCCTCTGTGCAACTTCTAGAACACGATAGGAGATGTTTGTGAGCAGAAACATTTTCTCCTTGCGAGACATAGTGAAAAAGCTATTTGCTTAGATGTAGGTGACAAGAGGCACTATCTACAGTGCACTGACAGGCTAATTGCTACACAGCACTGCGATTGTGTAAGCTGCTTAGAAACAGATAGAAAACAGTACCTTTCCACTCTCTTGCCTTTTCCATTCATATTAACACTTGAAAGGAAGGCGTCTTAGACAACTTTCTTTTTCTTGTTGCAAAACACTCAGCAGACCTGCGTGCAACCTCTAGAACACGATGGGAAATGTTTCCTGAACAGGCACACAGTTTCTTCTTGCGCGATATACTGAAAAGGCTATTTGCTTCGAGGTTGGAAACAAGAGGCACATACTCCAATGCACTGGAAAGGTAATCTCTGTAGAACACTGGCATTTTGTAAGCAGATTGCAAACTCAAAGAAAACAGTACCTTTCCACTCTCCTGCCTTTTCCATTGCCAATAACATTCAAAAGGAAGTCGTTTTGGACAACTTTCTCTTTCTTGTTGCAGAACACTCCACTGACAGGTGTGCAAACTCTAGTCGGGATAGGAGATGTTTTCTGAGCAGGCACAGTTTCTCCTTGCGAGAAACTGCGAAGAAGCTATTTGCTTAGATGTAGGTGACAAGATGCGCTTACTGCAGTGCACTGACAAGCTAATTGCTACACAACACTGGGATTGTGTGCCAAGCTTGCAAACGGATAGAAAACAGTACCATTCCACTCTCCTGCCTTTTCTATTCACATTTCTATTTGAATGGAAGGAGTTTTGGACATCTTTCTTTTGCTTCTTGCAAAACACTCCCCACACCAGCGTGCACCCTCCACAACAAGATGGGAGATGTTTTTTGAACTGGCACAGTTTCTCCTTGCGATACAGTGCAAAAGCTATTGGCTTAGATGTAGGTGACAAGAGGCACTATCTACAGTGGACTGCAAAGCTAATCGAAACACAACACTGGGATTGTGTGCCCAGCATGCAAAGTGATAGAAAACAGTACCTTTCGACTCTCTTGCCTTTTCCATTCACATTAATACTTGAAAGGAAGGCGTCTTAGACAACTTTCTTTTTCTTGTTGCAAAACACTCTGCAGCCCTCTGTGCAACCTCCAGAACACGATGGAAGCTGTTTCGTGAGCAGGAACGTTTTCTATTTGCGAGACATATTGATAAAGCTTTTTCCTTAAATGAAGGTAACAAGAAACACTTACTGCAGAGAAGTGACAAGTTAATTGCTACACAGCACTGGGATTGTGTGCCCAGCTTGCAAAATGATAGAAAACAGTACCTTTCGACTCTCTTGCCTTTTCCATTGACATTAATAATTGAAAGGAAGGCGTCTTAGACAACTTTCTTTTTCTTGTTGCAAAACACTCTGCAGCCCTCTGTGCAACCTCCAGAACACGATGGAAGCTGTTTCGTGAGCAGGAACGTTTTCTATTTGCGAGACATATTGATAAAGCTTTTTCCTTAAATGTAGGTAACAAGAAACACTTACTGCAGAGAAGTGACAATTTAATTGTTACACACCACTGGGATTGTGTAAGCAGCTTGCAAAGTGATAGAAAACAGTACTTTCCCACTCTCTTGTCTTTCCATTGACATTAATAATTGAAAGGAAGGCGTCTTAGACAACTTTCTTTTTCTTGTTGCAAAAAACTCTGCAGCCCTCTGTGCAACCTCCACAAAACGATGGAAGTTGTTTAGTGAGCAGGAAGGTTTTCTCCTTGCGAGACATAGTGAAAAAGCTATTTGCTTAGATGTAGGTGACAAGACGCACTATCTACAGTGGACTGACAGGGCAATTGCTACACAGCACTGGGATTGTGTAAGCAGCTTGCCAAGTGATAGAAAACAGTACCTTTCCACTGTCTTGCCTTTTCCATTCACATTAATACTTGAAAGAAAGGCGTCTTAGACAACTTTTTTTTTCTTGTTGCGAAACACTCTGCAGCCCTCTGTGCAACTTCTAGGACACGATGGGAGATGTTTCATGAGCAGAAACATTTTCTATTTGCGAGACATAGTGAAAAAGCTATTTGCTTAGATGTAGGTAACAAGAAACACTTACTGCAGTGAAGTGACAAGTTAATTGTTACACAGCACTGGGATTGTGTAAGCAGCTTGCAAAGTGATAGGAAACAGTACTTTCCCACTCTCTTGCCTTTCCATTCACAATAATACTTGAAAGGAAGGCGTCTCAGACAACTTTCTTTTTCTTGTTGCAAAACACTCTGCAGCCCATGTGCAACCCCTAGAACACGATAGGAGATGTTTAGTGAGCAGGAACGTTTTCTCCTTGCGAGACATAGTGAAAAAGCTATTTGCTTAGATGTAGGTGACAAGAAACACTTACTGCAGTGAAGTGAGAAGTTAATTGTTACACAGCACTGGGATTGTGTAAGCAGCTTGCAAAGTGATAGAAAACAGTACTTTCCCACTCTCTTGCCTTTCCATTCACAATAATACTTGAAAGGAAGGCGTCTCAGACAACTTTCTTTTTCTTGTTGGAAAACACTCTGCAGCCCTCTGTGCAACCCCTAGAACACGATAGGAGATGTTTAGTGAGCAGGAAGGTTTTCTCCTTGCAAGACATAGTGAAAAAGCTATTTGCTTAGATGTAGGTGACAAGAAACACTTCCTGCAGTGCACTGAAAAGCTAATTGCTACACAACACTGGGATTGTGTAAGCAGCTTGCAAAAGGATAGAAAACAGTACCTTTCCACTCTCCTGCCTTTTCCATTCGCATTGCTATTCGAATGGAACGAGTTTTGGAGAACTTGGTTTGGCTTCTTGCAAAACACTCCGCACACCTCCGCGCAACTTCTAGAACATGATAGGAGATGGTTACAGAGCAGGCACATTTTCTCTGAGCGAGACATAGTGAAAAAGCTTTTTGCTTAGATGTAGGTGACCACAGGCACTTACTGCAGTGCCCTGGAAAGCTAATCGTAGCACAACACTGGGATTGTGTGTGCTGCTTGCAAAGTGATAGAAACACTACCTTTCCACTGTCCTGCATTTTCCCTTTCGAGGAACATTCGAATGGAAGGTGTTTTGGACAAGTTTCTTTTTCTTCTTGCAGACCACTCTGCAGACCTGCGTGCAACCTCTAGAACACGATGGGAGATGTTTCCTGAACAGGCACACAGTTTCTCCCTGCGCGATATACTGAAAAGGCTATTTGCTTCGAGGTTGGAAACAAGAGGCACTTACTCCAGTGCACTGCAAAGGTAATCGCTGTAGAACACTGGCATTTTGTTAGCAGATTGCAAACTCAGAGAAAACAGTACCTTTCCACTCTCCTGCCTTTTCCATTGCCAATAACATTTAAAAGGAAGTCGTTTTGGACAACTTTCTCTTTCTTGTTGCAGAACACTCCACTGACACGTGTGCAAACTCTAGTCGGGATAGGAGATGTTTTCTGAGCAGGCACAGTTTCTCCTTGCGAGACATAGTGAAAAAGCTATTTGCTTAGATGTGGGTGACAAGAGGCACTATCTACAGTGCACTGCAAAGGTAATCGAAGCACAACACTGGGATTGTGTAAGCAGCTTGCAAAGTGATAGGAAACAGTACTTTCCCACTCTCTTGCCTTTCCATTCACATTAATACTTGAAAGGAAGGCGTCTTAGACAACTTTCTTTTTCTTGTTGCAAAACACTCTGCAGCCCTCTGTGCAACTTCTAGAACACGATAGGAGATGTTTCGTGAGTAGAAACGTTTTCTCCTTGCGAGACAGAGTGAAAAAGCTATTTACTTAGATGTAGGTGTCAAGAAACGCTTACTGCAGTGCACTGAAAAGCAAATTGCTACAGAGCACTGGGATTGTGTAAGCAGCTTGCAAAGTGATACAAAACAGTACCTTTCCCACTCTCTTGCCTTTCCATTCACATTAATACTTGAAAGGAAGGCGTCTTAGACAACTTTCTTTTTCTTGTTGCAAAACACTCTGCAGCCCTCTGTGCAACTTCTAGAACACGATAGGAGATGTTTGTGAGCAGAAACATTTTCTCCTTGCGAGACATAGTGAAAAAGCTATTTGCTTAGATGTAGGTGACAAGAGGCACTATCTACAGTGCACTGACAGGCTAATTGCTACACAGCACTGCGATTGTGTAAGCTGCTTAGAAACAGATAGAAAACAGTACCTTTCCACTCTCTTGCCTTTTCCATTCATATTAACACTTGAAAGGAAGGCGTCTTAGACAACTTTCTTTTTCTTGTTGCAAAACACTCAGCAGACCTGCGTGCAACCTCTAGAACACGATGGGAAATGTTTCCTGAACAGGCACACAGTTTCTTCTTGCGCGATATACTGAAAAGGCTATTTGCTTCGAGGTTGGAAACAAGAGGCACATACTCCAATGCACTGGAAAGGTAATCTCTGTAGAACACTGGCATTTTGTAAGCAGATTGCAAACTCAAAGAAAACAGTACCTTTCCACTCTCCTGCCTTTTCCATTGCCAATAACATTCAAAAGGAAGTCGTTTTGGACAACTTTCTCTTTCTTGTTGCAGAACACTCCACTGACAGGTGTGCAAACTCTAGTCGGGATAGGAGATGTTTTCTGAGCAGGCACAGTTTCTCCTTGCGAGAAACTGCGAAGAAGCTATTTGCTTAGATGTAGGTGACAAGATGCGCTTACTGCAGTGCACTGACAAGCTAATTGCTACACAACACTGGGATTGTGTGCCAAGCTTGCAAACGGATAGAAAACAGTACCATTCCACTCTCCTGCCTTTTCTATTCACATTTCTATTTGAATGGAAGGAGTTTTGGACATCTTTCTTTTGCTTCTTGCAAAACACTCCCCACACCAGCGTGCACCCTCCACAACAAGATGGGAGATGTTTTTTGAACTGGCACAGTTTCTCCTTGCGATACAGTGCAAAAGCTATTGGCTTAGATGTAGGTGACAAGAGGCACTATCTACAATGGACTGCAAAGCTAATCGAAACACAACACTGGGATTGTGTGCCCAGCATGCAAAGTGATAGAAAACAGTACCTTTCGACTCTCTTGCCTTTTCCATTCACATTAATACTTGAAAGGAAGGCGTCTTAGACAACTTTCTTTTTCTTGTTGCAAAACACTCTGCAGCCCTCTGTGCAACCTCCAGAACACGATGGAAGCTGTTTCGTGAGCAGGAACGTTTTCTATTTGCGAGACATATTGATAAAGCTTTTTCCTTAAATGAAGGTAACAAGAAACACTTACTGCAGAGAAGTGACAAGTTAATTGCTACACAGCACTGGGATTGTGTGCCCAGCTTGCAAAATGATAGAAAACAGTACCTTTCGACTCTCTTGCCTTTTCCATTGACATTAATAATTGAAAGGAAGGCGTCTTAGACAACTTTCTTTTTCTTGTTGCAAAACACTCTGCAGCCCTCTGTGCAACCTCCAGAACACGATGGAAGCTGTTTCGTGAGCAGGAACGTTTTCTATTTGCGAGACATATTGATAAAGCTTTTTCCTTAAATGTAGGTAACAAGAAACACTTACTGCAGAGAAGTGACAAGTTAATTGTTACACAGCACTGGGATTGTGTAAGCAGCTTGCAAAGTGATAGAAAACAGTACTTTCCCACTCTCTTGCCTTTCCATCCACATTAATACTTGAAAGGAAGGCGTCTTAGACAACTTTCTTTTTCTTGTTGCAAAAAACTCTGCAGCCCTCTGTGCAACCTCCACAAAACGATGGAAGTTGTTTAGTGAGCAGGAAGGTTTTCTCCTTGCGAGACATAGTGAAAAAGCTATTTGCTTAGATGTAGGTGTCAAGAAACACTTACTGCAGTGCACTGACAGGGCAATTGCTACACAGCACTGGGATTTTGTTAGCAGCTTGCAAAGTGATAGAAAACAGTACCTTTCCACTCTCCTGCCTTTTCCATTGCCAATAACATTTAAAAGGAAGTCGTTTTGGACAACTTTCTCTTTCTTGTTGCAGAACACTCCACTGACACGTGTGCAAACTCTAGTCGGGATAGGAGATGTTTTCTGAGCAGGCACAGTTTCTCCTTGCGAGACATAGTGAAAAAGCTATTTGCTTAGATGTAGGTGACAAGAGGCACTATCTACAGTGCACTGCAAAGGTAATCGAAGCACAACACTGGGATTGTGTAAGCAGCTTGCAAAGTGATAGGAAACAGTACTTTCCCACTCTCTTGCCTTTCCATTCACATTAATACTTGAAAGGAAGGCGTCTTAGACAACTTTCTTTTTCTTGTTGCAAAACACTCTGCAGCCCTCTGTGCAACTTCTAGAACACGATAGGAGATGTTTCGTGAGTAGAAACGTTTTCTCCTTGCGAGACAGAGTGAAAAAGCTATTTACTTAGATGTAGGTGTCAAGAAACGCTTACTGCAGTGCACTGAAAAGCAAATTGCTACAGAGCACTGGGATTGTGTAAGCAGCTTGCAAAGTGATACAAAACAGTACCTTTCCCACTCTCTTGCCTTTCCATTCACATTAATACTTGAAAGGAAGGCGTCTTAGACAACTTTCTTTTTCTTGTTGCAAAACACTCTGCAGCCCTCTGTGCAACTTCTAGAACACGATAGGAGATGTTTGTGAGCAGAAACATTTTCTCCTTGCGAGACATAGTGAAAAAGCTATTTGCTTAGATGTAGGTGACAAGAGGCACTATCTACAGTGCACTGACAGGCTAATTGCTACACAGCACTGCGATTGTGTAAGCTGCTTAGAAACAGATAGAAAACAGTACCTTTCCACTCTCTTGCCTTTTCCATTCATATTAACACTTGAAAGGAAGGCGTCTTAGACAACTTTCTTTTTCTTGTTGCAAAACACTCAGCAGACCTGCGTGCAACCTCTAGAACACGATGGGAAATGTTTCCTGAACAGGCACACAGTTTCTTCTTGCGCGATATACTGAAAAGGCTATTTGCTTCGAGGTTGGAAACAAGAGGCACATACTCCAATGCACTGGAAAGGTAATCTCTGTAGAACACTGGCATTTTGTAAGCAGATTGCAAACTCAAAGAAAACAGTACCTTTCCACTCTCCTGCCTTTTCCATTGCCAATAACATTCAAAAGGAAGTCGTTTTGGACAACTTTCTCTTTCTTGTTGCAGAACACTCCACTGACAGGTGTGCAAACTCTAGTCGGGATAGGAGATGTTTTCTGAGCAGGCACAGTTTCTCCTTGCGAGAAACTGCGAAGAAGCTATTTGCTTAGATGTAGGTGACAAGATGCGCTTACTGCAGTGCACTGACAAGCTAATTGCTACACAACACTGGGATTGTGTGCCAAGCTTGCAAACGGATAGAAAACAGTACCATTCCACTCTCCTGCCTTTTCTATTCACATTTCTATTTGAATGGAAGGAGTTTTGGACATCTTTCTTTTGCTTCTTGCAAAACACTCCCCACACCAGCGTGCACCCTCCACAACAAGATGGGAGATGTTTTTTGAACTGGCACAGTTTCTCCTTGCGATACAGTGCAAAAGCTATTGGCTTAGATGTAGGTGACAAGAGGCACTATCTACAGTGGACTGCAAAGCTAATCGAAACACAACACTGGGATTGTGTGCCCAGCATGCAAAGTGATAGAAAACAGTACCTTTCGACTCTCTTGCCTTTTCCATTCACATTAATACTTGAAAGGAAGGCGTCTTAGACAACTTTCTTTTTCTTGTTGCAAAACACTCTGCAGCCCTCTGTGCAACCTCCAGAACACGATGGAAGCTGTTTCGTGAGCAGGAACGTTTTCTATTTG
Organism: Setophaga petechia; assembly: GCA_024362935.1. NCBI lineage: Eukaryota > Metazoa > Chordata > Aves > Passeriformes > Parulidae > Setophaga > Setophaga petechia. Next base: position 1,901,299 of record JANCRA010000095.1, on the reverse strand, counting down.
CGAGACATATTGATAAAGCTTTTTCCTTAAATGAAGGTAACAAGAAACACTTACTGCAGAGAAGTGACAAGTTAATTGCTACACAGCACTGGGATTGTGTGCCCAGCTTGCAAAATGATAGAAAACAGTACCTTTCGACTCTCTTGCCTTTTCCATTGACATTAATAATTGAAAGGAAGGCGTCTTAGACAACTTTCTTTTTCTTGTTGCAAAACACTCTGCAGCCCTCTGTGCAACCTCCAGAACACGATGGAAGCTGTTTCGTGAGCAGGAACGTTTTCTATTTGCGAGACATATTGATAAAGCTTTTTCCTTAAATGTAGGTAACAAGAAACACTTACTGCAGAGAAGTGACAATTTAATTGTTACACACCACTGGGATTGTGTAAGCAGCTTGCAAAGTGATAGAAAACAGTACTTTCCCACTCTCTTGTCTTTCCATTGACATTAATAATTGAAAGGAAGGCGTCTTAGACAACTTTCTTTTTCTTGTTGCAAAAAACTCTGCAGCCCTCTGTGCAACCTCCACAAAACGATGGAAGTTGTTTAGTGAGCAGGAAGGTTTTCTCCTTGCGAGACATAGTGAAAAAGCTATTTGCTTAGATGTAGGTGACAAGACGCACTATCTACAGTGGACTGACAGGGCAATTGCTACACAGCACTGGGATTGTGTAAGCAGCTTGCCAAGTGATAGAAAACAGTACCTTTCCACTGTCTTGCCTTTTCCATTCACATTAATACTTGAAAGAAAGGCGTCTTAGACAACTTTTTTTTTCTTGTTGCGAAACACTCTGCAGCCCTCTGTGCAACTTCTAGGACACGATGGGAGATGTTTCATGAGCAGAAACGTTTTCTATTTGCGAGACATAGTGAAAAAGCTATTTGCTTAGATGTAGGTAACAAGAAACACTTACTGCAGTGAAGTGACAAGTTAATTGTTACACAGCACTGGGATTGTGTAAGCAGCTTGCAAAGTGATAGGAAACAGTACTTTCCCACTCTCTTGCCTTTCCATTCACAATAATACTTGAAAGGAAGGCGTCTCAGACAACTTTCTTTTTCTTGTTGCAAAACACTCTGCAGCCCATGTGCAACCCCTAGAACACGATAGGAGATGTTTAGTGAGCAGGAACGTTTTCTCCTTGCGAGACATAGTGAAAAAGCTATTTGCTTAGATGTAGGTGACAAGAAACACTTACTGCAGTGAAGTGAGAAGTTAATTGTTACACAGCACTGGGATTGTGTAAGCAGCTTGCAAAGTGATAGGAAACAGTACTTTCCCACTCTCTTGCCTTTCCATTCACAATAATACTTGAAAGGAAGGCGTCTCAGACAACTTTCTTTTTCTTGTTGGAAAACACTCTGCAGCCCTCTGTGCAACCCCTAGAACACAATAGGAGATGTTTAGTGAGCAGGAAGGTTTTCTCCTTGCAAGACATAGTGAAAAAGCTATTTGCTTAGATGTAGGTGACAAGAAACACTTCCTGCAGTGCACTGAAAAGCTAATTGCTACACAACACTGGGATTGTGTAAGCAGCTTGCAAAAGGATAGAAAACAGTACCTTTCCACTCTCCTGCCTTTTCCATTCGCATTGCTATTCGAATGGAACGAGTTTTGGAGAACTTGGTTTGGCTTCTTGCAAAACACTCCGCACACCTCCGCGCAACTTCTAGAACATGATAGGAGATGGTTACAGAGCAGGCACATTTTCTCTGAGCGAGACATAGTGAAAAAGCTTTTTGCTTAGATGTAGGTGACCACAGGCACTTACTGCAGTGCCCTGGAAAGCTAATCGTAGCACAACACTGGGATTGTGTGTGCTGCTTGCAAAGTGATAGAAACACTACCTTTCCACTGTCCTGCATTTTCCCTTTCGAGGAACATTCGAATGGAAGGTGTTTTGGACAAGTTTCTTTTTCTTCTTGCAGACCACTCTGCAGACCTGCGTGCAACCTCTAGAACACGATGGGAGATGTTTCCTGAACAGGCACACAGTTTCTCCCTGCGCGATATACTGAAAAGGCTATTTGCTTCGAGGTTGGAAACAAGAGGCACTTACTCCAGTGCACTGCAAAGGTAATCGCTGTAGAACACTGGCATTTTGTTAGCAGATTGCAAACTCAGAGAAAACAGTACCTTTCCACTCTCCTGCCTTTTCCATTGCCAATAACATTTAAAAGGAAGTCGTTTTGGACAACTTTCTCTTTCTTGTTGCAGAACACTCCACTGACACGTGTGCAAACTCTAGTCGGGATAGGAGATGTTTTCTGAGCAGGCACAGTTTCTCCTTGCGAGACATAGTGAAAAAGCTATTTGCTTAGATGTGGGTGACAAGAGGCACTATCTACAGTGCACTGCAAAGGTAATCGAAGCACAACACTGGGATTGTGTAAGCAGCTTGCAAAGTGATAGGAAACAGTACTTTCCCACTCTCTTGCCTTTCCATTCACATTAATACTTGAAAGGAAGGCGTCTTAGACAACTTTCTTTTTCTTGTTGCAAAACACTCTGCAGCCCTCTGTGCAACTTCTAGAACACGATAGGAGATGTTTCGTGAGTAGAAACGTTTTCTCCTTGCGAGACAGAGTGAAAAAGCTATTTACTTAGATGTAGGTGTCAAGAAACGCTTACTGCAGTGCACTGAAAAGCAAATTGCTACAGAGCACTGGGATTGTGTAAGCAGCTTGCAAAGTGATACAAAACAGTACCTTTCCCACTCTCTTGCCTTTCCATTCACATTAATACTTGAAAGGAAGGCGTCTTAGACAACTTTCTTTTTCTTGTTGCAAAACACTCTGCAGCCCTCTGTGCAACTTCTAGAACACGATAGGAGATGTTTGTGAGCAGAAACATTTTCTCCTTGCGAGACATAGTGAAAAAGCTATTTGCTTAGATGTAGGTGACAAGAGGCACTATCTACAGTGCACTGACAGGCTAATTGCTACACAGCACTGCGATTGTGTAAGCTGCTTAGAAACAGATAGAAAACAGTACCTTTCCACTCTCTTGCCTTTTCCATTCATATTAACACTTGAAAGGAAGGCGTCTTAGACAACTTTCTTTTTCTTGTTGCAAAACACTCAGCAGACCTGCGTGCAACCTCTAGAACACGATGGGAAATGTTTCCTGAACAGGCACACAGTTTCTTCTTGCGCGATATACTGAAAAGGCTATTTGCTTCGAGGTTGGAAACAAGAGGCACATACTCCAATGCACTGGAAAGGTAATCTCTGTAGAACACTGGCATTTTGTAAGCAGATTGCAAACTCAAAGAAAACAGTACCTTTCCACTCTCCTGCCTTTTCCATTGCCAATAACATTCAAAAGGAAGTCGTTTTGGACAACTTTCTCTTTCTTGTTGCAGAACACTCCACTGACAGGTGTGCAAACTCTAGTCGGGATAGGAGATGTTTTCTGAGCAGGCACAGTTTCTCCTTGCGAGAAACTGCGAAGAAGCTATTTGCTTAGATGTAGGTGACAAGATGCGCTTACTGCAGTGCACTGACAAGCTAATTGCTACACAACACTGGGATTGTGTGCCAAGCTTGCAAACGGATAGAAAACAGTACCATTCCACTCTCCTGCCTTTTCTATTCACATTTCTATTTGAATGGAAGGAGTTTTGGACATCTTTCTTTTGCTTCTTGCAAAACACTCCCCACACCAGCGTGCACCCTCCACAACAAGATGGGAGATGTTTTTTGAACTGGCACAGTTTCTCCTTGCGATACAGTGCAAAAGCTATTGGCTTAGATGTAGGTGACAAGAGGCACTATCTACAATGGACTGCAAAGCTAATCGAAACACAACACTGGGATTGTGTGCCCAGCATGCAAAGTGATAGAAAACAGTACCTTTCGACTCTCTTGCCTTTTCCATTCACATTAATACTTGAAAGGAAGGCGTCTTAGACAACTTTCTTTTTCTTGTTGCAAAACACTCTGCAGCCCTCTGTGCAACCTCCAGAACACGATGGAAGCTGTTTCGTGAGCAGGAACGTTTTCTATTTGCGAGACATATTGATAAAGCTTTTTCCTTAAATGAAGGTAACAAGAAACACTTACTGCAGAGAAGTGACAAGTTAATTGCTACACAGCACTGGGATTGTGTGCCCAGCTTGCAAAATGATAGAAAACAGTACCTTTCGACTCTCTTGCCTTTTCCATTGACATTAATAATTGAAAGGAAGGCGTCTTAGACAACTTTCTTTTTCTTGTTGCAAAACACTCTGCAGCCCTCTGTGCAACCTCCAGAACACGATGGAAGCTGTTTCGTGAGCAGGAACGTTTTCTATTTGCGAGACATATTGATAAAGCTTTTTCCTTAAATGTAGGTAACAAGAAACACTTACTGCAGAGAAGTGACAAGTTAATTGTTACACAGCACTGGGATTGTGTAAGCAGCTTGCAAAGTGATAGAAAACAGTACTTTCCCACTCTCTTGCCTTTCCATCCACATTAATACTTGAAAGGAAGGCGTCTCAGACAACTTTCTTTTTCTTGTTGGAAAACACTCTGCAGCCCTCTGTGCAACCCCTAGAACACAATAGGAGATGTTTAGTGAGCAGGAAGGTTTTCTCCTTGCAAGACATAGTGAAAAAGCTATTTGCTTAGATGTAGGTGACAAGAAACACTTCCTGCAGTGCACTGAAAAGCTAATTGCTACACAACACTGGGATTGTGTAAGCAGCTTGCAAAAGGATAGAAAACAGTACCTTTCCACTCTCCTGCCTTTTCCATTCGCATTGCTATTCGAATGGAACGAGTTTTGGAGAACTTGGTTTGGCTTCTTGCAAAACACTCCGCACACCTCCGCGCAACTTCTAGAACATGATAGGAGATGGTTACAGAGCAGGCACATTTTCTCTGAGCGAGACATAGTGAAAAAGCTTTTTGCTTAGATGTAGGTGACCACAGGCACTTACTGCAGTGCCCTGGAAAGCTAATCGTAGCACAACACTGGGATTGTGTGTGCTGCTTGCAAAGTGATAGAAACACTACCTTTCCACTGTCCTGCATTTTCCCTTTCGAGGAACATTCGAATGGAAGGTGTTTTGGACAAGTTTCTTTTTCTTCTTGCAGAACACTCTGCAGACCTGCTTGCAACTGTTGCGGTGCGCCCCCGCAGTCTCCCTCCCCCCTTCTCGGTTTAGTTAAACTTTAATTTGTGGTATTGTATTATACTAATTTCAATTGCCTAAGATGGCGCTTGCCGGGTCTCCCCTCCCCCTGTTTTTCCCTCTGCAGGGCTGTCCGTCAGTTAGTTACCTTGGTTACTCCCGCCTTTTTGTATCTTTTAATCCCCACCCCTGTATGATAAGTTGCCAGCCTGCCTGCCCGTCACTCTCTGCCCCAGCCTGTTTCTCCAGAATCTTCTCCCCAGGGCGGAGGGTGATTGGGCAGTAGAGGGCTGTCCCACCCCTTATGTGATTTCATTGGTTGTCCCCCTCCGTCAATTATGTTGTAAGTTAAGTTCATTGGCCAGGGGAAGGGGTTAGCCTCCCCCTGGTCTCCCTATATAACTTTTGTTCACCCCGCCCCTCAGTGCAGTTCCCTGCAGCCTTCCCTCCTGTCATTACCCTTCGCTCCCTTTAATAAACTTCCCCTCTGCTGCGGAGAATTGTCGCCTCACGCCTGGTCCTTCACCTCTATCTCGTGCTGTCGCTTCTGCTCCTCGACCTGTCGGAGCTGCCTCCTCCACCACCGACGTGGAGGGAGCTCCGAGAAGGGCATCGGTTTCCAGTTTGCTCCGCTTGGAGGTCCTGGACTTTGCAGCTGCCCGTGCCCACAACAACAGGCTGTTGGCTGTGCACTCTGTGGAGCCAGCCGGGCTCAGATTCGGCACTGCCACAGCTGCTGGCGCCCAACGTGGGGCTGCTTTGTATCGTCGTCCCCTTGGACTACGTTGGACCCACGTTCCGAAGACAACCGTCTCCATTGGGCGCGGCAGTACCCCTGTCGAGCAGACCCCTGGGCACTAGGGGTTGCGCTCCGGGGGATAGGACCGTTGACCTCCTGCACCCAGCATCGGTCCTCGGAGGTGATTTTCCCGGCACCCGGATCCTTGTTCTACCCCCAGGTTTGGTGAGTACCCCCTCTGTTTTTTATCTGACCCCCCCGGCCGTTTTGTCTGTCGGGAGGAGGTCGCTCTTTCTTTCGGGGCAGAGGGCCTGGGGGAGAGAATTTTCTTCGCTAATCCCCTTTTTTGGTTGTTTAGTTTCCCCTTCTTTGGTTAATCGGGTGCTGGTTGAGGCTGCTCGGCCATTTAAACATCAACAGTCATGGGTGCAAGACTGTCGGCCGAGCAGCGTGAGGCTGTTTTAGTTTTTGTAGAGGTTTTAGTTGAAGGAAAGGTTCTGGTTCGACAAAATGAAATAAGGAGCTTGATTCGTTGGGTCTCCTCTCAGTTTCCGAATTTCTCCTCCAATCAATACAGGAGCCTCCGATTTTGGGAGGAGGTCTCCAGAAAATTATCCTATTTGGCCCGGTCGGAGGAGATTGCACTCACTAAGAAATTGAAATTGGCCAGGCACCTTAATTGGGTGACTCAGCTCCTGCAGGTGCTGAGGAAGCAGGAAACTAAGAAACTGAGAGAACGCCCCAAGCTCCAAAGTTCCGTTCCTACCCCCAGTTCTATCTCTGTTAGTAGCCCTGAATGTGCTTCTACCCCTCAGCCTTGTCCCCCTTCACCCCGCCCTGTGAGTTGCCCTGAGTGTGTTCCTACCCCTCAGCCCTGTCCCCCTTCTCCCATAAGACCTGGGATCCTGAGGAGAGCAGCCCCTGACCACAGCAGGCAGGAGTCTTTCCACCGTCCTGGCCCTCCTCAGGGTCGCCAATCCCCCCGCGGTCGGAGTCCTGGCCAGACTCCGGCCGGTTCTCCCTTTCCCCCATCTTCCCCCACACCCTCTTTCCGTGTTATTAAGTCCCCCAAGTTAAATTCCAAAGTTCGCTTCATGGTCCCGACACAAGATGGCTCCTGTGGAGCTCAAGATGGCGGGAACCATGAGGCATCCCAGCAGGAGAAGTCCTTGCCCCCACCTTATCCCTACCCAAACCCTTCCTGCTATCCATCTTCTAATCCTTTCCTCCCTAGTCTCAACCCCTTTCTCCCTCCCGATCCCGCCTTTCCTTTCTTCACTCCTCCCTCTCCCAGCGCTCCACCCTCCTCCTCCGTGGCTCCTCCTCCTCACGCTCCGCCTCCGCCTCAGGCTCTGCCTCCTTGCCCAACTCAGTGGGCGGGCTCTTTCCCATTGGTCCCTGCCCCGGGTTCCCGCGGCACCCCTGACTCCGCCCCTTCCTGTCCACTCCCCCTGGGTTCCGGTTCCCACGGTCGGCCATCTTGGCCAGATTTTTCCCACGGGCCGGGGACCGGGGCCGAGGGGAGGGAGGACACACCGGAGCTTGCTGATCCCATCATAGCAGCTCCGGTGACTTACCACCGGAACAGGGGCGGGGGAAATCCCCGCATCCAGTGGTCCCCAGTCCCCCGATCCCTCATCAAGGAGCTTGTTAAGGCTCAGAAGGAGCTCGGGGGACAAAGTGAATATTTCAGGGGACTGCTGGAAGCTTCCCTCTTGGAAACTGAACTCGTTCCTGCCGATTTACGGCAGATTTTCAGATGCTTGTTGAACGGGGTTCAGTTTCCAAGGTGGGAAGCAGCGTGGGAAAGAGGGGTCGCTGAAATCTTGCCCCAACTTTGGGACAGCCCGGAAGCAGGGGAAGATACCGATGGGGAGAAGCTCACTGTGGAACATCTATGTGGGTTGGGCGATTGGGACAAGGCGGAGAAACAGGCCTCGAAGATCCCCACCGAGGCCTTGAACAGGAGCGCACAGGTGGCCTTGCGGGCTTTCCACCGGGTGTCCGCTGGGGTGCCTTCGGTCCCGGTGTCTCACATCTTTCAGGGGCCGGCCGAGTCATTCGACGACTTCGTGTTGCGGCTCCAAGCGGCGGCTGAAGCCGAGCAGCCGGACGAGAAGGCGCGAGAAGCCCTGGTCACCCTCCTGGCATCTACCAACGCCAACGCGCCTTGCAGGACCGCCATCCTCAGCCTGCCTCTGCATCCTCGTCCGGTGCTCCGAGACCTCCTGGAGGTGTGTGCTGTGAAAGTTCCAGTAGCGTCGAAGGCGCCCAATGAAAAGTCTACATCATCGACGCGTCGGGTAGCCATCGCCGACCTTCAGGAGGCAGCCGCCGTGGCCGCAACAACACCGCCGGCCCTTCACCCGGGACCCAGCACCCCCAGCAAAGGAAGATGCCACCTGTGCCATGCAGAGGACCACTGGATGCCTGACTGTCCGCTCCGCAAGGAGTTTTTCACCTTTCGGAAGGGGCGACAGTCAGGTGTCCAAGGAGGAGGAGCCTCAAAAAACGCGTGAAGGAGCGCAGCCCCCCCCTGCGCGTGGACAAAAGTTCGGGCGGGCCATCAACATCTCTAGCCAGGGGGAAGGGACTTCCATCATTTCCTTGCTCGCCGCCAGCCGAGCCCAGTCCATCAGGGCTCCAAGACAATTTCTTCACTGGACTTGATAACAAATCGGACCTGACTTCAGGCGTGGAAGAACCTCGCCTTTGCCTTTCTGACCCGGGACCTCCAGCAGAACCAGATCTAACCACCTCTTCTTCTGGTCTCTCTTTCAGGTTGGAGACAACGCGAGCTTTTCATTTCTCCGACTCAGCTTTTCACGCGTTGCCAGTCTGCCCGAAGGCCCCAGGTAATTGGGAAACAGACCAGCAGTTCGTCATTGTGGGAGACACCGAGGTGACTCCACCAGACCTCCAGATTCTTCCAGCTTTGGTGTCCGCAGACCAGCGTTTTTTCGTCGTCAGGTGCAGGTGTCTGTGTCCCCCTCTGTTCCTCCCTGCCGGAAAGGTGGTGGCCCAGGCCATCTCAATAAAGTCTTCTATTCCTTCAGTTGCCTGGGCCGAACACCTGGGGCGGGCTAAACCCCGCCTCGATTGCCAGCTATCTCGGGGGGAGGACACCATTTCCATTAGGGGGATGCTGGACACCGGAGCAGATGTGACGATCATTCCTACTCGGGAGTGGCCGTCACACTGGGAGCTGCAAAACGTGGATGGGCGCATCCAGGGTGTCGGGGGGACACAATTGGCTAAGCAGTCCAAGAGCGTCGTTCAAATTAAGGGGCCGGATGGGCAATTGGCTTCTGTTCGCCCATTCGTTTTGGATTATGTAGAGCCTCTCTGGGGGAGAGATACCCTTGCCCAGTGGGGAGCCAAAATTGACCTGCCGGCTCCCCAGGTTTTTCGGGCAGCGGTCACTGAAGAGCGCCCTACCTGGAAGCTGAATTGGCTTTCGAATAAACCAGTACAGGTAGCTCAGTGGCCGCTCAATAAACAAAAATTAAAGGCGCTGGTGGAACTCGTGGAGGAGCAGGTCCAAAAGGGCAACCTGGTGGAGTCCATGTCTGAGTGGAACTCCCCAGTGTTTGTCATCCGCAAGTCATCCGGCAAGTGGCGGCTCCTCACCGACCTCCGCAAGATTAATGAAATTATACAAGATATGGGTACTCTCCAGCCAGGGATGCCGTCCCCAGCGATGCTCCCCCAAAATTGGAATCTGGTTGTAATTGACATAAAAGATTGTTTCTTTCAAATTCCCCTTCACCCAGATGACGCGCCGCGTTTTGCGTTCACGGTGCCCACATTGAACCGTGAAGCTCCCGGGAAGCGCTACCACTGGCGAGTATTGCCCCAGGGCATGAAATGTAGTCCTATCATCTGCCAGTGGTATGTTGCTTCTCTGCTCCAACCTATACGCACCGAATGTCCCGATGTAATCATTTATCATTACATGGACGACGTGCTGGTCTGCGCCCCCGATGATGACCTGCTGGTTCACGCGCTCTCCCGCGTAACCGATTGTTTAATTGCCGCAGGGTTCGAGCTCCAGAGCGAAAAGATTCAGCGGATGCCGCCCTGGAAGTACCTAGGCCTGGAGATCACGAAGCGGACCATTGCTCCGCAAAAATTGGCCATTCACCATAAGGTGAGAACCTTAGCGGATGTTCACCAACTGTGTGGGGCGTTGAATTGGGTGAGGCCCTGGCTAGGCATTACCACCGAGGACCTAGCCCCCCTTTTCAATTTATTGAAAGGGGGAGAGGAGCTCAGTTCTCCTAGGGAACTCACCCCAGAGGCAAGCACTGCGCTCGAGAAAATCAGACATCTAATCGAGGCAAGGCAGGCCCATCGTTGTCATCCGGGTCTGCCTTTCAAATTCATTATACTTGGGAATCTGCCACACCTCCATGGCATGATCTTTCAATGGGACGAGTCCCGCAAGTCCCTGAAATCCACCGAGGGAAGGAGGACGGACCCAGGCTTGAGTGACCCCCTCTTGATCATAGAGTGGGTGTTCCTCAGCCATCATAGGTCCAAGAGAATTACAAGGCCACATGAGCTGGTGGCAGAACTGATCCGCAAGGCAAGATCGCGGATCAGGGAGCTGGCAGGTGTAGATTTCACATGCATTCATATCCCAATTGAATTAAAATCTGGCAAGTTACAGTCTAAAGCTCTAAATCAACTCCTCGAGGAAAGCGAAATATTACAATTTGCTTTGGCTGAATACACCGGAAAGATTGAGATCAGTCACCCTCAGCATGCTCTGTTCAATCAAGACATGCAGTTCAAATTTTCACTCAAGAAAATTCAGAGTCGAGTCCCTCTCGATGCTCTGACTGTTTTTACAGACGCGTCCGGAGGCTCCCACAAGTCAGTGATGACTTGGAAGGACCCTCAAACTCAGCAGTGGGAGATGGATGTTGCCATCGTTGAGGGTTCTCCTCAAGTTGCTGAGTTGGACGCAGTCGTCAGGGCTTTCGAGAAATTCAAGGATAAACCTTTCAATTTGGTAACGGACTCGGCTTATGTTGCCGGTGTAGTCGCCAGAGCCGAGAATGCTGTCCTCGAGGAGGTTTCTAATTCGGCCTTGTTTAATTTGCTCTCGAAGTTGATTAAACTCATCTCCCACCGGGAGCAAAGATATTATGTAATGCATGTGAGAGCCCACACCGATTTGCCCGGGTTCATTGCGCAGGGGAACCGGCTGGCTGATAGCCTCGCTTCCCCGGCCGAGTGGGCACTTGCCCACGCGGTGCAATGGGCCCCGCTCCCAGATGTGTTCCGACAGGCCAAGATCAGCCACCAGCTGTTCCACCAGAATGCGCCTGGCCTGGTTCGCCAGTTCCAGCTTACGCGCGATCAGGCCAAGGCCATTGTGGCCACATGTCCCCATTGCCAGCGGGACCAGCTCCCATCTTTGCCCGCTGGCGCAAACCCCAGGGGACTTGCAAGTTGTGAGGTGTGGCAGATGGATGTCACCAAGATCCCTCAATTTGGCCGCCTCAGATACGTCCACGTCTCGGTGGACACTTTCTCGAGTGCCGTCTTTGCCTCTGCCCACACAGGGGAGAAAGCCAAGGATGTCATCAAACACCTGCTCCAGGCTTTCTCCGTGCTGGGCATCCCTAAGGTTTTGAAAACAGATAACGGGCCTTCGTACGTGTCCAGGGAGCTCAAGAGCTTCCTGCAGCAATGGGGAATAGAACACAAAACTGGCATCCCCTATTCCCCCACGGGACAAGCCGTGATTGAGAGGACCCACCAGAGCCTGAAAAAGGTTCTTTCCCATCTGTCCCCGGCAATGAAGGTGGAGTCCCCTCATTCCCAATTATCGCGGGCACTTTATACCATCAACTTTTTGAATTGTTCTTTCGAAAATCTCAACCCGCCCATTGTGCGGCATTTCGGGCAGCACGGCAGTCTCCGCCTGAAAGACAAACCGCCGGTTCTGGTGAAGGACCCGGAGACCTGGCGCTTGGAGGGACCATTTGATCTTATCACCTGGGGCCGAGGGTATGCCTGTGTTTCTACCCCCACAGGTCCCAGGTGGGTCCCTTCGCGCTGGGTTCGGCCCTTTGTGCCAAGAACGGCAAAGGCGACAACGTCCACGCCTCAAGTGCAGGTCGCAAGCTGGCGGCGAAAACGGAAGGAGGAGGAAGAATCCCTCTTTTTCTTAGATTCACTGTTCCTCCCCGAGACCTGAACCCTTCCTCCCCTGGCAAACCTTTTTGTCATTAATAAGTTTCTTTTAATTTTAGTTGTTCCAGCCCAGCCATGCCTCGAGGAGGAATCCCCGTAGTGGTCATCTTGACAGTCGTCGTTCTCCTCCAAGCAGCCCCCGGAGAGCCCGACCAGAAGTCCCCCACTGCAAACAACATGTGGACCTCCCTTGCCCGCTCTCTTGGCCAGGACCACATTTGCCTCCACGCCGAGGCAGCCGCAGACCCTCTGTCGTCCTGTCTGGTGGGGATCCCGGTTTCCCCCCGTGATTATCCTCCCCCTTTTAGTTCATTTCCGAATAACAAAGATCTGGACTCCACAGAGGCTTGGAGGAATTCTATCAACCTTCTCCCTTTCTCCCCCGAAGAGCCTCTGAAATTCGATCTGCTCGGTTCCGCCAAGGCCCCTTTTTGTGTGCGTTTTTCCATACCTTATAGTTTGATCAAATCCGTCCGATCCAATGATCCCCAGTGGACCCTGGTTGAGGGGGAGTCAGACCGCCAATGGTGTGCTGAGACCCTCCCGGCCAGAGGTCCGACCACCCCCGATCTGAAACCTCGTGCTCTACCCCAAGGTTTTTACTTTATTTGCGGAAACCGAGCATGGAACGGCATCCCCTCTCATCTGTTAGGAGGCCCATGTACGATCGGTCATGTGTCGCTGTTCACTCCCAGCACGCCTAAATTAGAAAATTGGCCTGCCAAAGTCCCTGAAAAAACAATTAGGCAGAGAAAAGACCTGACGGAATTCGGCCCAGACTGCAACTCCGAAATTTATCATTGGAATGAAGGCAAAAGGGTTGCAGTCTCGTTATTTTTGCCGTGGGTTTCGGCCGGAAAGGCCATCGGCGAATTGGGCAGATTAGAGTGCTGGTCGGTGAAACAAGCCAACCTTACGTCCACAGCCATCGCGGGACTCCTTGCAGATGAGAAAATAACCAGGCAGGCGATGCTGCAAAATAGAGCAGCAATTGATTATCTACTCCTTCTGCACCATCACCGCTGCGAGGAGTTCGAGGGTCTGTGCTGCTTCAATCTTACATCTAAAGCACCGAATGTGCAGAAGGCGTTGGAGGAAATGAAGGACCTGGTCAGCAACATCAAAAGAGAGACGGAGGACTGGTTTGGGAGTTTGCTCTCTGGGCTTGGGCTCTCGGGCTGGGCTGGATCCATTTTAAAAGACATCTTGTTTGGAGTTTTTATTGTTTTAGTTGTCGTCCTCGGATGCTCCATTGTGTTGGCAGTGGTCCGGAGAGTGGTCTCGAGACTCTTCGCGAACAACGTTAGTGTGGTCAGCTTCCCCGTCAACGAAGCTGACCCAGAAAATTACGAGATCAGCTCCGGCCACCAGGAGACCATCCCATCGCCGGAGGAGCCTGAGGACGACCTCGAAGTTTAAGATTTTGTGGACTTTTGTGCATGGACACTTTTTCGTTTCTTGTTCCCTATACTTACCTTTGTTTTTCTTTTTATTTTTGTGTAAAAAAGAGGGAGATGTTGCGGTGCGCCCCCGCAGTCTCCCTCCCCCCTTCTCGGTTTAGTTAAACTTTAATTTGTGGTATTGTATTATACTAATTTCAATTGCCTAAGATGGCGCTTGCCGGGTCTCCCCTCCCCCTGTTTTTCCCTCTGCAGGGCTGTCCGTCAGTTAGTTACCTTGGTTACTCCCGCCTTTTTGTATCTTTTAATCCCCACCCCTGTATGATAAGTTGCCAGCCTGCCTGCCCGTCACTCTCTGCCCCAGCCTGTTTCTCCAGAATCTTCTCCCCAGGGCGGAGGGTGATTGGGCAGTAGAGGGCTGTCCCACCCCTTATGTGATTTCATTGGTTGTCCCCCTCCGTCAATTATGTTGTAAGTTAAGTTCATTGGCCAGGGGAAGGGGTTAGCCTCCCCCTGGTCTCCCTATATAACTTTTGTTCACCCCGCCCCTCAGTGCAGTTCCCTGCAGCCTTCCCTCCTGTCATTACCCTTCGCTCCCTTTAATAAACTTCCCCTCTGCTGCGGAGAATTGTCGCCTCACGCCTGGTCCTTCACCTCTATCTCGTGCTGTCGCTTCTGCTCCTCGACCTGTCGGAGCTGCCTCCTCCACCACCGACGTGGAGGGAGCTCCGAGAAGGGCATCGGTTTCCAGTTTGCTCCGCTTGGAGGTCCTGGACTTTGCAGCTGCCCGTGCCCACAACAACAGGCTGTTGGCTGTGCACTCTGTGGAGCCAGCCGGGCTCAGATTCGGCACCGCCACATGCAACCTCTAGAACACGATGGGAGATGTTTCCTGAACAGGCACACAGTTTCTCCCTGCGCGATATACTGAAAAGGCTATTTGCTTCGAGGTTGGAAACAAGAGGCACTTACTCCAGTGCACTGCAAAGGTAATCGCTGTAGAACACTGGCATTTTGTTAGCAGATTGCAAACTCAGAGAAAACAGTACCTTTCCACTCTCCTGCCTTTTCCATTGCCAATAACATTTAAAAGGAAGTCGTTTTGGACAACTTTCTCTTTCTTGTTGCAGAACACTCCACTGACAGGTGTGCAAACTCTAGTCGGGATAGGAGATGTTTTCTGAGCAGGCACAGTTTCTCCTTGCGAGACATAGTGAAAAAGCTATTTGCTTAGATGTAGGTGACAAGAGGCACTATCTACAGTGCACTGCAAAGGTAATCGAAGCACAACACTGGGATTGTGTAAGCAGCTTGCAAAGTGATAGGAAACAGTACTTTCCCACTCTCTTGCCTTTCCATTCACATTAATACTTGAAAGGAAGGCGTCTTAGACAACTTTCTTTTTCTTGTTGCAAAACACTCTGCAGCCCTCTGTGCAACTTCTAGAACACGATAGGAGATGTTTCGTGAGTAGAAACGTTTTCTCCTTGCGAGACAGAGTGAAAAAGCTATTTACTTAGATGTAGGTGTCAAGAAACGCTTACTGCAGTGCACTGAAAAGCAAATTGCTACAGAGCACTGGGATTGTGTAAGCAGCTTGCAAAGTGATACAAAACAGTACCTTTCCCACTCTCTTGCCTTTCCATTCACATTAATACTTGAAAGGAAGGCGTCTTAGACAACTTTCTTTTTCTTGTTGCAAAACACTCTGCAGCCCTCTGTGCAACTTCTAGAACACGATAGGAGATGTTTGTGAGCAGAAACATTTTCTCCTTGCGAGACATAGTGAAAAAGCTATTTGCTTAGATGTAGGTGACAAGAGGCACTATCTACAGTGCACTGACAGGCTAATTGCTACACAGCACTGCGATTGTGTAAGCTGCTTAGAAACAGATAGAAAACAGTACCTTTCCACTCTCTTGCCTTTTCCATTCATATTAACACTTGAAAGGAAGGCGTCTTAGACAACTTTCTTTTTCTTGTTGCAAAACACTCAGCAGACCTGCGTGCAACCTCTAGAACACGATGGGAAATGTTTCCTGAACAGGCACACAGTTTCTTCTTGCGCGATATACTGAAAAGGCTATTTGCTTCGAGGTTGGAAACAAGAGGCACATACTCCAATGCACTGGAAAGGTAATCTCTGTAGAACACTGGCATTTTGTAAGCAGATTGCAAACTCAAAGAAAACAGTACCTTTCCACCCTCCTGCCTTTTCCATTGCCAATAACATTCAAAAGGAAGTCGTTTTGGACAACTTTCTCTTTCTTGTTGCAGAACACTCCACTGACAGGTGTGCAAACTCTAGTCGGGATAGGAGATGTTTTCTGAGCAGGCACAGTTTCTCCTTGCGAGACATAGTGAAAAAGCTATTTGCTTAGATGTGGGTGACAAGAGGCACTATCTACAGTGCACTGCAAAGGTAATCGAAGCACAACACTGGGATTGTGTAAGCAGCTTGCAAAGTGATAGGAAACAGTACTTTCCCACTCTCTTGCCTTTCCCTTCACATTAATACTTGAAAGGAAGGCGTCTTAGACAACTTTCTTTTTCTTGTTGCAAAACACTCTGCAGCCCTCTGTGCAACTTCTAGAACACGATAGGAGATGTTTCGTGAGTAGAAACGTTTTCTCCTTGCGAGACAGAGTGAAAAAGCTATTTACTTAGATGTAGGTGTCAAGAAACGCTTACTGCAGTGCACTGAAAAGCAAATTGCTACAGAGCACTGGGATTGTGTAAGCAGCTTGCAAAGTGATACAAAACAGTACCTTTCCCACTCTCTTGCCTTTCCATTCACATTAATACTTGAAAGGAAGGCGTCTTAGACAACTTTCTTTTTCTTGTTGCAAAACACTCTGCAGCCCTCTGTGCAACTTCTAGAACACGATAGGAGATGTTTGTGAGCAGAAACATTTTCTCCTTGCGAGACATAGTGAAAAAGCTATTTGCTTAGATGTAGGTGACAAGAAACACTTCCTGCAGTGCACTGACAAGCTAATTGCTACACAACACTGGGATTGTGTAAGCAGCTTGCAAAAGGATAGAAAACAGTACCTTTCCACTCTCCTGCCTTTTCCATTCGCATTGCTATTCGAATGGAACGAGTTTTGGAGAACTTGGTTTGGCTTCTTGCAAAACACTCCGCACACCTCCGCGCAACTTCTAGAACATGATAGGAGATGGTTACAGAGCAGGCACATTTTCTCTGAGCGAGACATAGTGAAAAAGCTTTTTGCTTAGATGTAGGTGACCACAGGCACTTACTGCAGTGCCCTGGAAAGCTAATCGTAGCACAACACTGGGATTGTGTGTGCTGCTTGCAAAGTGATAGAAACACTACCTTTCCACTGTCCTGCATTTTCCCTTTCGAGGAACATTCGAATGGAAGGTGTTTTGGACAAGTTTCTTTTTCTTCTTGCAGAACACTCTGCAGACCTGCGTGCAACCTCTAGAACACGATGGGAGATGTTTCCTGAACAGGCACACAGTTTCTCCCTGCGCGATATACTGAAAAGGCTATTTGCTTCGAGGTTGGAAACAAGAGGCACTTACTCCAGTGCACTGCAAAGGTAATCGCTGTAGAACACTGGCATTTTGTTAGCAGATTGCAAACTCAGAGAAAACAGTACCTTTCCACTCTCCTGCCTTTTCCATTGCCAATAACATTTAAAAGGAAGTCGTTTTGGACAACTTTCTCTTTCTTGTTGCAGAACACTCCACTGACACGTGTGCAAACTCTAGTCGGGATAGGAGATGTTTTCTGAGCAGGCACAGTTTCTCCTTGCGAGACATAGTGAAAAAGCTATTTGCTTAGATGTAGGTGACAAGAGGCACTATCTACAGTGCACTGACAGGCTAATTGCTACACAGCACTGCGATTGTGTAAGCAGCTTGCAAAGTGATAGGAAACAGTACTTTCCCACTCTCTTGCCTTTCCATTCACATTAATACTTGAAAGGAAGGCGTCTTAGACAACTTTCTTTTTCTTGTTGCAAAACACTCAGCAGACCTGCGTGCAACCTCTAGAACACGATGGGAAATGTTTCCTGAACAGGCACACAGTTTCTTCTTGCGCGATATACTGAAAAGGCTATTTGCTTCGAGGTTGGAAACAAGAGGCACATACTCCAATGCACTGGAAAGGTAATCTCTGTAGAACACTGGCATTTTGTAAGCAGATTGCAAACTCAAAGAAAACAGTACCTTTCCACTCTCCTGCCTTTTCCATTGCCAATAACATTCAAAAGGAAGTCGTTTTGGACAACTTTCTCTTTCTTGTTGCAGAACACTCCACTGACAGGTGTGCAAACTCTAGTCGGGATAGGAGATGTTTTCTGAGCAGGCACAGTTTCTCCTTGCGAGAAACTGCGAAGAAGCTATTTGCTTAGATGTAGGTGACAAGATGCGCTTACTGCAGTGCACTGACAAGCTAATTGCTACACAACACTGGGATTGTGTGCCAAGCTTGCAAACGGATAGAAAACAGTACCATTCCACTCTCCTGCCTTTTCTATTCACATTTCTATTTGAATGGAAGGAGTTTTGGACATCTTTCTTTTGCTTCTTGCAAAACACTCCCCACACCAGCGTGCACCCTCCACAACAAGATGGGAGATGTTTTTTGAACTGGCACAGTTTCTCCTTGCGATACAGTGCAAAAGCTATTGGCTTAGATGTAGGTGACAAGAGGCACTATCTACAGTGGACTGCAAAGCTAATCGAAACACAACACTGGGATTGTGTGCCCAGCATGCAAAGTGATAGAAAACAGTACCTTTCGACTCTCTTGCCTTTTCCATTCACATTAATACTTGAAAGGAAGGCGTCTTAGACAACTTTCTTTTTCTTGTTGCAAAACACTCTGCAGCCCTCTGTGCAACCTCCAGAACACGATGGAAGCTGTTTCGTGAGCAGGAACGTTTTCTATTTGCGAGACATATTGATAAAGCTTTTTCCTTAAATGAAGGTAACAAGAAACACTTACTGCAGAGAAGTGACAAGTTAATTGCTACACAGCACTGGGATTGTGTGCCCAGCTTGCAAAATGATAGAAAACAGTACCTTTCGACGCTCTTGCCTTTTCCATTGACATTAATAATTGAAAGGAAGGCGTCTTAGACAACTTTCTTTTTCTTGTTGCAAAACACTCTGCAGCCCTCTGTGCAACCTCCAGAACACGATGGAAGCTGTTTCGTGAGCAGGAACGTTTTCTATTTGCGAGACATATTGATAAAGCTTTTTCCTTAAATGTAGGTAACAAGAAACACTTACTGCAGAGAAGTGACAAGTTAATTGTTACACAGCACTGGGATTGTGTAAGCAGCTTGCAAAGTGATAGAAAACAGTACTTTCCCACTCTCTTGCCTTTCCATCCACATTAATACTTGAAAGGAAGGCGTCTTAGACAACTTTCTTTTTCTTGTTGCAAAAAACTCTGCAGCCCTCTGTGCAACCTCCACAAAACGATGGAAGTTGTTTAGTGAGCAGGAAGGTTTTCTCCTTGCGAGACATAGTGAAAAAGCTATTTGCTTAGATGTAGGTGTCAAGAAAAACTTACTGCAGTGCACTGACAGGGCAATTGCTACACAGCACTGGGATTTTGTTAGCAGCTTGCAAAGTGCTAGAAAACAGTACTTTCCCACTCTCTTGCCTTTCCATCCACATTAATACTTGAAAGGAAGGCGTCTCAGACAACTTTCTTTTTCTTGTTGCAAAACACTCTGCAGCCCTCTGTGCAACCCCTAGAACACGATAGGAGATGTTTAGTGAGCAGGAACGTTTTCTCCTTGCGAGACATAGTGAAAAAGCTATTTGCTCAGATGTAGGTGACAAGAAACACTTACTGCAGTGCACTGACAGGGCAATTGCTACACAGCACTGGGATTGTGTAAGCAGCTTGCCAAGTGATAGAAAACAGTACCTTTCCACTGTCTTGCCTTTTCCATTCACATTAATACTTGAAAGAAAGGCGTCTTAGACAACTTTTTTTTTCTTGTTGCGAAACACTCTGCAGCCCTCTGTGCAACTTCTAGAACACGATGGGAGATGTTTCGTGAGCAGAAACGTTTTCTATTTGCGAGACATAGTGAAAAAGCTATTTGCTTAGATGTAGGTAACAAGAAACACTTACTGCAGTGAAGTGACAAGTTAATTGTTACACAGCACTGGGATTGTGTAAGCAGCTTGCAAAGTGATAGGAAACAGTACTTTCCCACTCTCTTGCCTTTCCATTCACAATAATACTTGAAAGGAAGGCGTCTCAGACAACTTTCTTTTTCTTGTTGCAAAACACTCTGCAGCCCATGTGCAACCCCTAGAACACGATAGGAGATGTTTAGTGAGCAGGAACGTTTGCTCCTTGCGAGACATAGTGAAAAAGCTATTTGCTTAGATGTAGGTGTCAAGAAACACTTACTGCAGTGCACTGACAGGGCAATTGCTACACAGCACTGGGATTGTGTAAGCAGCTTGCCAAGTGATAGAAAACAGTACCTTTCCACTGTCATGCCTTTTCCATTCACATTAATACTTGAAAGAAAGGCGTCTTAGACAACTTTTTTTTCTTGTTGCAAAACACTCTGCAGCCCTCTGTGCAACTTCTAGAACACGATGGGAGATGTTTCGTGAGCAGAAACGTTTTCTATTTGCGAGACATAGTGAAAAAGCTATTTGCTTAGATGTAGGTAATAAGAAACACTTACTGCAGTGAAGTGAGAAGTTAATTGTTACACAGCACTGGGATTGTGTAAGCAGCTTGCAAAGTGATAGGAAACAGTACTTTCCCACTCTCTTGCCTTTCCATTCACAATAATACTTGAAAGGAAGGCGTCTCAGACAACTTTCTTTTTCTTGTTGGAAAACACTCTGCAGCCCTCTGTGCAACCCCTAGAACACGATAGGAGATATTTAGTGAGCAGGAAGGTTTTCTCCTTGCAAGACATAGTGAAAAAGCTATTTGCTTAGATGTAGGTGACAAGAAACACTTCCTGCAGTGCACTGAAAAGCTAATTGCTACACAACACTGGGATTGTGTAAGCAGCTTGCAAAAGGATAGAAAACAGTACCTTTCCACTCTCCTGCCTTTTCCATTCGCATTGCTATTCGAATGGAACGAGTTTTGGAGAACTTGGTTTGGCTTCTTGCAAAACACTCCGCACACCTCCGCGCAACTTCTAGAACATGATAGGAGATGGTTACAGAGCAGGCACATTTTCTCTGAGCGAGACATAGTGAAAAAGCTTTTTGCTTAGATGTAGGTGACCACAGGCACTTACTGCAGTGCCCTGGAAAGCTAATCGTAGCACAACACTGGGATTGTGTGTGCTGCTTGCAAAGTGATAGAAACACTACCTTTCCACTGTCCTGCATTTTCCCTTTCGAGGAACATTCAAATGGAAGGTGTTTTGGACAAGTTTCTTTTTCTTCTTGCAGAACACTCTGCAGACCTGCGTGCAACCTCTAGAACACGATGGGAGATGTTTCCTGAACAGGCACACAGTTTCTCCCTGCGCGATATACTGAAAAGGCTATTTGCTTCGAGGTTGGAAACAAGAGGCACTTACTCCAGTGCACTGCAAAGGTAATCGCTGTAGAACACTGGCATTTTGTTAGCAGATTGCAAACTCAGAGAAAACAGTACCTTTCCACTCTCCTGCCTTTTCCATTGCCAATAACATTTAAAAGGAAGTCGTTTTGGACAACTTTCTCTTTCTTGTTGCAGAACACTCCACTGACAGGTGTGCAAACTCTAGTCGGGATAGGAGATGTTTTCTGAGCAGGCACAGTTTCTCCTTGCGAGACATAGTGAAAAAGCTATTTGCTTAGATGTGGGTGACAAGAGGCACTATCTACAGTGCACTGCAAAGGTAATCGAAGCACAACACTGGGATTGTGTAAGCAGCTTGCAAAGTGATAGGAAACAGTACTTTCCCACTCTCTTGCCTTTCCCTTCACATTAATACTTGAAAGGAAGGCGTCTTAGACAACTTTCTTTTTCTTGTTGCAAAACACTCTGCAGCCCTCTGTGCAACTTCTAGAACACGATAGGAGATGTTTCGTGAGTAGAAACGTTTTCTCCTTGCGAGACAGAGTGAAAAAGCTATTTACTTAGATGTAGGTGTCAAGAAACGCTTACTGCAGTGCACTGAAAAGCAAATTGCTACAGAGCACTGGGATTGTGTAAGCAGCTTGCAAAGTGATACAAAACAGTACCTTTCCCACTCTCTTGCCTTTCCATTCACATTAATACTTGAAAGGAAGGCGTCTTAGACAACTTTCTTTTTCTTGTTGCAAAACACTCTGCAGCCCTCTGTGCAACTTCTAGAACACGATAGGAGATGTTTGTGAGCAGAAACATTTTCTCCTTGCGAGACATAGTGAAAAAGCTATTTGCTTAGATGTAGGTGACAAGAGGCACTATCTACAGTGCACTGACAGGCTAATTGCTACACAGCACTGCGATTGTGTAAGCTGCTTAGAAACAGATAGAAAACAGTACCTTTCCACTCTCTTGCCTTTTCCATTCATATTAACACTTGAAAGGAAGGCGTCTTAGACAACTTTCTTTTTCTTGTTGCAAAACACTCAGCAGACCTGCGTGCAACCTCTAGAACACGATGGGAAATGTTTCCTGAACAGGCACACAGTTTCTTCTTGCGCGATATACTGAAAAGGCTATTTGCTTCGAGGTTGGAAACAAGAGGCACATACTCCAATGCACTGCAAAGGTAATCTCTGTAGAACACTGGCATTTTGTAAGCAGATTGCAAACTCAAAGAAAACAGTACCTTTCCACCCTCCTGCCTTTTCCATTGCCAATAACATTCAAAAGGAAGTCGTTTTGGACAACTTTCTCTTTCTTGTTGCAGAACACTCCACTGACAGGTGTGCAAACTCTAGTCGGGATAGGAGATGTTTTCTGAGCAGGCACAGTTTCTCCTTGCGAGAAACTGCGAAGAAGCTATTTGCTTAGATGTAGGTGACAAGATGCGCTTACTGCAGTGCACTGACAAGCTAATTGCTACACGACACTGGGATTGTGTGCCCAGCTTGCAAACGGATAGAAAACAGTACCATTCCACTCTCCTGCCTTTTCTATTCACATTTCTATTTGAATGGAAGGAGTTTTGGACATCTTTCTTTTGCTTCTTGCAAAACACTCCCCACACCAGCGTGCACACTCCACAACAAGATGGGAGATGTTTTTTGAACTGGCACAGTTTCTCCTTGCGATACAGTGTAAAAGCTATTGGCTTAGATGTAGGTGACAAGAGGCACGATCTACAGTGGACTGCAAAGCTAATCGAAACACAACACTGGGATTGTGTGCCCAGCATGCAAAGTGATAGAAAACAGTACCTTTCGACTCTCTTGCCTTTTCCATTCACATTAATACTCGAAAGGAAGGCGTCTTAGACAACTTTCTTTTTCTTGTTGCAAAACACTCTGCAGCCCTCTGTGCAACCCCTAGAACACGATAGGAGATGTTTGTGAGCAGAAACGTTTTCTCCTTGCGAGACATAGTGAAAAAGCTATTTGCTTAGATGTAGGTGACAAGAGGCACTATCTACAGTGCACTGACAGGCTCATTGCTACACAGCACTGCGATTGTGTAATCTGCGTAGAAACAGATAGAAAACAGTACCTTTCCCACTCTCTTGCCTTTCCCTTGACATTAATACTTGAAAGGAAGGCGTCTTAGACAGCTTTCTTTTTCTTGTTGCAAAACACACTGCAGCCCGCTGTGCAATTTCTGGAACACGATAGGCGATGTTTAGTGAGCAGGAAGGTTTTCTCCCTGCGAGACATAGTGAAAAAGCTATTTGCTTAGATGTAGGTGAGAAGAAACACTTACTGCAGTGCACTGACAAGCTAATTGCTACACAACAGTGGGATTGTGTAAGCAGCCTGCAAAGTGCTAGAAAACAGTACTTTCCCACTCTCTTGCCTTTCCCTTCACATTAATACTTGAAAGGAAGGCGTCTTAGACAACTTTCTTTTTCTTGCTGCAAAACACACTGCAGCCCTCTGTGCAACTTCTAGAACACGATAGGAGATATTTAGTGAGCAGGAAGGTTTTCTCCTTGCGAGACATAGTGAAAAAGCTTTTTGCTTAGATGTAGGTGACAAGAAACACTTACTGCAGTGCCCTGAAAAGCAAACTGCTACAAAGCACTGCGATTTTGTTAGCAGCTTGCAAAGTGCTAGAAAACAGTACTTTCCCACTCTCTTGCCTTTCCCTTCACATTAATACTTGACAGGAAGGCGTCTTAGACAACTTTCTTTTACTTTTTGCAAAACACACTGCAGCCCTCTGTGCAATTTCTAGAACATGATAGGCGATGTTTAGTGAGCAGGAAGATTTTCTCCTTGCCAGACATAGTGAAAAAGCTATTTGCTTAGATGTAGGTGAGAAGAAACACTTACTGCAGTGCACTGACAAGCTAATTGCTACACAACAGTGGGATTGTGTAAGCAGCTTGCAAAGTGATACAAAACAGTACTTTCCCACTCTCTTGCCTTTCCCTTCACATTAATACTTGAAAGGAAGGCATCTTAGACAACTTTCTTTTTCTTGTTGCAAAACACACTTCAGCCCTCTGTGCAATTTCTAGAACACGATAGGCGATGTTTAGTGAGCAGGAAGGTTTTCTCCCTGCGAGACATAGTGAAAAAGCTATTTGCTTAGATGTAGGTGAGAAGAAACACTTACTGCAGTGCACTGACAAGCTAATTGCTACGCAACAGTGGGATTCTGTAAGCAGCTTGCAAAGTGCTAGAAAACAGTACTTTCCCACTCTCTTGCCTTTCCCTTCACATTAATACCTGAAAGGAAGGCGTCTTAGACAACTTTCTTTTTCTTGCTGCAAAACACACTACAGCCCTCTGTGCAACTTCTAGAACACGATAGGAGATACTCAATGAGCAGGAAGGTTTTCTCCTTGCGAGACATAGTGAAAAAGCTATTTGCTTAGATGTAGGTGACAAGAAACACTTACTGCAGTGCACTGAAAAGCTTATTGCTACACAGCACTGGGATTGTGTTAGCAGCTTGCAAAGTGCTAGAAAACAGTACTTTCCCACTCTCTTGCCTTTCCCTTCACATTAATACTTGAAAGGAAGCCGTCTTAGACAACTTTCTTTTTCTTGCTGGAAAACATTCTGCAGCCCTCTGTGCAACCTGTACAGCACGATGGAAGTTGTTTAATGAGCAGGAACATTTTCTCCTAGTGAGAGATAGTGAAAAAGCTTTTTGCTTAGATGTAGGTTACCACAGGCAGTTACTGCAGTGCACTGCAAAGCTAATAGATGCACAACACTGGGATTGTGTGCCCAGCTTGCAAAGTGATAGAAAACAGTACCTTTCCACTCTTCCTGCCTTTTCCATGCACATTACTATTCGAATGGAAAGAATTTTAGACAACTTTCTTTGGCTTCTTGCAAAACGCTCTGCACACCTGCCTGCAATCTCTAGAAGTCGATGGGAGATATTTTCTGAACTGGCTCAGTTTCTCTTTGCAAGACATGGGGAAAAAGCAATTTGCTTAGATATAGGTGAAAAGAGGCACCTACTACAGTGCACTGCAAGCTAATTGCTGCACAACACGCAGATTGTGTAAGCAGGTTGCAAACTGATAGAAAACAGTACCTCTCCCTTCTCCTGCCTTTTCTATTCACATTTCTATTTGAATGCAAGGCGTTTTAGACAACTTTCTTTGGCTTCTTGCAAAACACTCTGCACACCTGCCTGCAATCTCTAGAACTCGATGGGAGATGTTTTCTGAACTGGCTCAGTTTCTCCTTGCGAGACATGGGGAAAAAGCAATTTGCTTAGATGCAGGTGAAAAGAGGCACCTACTACAGTGCACTGAAAAACTAATTGCTGCACAACTCTGGGATTGTGTAAGCAGCTTACAAACAGATAGAAAACAGCACCTTTCCACTCTCCTGCCTTTTCCATTCGCATTACTATTCGAATGGCAGCAGTTTTGGACAACTTTCTTTTGCTTCTTGCAAAACACTCTGCACACCTCCGTGCAACTTGTAGAAAAAATGAGAGTTGTTTTCTGAACTGGTACAGTTTCTCCTGAAGAGATAGAATGCAAACGCTATTGGCTTAGATGTAGTAACAATAGGCAATTATTACAGTGCACTGCAAAGTCAATCGTAGTAGAACACTGGGATTGTGTGTCCAGCTTGCAAACTGGTAGAAAACAGTACCTATCCGCTCTCCTGCATTTTCCCTTTCCAGGAACATTCGAATTGATGGCTTTTTTGGACAAGTTACTTTTTCTTGTTGCAAAACACTCTGCAGACCTGCCTGCAAGCTCTAGAGCACGATGGGAGGTTTTTTGTGAACAGACACAGTTTCTCCTGGCGAGACATAATGAAAAAGCTTTTTGCTAAGGTGTAGCCGGCAGGAGACGCTAAAGACCAGGAGACGGAGCACTGTGCCTTTAAGCGCCGCTTCCGGGTGTCTCTCGGCCGTAGCTGTTCTCCGGAGCACGCCGCGATCGGCGTAACGACACCAGATTCTTCGCGCCAAGAAGCGTCTTCTCCTTCTCCGGGAAACAGAGACTGCGGCAGCTTCTGAACGGCGAACTACGAAGCGGCACAAAACTGGGATTGGGTAAGCAGCTTTCAAAGTGATAGAAAACAGTACTTTCCCACTCTCTTGCCTTTCCCTTCACATTAATACTTGAAAGGAAGGCGTCTTAGACAACTTTCTTTTTCTTGTTGCAACACACTCTGCAGCCCTCTGTGGAACAACTACAACACGATGGAAGTTGTTTAGTGAGCAGGAAGGTTTTCTCCTTGGGAGACATAGTGTAAAAGCTTTTTGCTGAGATGTAGGTGACAAGAAACACTTACTGCAGTGCCCTGAAAAGCTAACTGCTACACAGCACTGCGATTGTGTTAGCAGCTTGCAAAGTGCTAGAAAACAGTACTTTCCCACTCTCTTGCCTTTCCCTTCACATTAATACTTGACAGGAAGGCGTCTTAGACAACTTTCTTTTTCTTGTTACAGAACACTCTGCAGCCCTCTGTGCAACAACTACAACACGATGGAAGTTGTTTAGTGAGCAGGAAGGTTTTCTCCTGGCGAGACATAGTGAAAAGGTATTTGCTCAGATGTAGGTGACAAGAAACACTTACTGCAGTGCACTGACAAGCTTACTGCTACACAGCACTGCGATTGTGTTAGCAGCCTGCAAAGTGATAGAAAACAGTACTTTCCCACTCTCTTGCCTTTCCCTTCACATTAATACTTGAAAGGAAGGCGTCTTAGACAACTTTCTTTTTCTTGTTACAGAACAATCTGCAGCCCTCAGTTCAACTTCTAGAACACGATAGGAAATGTTTAGTGAGCAGGAAGGTTTTCTCCTTGCGAGACATAGTGAAAAAGCTATTTGCTTAGATGTAGGTGACAAGAAACACTTACTGCAGGGAACTGACAAGCTAATTGCTATACAAAGTGGGATTGTGTAAGCAGCTTGCAAAGTGGTGGAAAACAGTACTTTCCCACTCTCTTTCCTTTCCCTTCACATTAATACTTGAAAGGAAGGCGTCTTAGACAGCTTTCTTTTTCTTGTTGCAAAACACACTGCAGCCCTCTGTGCAACTTCTAGAACACGATAGGAGATATTTAGTGGGCAGGAAGGTTTTCTCCTTTGGAGACATAGTGAAAAAGCTTTTTGCTTAGATGTAGGTGACAAGAATCACTTACTGCAGTGCACTGAACAGCTAACTGCTACACAGCACTGGGAATGTGTTAGCAGCTTGCAAAGTGCTAGAAAACAGTACTTTCCCACTCTCTTGCCTTTCCCTTCACATTAATACTTGAAAGGAAGGCATCTTAGACAACTTTCGTTTTCTTGTGTCAAAAAACTGTGCAGCCCTCTCTGCAACATCTACAACATGATGGAAGTTTTTTAGTGAGCAGGAAGGTTTTCTCCTTGCGAGACATAGTGAAAAAGCTATTTGCTTAGGTGTAGGTGACAAGAAACACTTACTGCAGTGCACTTAAAAGGTTATCACTACACAGCACTGGGATTGTGTTAGCAGCTTGCAAAGTGGTAGAAAACAGTACTTTCCCACTCTCTTGCCTTTCCATTCACATTAATACTTGAAAGGAAGGCGTCTTAGACAACTTTCTTTTTCTAGTTGCAACACACTCTGCAGCCCTCTGTGCCACAACTACAACACGATGGAAGTTGTTTAGTGAGCAGGAAGGTTTTCTCCTTGGGAGACATAGTGAAAAAGCTATTTGCTTAGATGTAGGTGACAAGAAACACTTACTGCAGTGCACTGAACAGCTAATTGCAACACAGAACTGGGATTGTGTTAGCAGCTTGCAAAGTGCTAGAACACAGTACTTTCCCACTGTCTTTCCTTTCCCTTCACATTAATACTTGAAAGGAAGGCGTCTTAGACAACTTTCTTTTTCTTGCTGCAAAACACACTCTGCAGCCCTCTGTGCAACTTCTAGAACACGATAGGAGATATTTAGTGAGCAGGAAGGTTTTCTCCTTGGGAGACATAGTCAAAAAGCTTTTTGCTTAGATGTAGGTGACAAGAAACACTTACTGCAGTGCCCTGAAAAGCAAACTGCTACACAGCACTGGGATTGTGTTAGCAGCTTGCAAAGTGCTAGAAAACAGTCCTTTCCCACTCTCTTGCCTTTCCCTTCACAATAATACCTGAAAGGAAGGCGTCTTAGACAACTTTCTTTTACATTTTGCAAAACACACTGCAGCCCTCTGTGCAACTTCTAGAACACGATAGGAGATGTTTTGTGAGCAAGAAGTTTTTCTCCTTGAGAGACATAGTGAAAAAGCTATTTGCTTAGATGTAGGTGACAAGAAACACATACTGCAGTGCCCTGAAAAGCTAACTGCTACACAGCACTGCGATTGTGTTAGTAGCCTCCAAAGTGATAGAAAACAGTATTTTCCCACTCTCTTGCCTTTCCATCCACATTAATACTTGAAAGGAAGGCGTCTTAGACAACTTTCTTTTTCTTGCTGCAAAACACATTGCAGCCCTATGTGCAACTTCTAGAACACGATAGGAGATATTTAGTGAGCAGGAAGGTTTTCTCCTTGGGAGACATAGTAAAAAAGCTTTTTGCTTAGATGTACGTGACAAGAAACACTTACTGCAGTGCACTGAAAAGCTTATCACTACACAGCACTGGGATTGTGTTAGCAGCTTGCAAAGTGGTAGAAAACAGTACGTTCCCACTCTCTTTCCTTTCCCTTCACATTAATACTTGAAAGGAAGGCATCTTAGACAACTTTCTTTTTCTTGTGTCAAAAAACTCTGCAGCCCTCTCTGCCACATCTACAACACGATGGAAGTTGTTTAGTGAGCAGGAAGGTTTTCTCCTTGGGAGACATAGTGAAAAAGCTATTTGCTTAGATGTAGGTGACAAGAAACGCTTACTGCAGTGCACTGACAAGCTAATTGGTACACAGAATGGGATTGTGTTAGCAGCTTGCAAAGTGCTAGAAAACAGTACTTTCCCACTCTCTTGCCTTTCCCTTCACATTAATACTTGAAAGGAAGGCGTCTTAGAATACTTTCTTTTACTTTTTGCAAAACACACTGCAGCCCTCTGTGCAACTTCTACAACACGATGGAAGTTGTTTAGTGAGCAGGAAGGTTTTCTCCTTGCGAGACATAGTGAAAAAGCTTTTTGCTTAGATGTAGGTGACAAGAAACACTTACTGCAGTGCACTGAACAGCTAACTGCTACACAGCACTGGGATTGTGTTAGCAGCTTGCAAAGTGCTAGAAAACAGTACTTTCCCACTCTCTTGCCTTTCCCTTCACATTAATACTTGAAAGGAAGGCGTCTTAGACAACTTTCTTTTTCTTGTTACAGAAGACACTGCAGCCGTCTCTGCAACTTCTAGAACACGATAGGAGATGTTTAGTGAGCAGGAAGGTTTTCTCCTGGCGAGACATAGTGAAAAGGTATTTGCTCAGATGTAGGTGACAAGAAACACTTACTGCAGTGGACTGACAAGCTTACTGCTACACAGCACTGCGATTGTGTTAGCAGCCTGCAAAGTGATAGAAAACAGTACTTTCCCACTCTCTTGCCTTTCCCTTCACATTAATACTTGAAAGGAAGGCGTCTTAGACAACTTTCTTTTTCTTGTTACAGAACAATCTGCAGCCCTCAGTTCAACTTCTAGAACACGATAGGAAATGTTTAGTGAGCAGGAAGGTTTTCTCCTTGCGAGACATAGTGAAAAAGCTATTTGCTTAGATGTAGGTGACAAGAAACACTTACTGCAGGGAACTGACAAGCTAATTGCTATACAAAGTGGGATTGTGTAAGCAGCTTGCAAAGTGGTGGAAAACAGTACTTTCCCACTCTCTTTCCTTTCCCTTCACATTAATACTTGAAAGGAAGGCGTCTTAGACAGCTTTCTTTTTCTTGTTGCAAAACACACTGCAGCCCTCTGTGCAACTTCTAGAACACGATAGGAGATATTTAGTGGGCAGGAAGGTTTTCTCCTTTGGAGACATAGTGAAAAAGCTTTTTGCTTAGATGTAGGTGACAAGAATCACTTACTGCAGTGCACTGAACAGCTAACTGCTACACAGCACTGGGAATGTGTTAGCAGCTTGCAAAGTGCTAGAAAACAGTACTTTCCCACTCTCTTGCCTTTCCCTTCACATTAATACTTGAAAGGAAGGCATCTTAGACAACTTTCGTTTTCTTGTGTCAAAAAACTGTGCAGCCCTCTCTGCAACATCTACAACATGATGGAAGTTTTTTAGTGAGCAGGAAGGTTTTCTCCTTGCGAGACATAGTGAAAAAGCTATTTGCTTAGGTGTAGGTGACAAGAAACACTTACTGCAGTGCACTTAAAAGGTTATCACTACACAGCACTGGGATTGTGTTAGCAGCTTGCAAAGTGGTAGAAAACAGTACTTTCCCACTCTCTTGCCTTTCCATTCACATTAATACTTGAAAGGAAGGCGTCTTAGACAACTTTCTTTTTCTAGTTGCAACACACTCTGCAGCCCTCTGTGCCACAACTACAACACGATGGAAGTTGTTTAGTGAGCAGGAAGGTTTTCTCCTTGGGAGACATAGTGAAAAAGCTATTTGCTTAGATGTAGGTGACAAGAAACACTTACTGCAGTGCACTGAACAGCTAATTGCAACACAGAACTGGGATTGTGTTAGCAGCTTGCAAAGTGCTAGAACACAGTACTTTCCCACTGTCTTTCCTTTCCCTTCACATTAATACTTGAAAGGAAGGCGTCTTAGACAACTTTCTTTTTCTTGCTGCAAAACACACTCTGCAGCCCTCTGTGCAACTTCTAGAACACGATAGGAGATATTTAGTGAGCAGGAAGGTTTTCTCCTTGGGAGACATAGTCAAAAAGCTTTTTGCTTAGATGTAGGTGACAAGAAACACTTACTGCAGTGCCCTGAAAAGCAAACTGCTACACAGCACTGGGATTGTGTTAGCAGCTTGCAAAGTGCTAGAAAACAGTCCTTTCCCACTCTCTTGCCTTTCCCTTCACAATAATACCTGAAAGGAAGGCGTCTTAGACAACTTTCTTTTACATTTTGCAAAACACACTGCAGCCCTCTGTGCAACTTCTAGAACACGATAGGAGATGTTTTGTGAGCAAGAAGTTTTTCTCCTTGAGAGACATAGTGAAAAAGCTATTTGCTTAGATGTAGGTGACAAGAAACACATACTGCAGTGCCCTGAAAAGCTAACTGCTACACAGCACTGCGATTGTGTTAGTAGCCTCCAAAGTGATAGAAAACAGTATTTTCCCACTCTCTTGCCTTTCCATCCACATTAATACTTGAAAGGAAGGCGTCTTAGACAACTTTCTTTTTCTTGCTGCAAAACACATTGCAGCCCTATGTGCAACTTCTAGAACACGATAGGAGATATTTAGTGAGCAGGAAGGTTTTCTCCTTGGGAGACATAGTAAAAAAGCTTTTTGCTTAGATGTACGTGACAAGAAACACTTACTGCAGTGCACTGAAAAGCTTATCACTACACAGCACTGGGATTGTGTTAGCAGCTTGCAAAGTGGTAGAAAACAGTACGTTCCCACTCTCTTTCCTTTCCCTTCACATTAATACTTGAAAGGAAGGCATCTTAGACAACTTTCTTTTTCTTGTGTCAAAAAACTCTGCAGCCCTCTCTGCCACATCTACAACACGATGGAAGTTGTTTAGTGAGCAGGAAGGTTTTCTCCTTGGGAGACATAGTGAAAAAGCTATTTGCTTAGATGTAGGTGACAAGAAACGCTTACTGCAGTGCACTGACAAGCTAATTGCTACACAGAATGGGATTTTGTTAGCAGCTTGCAAAGTGCTAGAAAACAGTACTTTCCCACTCTCTTGCCTTTCCCTTCACATTAATACTTGAAAGGAAGGCGTCTTAGAATACTTTCTTTTACTTTTTGCAAAACACACTGCAGCCCTCTGTGCAACTTCTACAACACGATGGAAGTTGTTTAGTGAGCAGGAAGGTTTTCTCCTTGCGAGACATAGTGAAAAAGCTTTTTGCTTAGATGTAGGTGACAAGAAACACTTACTGCAGTGCACTGAACAGCTAACTGCTACACAGCACTGGGATTGTGTTAGCAGCTTGCAAAGTGCTAGAAAACAGTACTTTCCCACTCTCTTGCCTTTCCCTTCACATTAATACTTGAAAGGAAGGCGTCTTAGACAACTTTCTTTTTCTTGTTACAGAAGACACTGCAGCCGTCTCTGCAACTTCTAGAACACGATAGGAGATGTTTAGTGAGCAGGAAGGTTTTCTCCTTGTGAGACAAAGTGAAAAAGCTATTTGCTCAGATGTAGGTATCAAGAAACACTTACTGCCGTGCACTGACAAGCTAATTGCTACACAGCACTGGGATTGTGTTAGCAGCTTGCAAAGTGCTAGAAAACAGTACTTTCCCACTCTCTTGCCTTTCCCTTCACATTAATACTTGAAAGGAAGGCGTCTTAGACAACTTTCTTTTTCTTGCTGCAAAACATTCTGCAGCCCTCTGTGCAACCTGTACAGCACGATGGAAGTTGTTTAATGAGCAGGAACATTTTCTCCTGGTGAGAGATAGTGAAAAAGCTTTTTGCTTAGATGTAGGTTACCACAGGCAGTTACTGCATTGCACTGCAAAGCTAATAGATGCACAACACTGGGATTGTGTGCCCAGCTTGCAAAGTGATAGAAAACAGTACCTTTCCACTCTTCCTGCCTTTTCCATGCACATTACTATTCGAATGGAAAGAATTTTAGACAACTTTCTTTGGCTTCTTGCAAAACGCTCTGCACACCTGCCTGCAATCTCTAGAAGTCGATGGGAGATATTTTCTGAACTGGCTCAGTTTCTCTTTGCAAGACATGGGGAAAAAGCAATTTGCTTAGATATAGGTGAAAAGAGGCACCTACTACAGTGCACTGCAAGCTAATTGCTGCACAACACGCAGATTGTGTAAGCAGGTTGCAAACTGATAGAAAACAGTACCTCTCCCTTCTCCTGCCTTTTCTATTCATATTTCTATTTGAATGCAAGGCGTTTTAGACAGCTTTCTTTGGCTTCTTGCAAAACACTCTGCACACCTGCCTGCAATCTCTAGAACTCGATGGGAGATGTTTTCTGAACTGGCTCAGTTTCTCCTTGCGAGACATGGGGAAAAAGCAATTTGCTTAGATGCAGGTGAAAAGAGGCACCTACTACAGTGCACTGAAAAACTAATTGCTGCACAACTCTGGGATTGTGTAAGCAGCTTACAAACAGATAGAAAACAGCACCTTTCCACTCTCCTGCCTTTTCCATTGGCATTACTATTCGAATGGCAGCAGTTTTGGACAACTTTCTTTTGCTTCTTGCAAAACACTCTGCACACCTCCGTGCAACTTGTAGAAAAAATGAGAGTTGTTTTCTGAACTGGTACAGTTTCTCCTGAAGAGATATAATGCAAACGCTATTGGCTTAGATGTAGTAACAATAGGCAATTATTACAGTGCACTGCAAAGTCAATCGTAGTAGAACACTGGGATTGTGTGTCCAGCTTGCAAACTGGTAGAAAACAGTACCTATCCGCTCTCCTGCATTTTCCCTTTCCAGGAACATTCGAATTGATGGCTTTTTTGGACAAGTTACTTTTTCTTGTTGCAAAACACTCTGCAGAGCTGCCTGCAAGCTCTAGAGCACGATGGGAGGTTTTTTGTGAACAGACACAGTTTCTCCTGGCGAGACATAATGAAAAAGCTTTTTGCTAAGGTGTAGCCGGCAGGAGACGCTAAAGACCAGGAGACGGAGCACTGTGCCTTTAAGCGCCGCTCCCGGGTGTCTGTCGGCCGTAGCTGTTCTCCGGAGCACGCCGCGATCGGCGTAACGACACCAGATTCTTCGCGCCAAGAAGCGTCTTCTCCTTCTCCGGGAAACAGAGACTGCGGCAGCTTCTGAACGGCGAACTACGAAGCGGCACAAAACTGGGATTGGGTAAGCAGCTTTCAAAGTGATAGAAAACAGTACTTTCCCACTCTCTTGCCTTTCCCTTCACATTAATACTTGAAAGGAAGGCGTCTTAGACAACTTTCTTTTACTTTTTGCAAAACACACTGCAGTCCTCAGTGCAACTTCTACAACACGATAGAAGTTGTTTAGTGAGCAGCAACGTTTTCCCCTTGCGAGACATAGTGAAAAAGCTATTTGCTCAGATGTAGGTATCAAGAAACACTTACTGCAGTGCACTGAAAAGCTAATTGCTACACAGCACTGCGATTGTGTTAGCAGCCTGCAAAGTGCTAGAAAACAGTACTTTCCCACTCTCTTGCCTTTCCCTTCACATTAATACTTGAAAGGAAGGCGTCTTAGACAACTTTCTTTTTCTTGTTACAGAACACACTGCAGCCCTCTGTGCAACTTCTAGAACACGATAGGAGATGTTTAGTGAGCAAGAAGGTTTTCTCCTTGCGAGACATAGTGAAAAAGCTTTTTGCTTAGATGTAGGTGACAAGAAACACTTACTGCAGTGCACTGAAAAGCTAACTGCTACACAGCACTGCGATTGTGTTACCAGCCTGCAAAGTGCTAGAAAACAGTACTTTCCCACCCTCTTGCCTTTCCCTTCACATTAATACTGGAAAGGAAGGCATCTTAGACAACTTTTTTTTTCTTGTGTCAAAAAACTCTGCAGCCCTCTGTGCAACATCTACAACACGATGGAAGTTGTTTAGTGAGTAGGAAGGTTTTCTCCTTGCGAGACATAGTGAAAAAGCTATTTGCTTAGATGTAGGTGAGAAGAAACACTTACTGCAGTGCACTGAACAGCTAATTGCTACACAGCACTGGGATTGTGTTAGCAGCCTGCAAAGTGCTAGAAAACAGTACTTTCCCACTCTCTTGCCTTTCCCTTCACATTAATACTTGAAAGGAAGGCGTCTTAGACAACTTTCTTTTTTTTGCTGCAAAACACACTGCAGCCCTCTGTGCAACTTCTAGAACACGATAGGAAATGTTTAGTGAGCAGGAAGGTTTTCTCCTTGCGAGACATAGTGAAAAAGCTTTTTGCTTAGATGTAGGTGAGAAGAAACACTTACTGCAGTGCACTGAACAGCTAACTGCTAAACAGCACTGCGATTGTGTTAGCAGCTTGCAAAGTGGTAGAAAACAGTACTTTCCCACTCTCTTGCCTTTCCCTTCACATTAATACTTGAAAGGAAGGCGTCTTAGACAACTTTCTTTTACATTTTGCAAAACACACTGCCGCCCTCTGTGCAACTTCTACAACACGATGGAAGTTGTTTAGTGAGCAGCAACGTTTTCCCCTTGCGAGACAAAGTGAAAAAGCTATTTGCTTAGATGTAGGTGTCAAGAAACACTTACTGCAGTGCAGTGAAAACCTAATTGCTACACAGCACTGCGATTGTGTTAGCAGCTTGCAAAGTGCTAGAAAACAGTACTTTCCCACTCTCTTGCCTTTCCATTCACATTAATACTTGAAAGGAAGGCGTCTTACACAGCTTTCTTTTTCTTGTTGCAAAACACACTGCAGCCCTCTGTGCAACTTCTACAACACGATGGAAGTTGTTTAGTGAGCAGCAACGTTTTCCCCTTGCGAGATAAAGTGAAAAAGCTATTTGCTCAGATGTAGGTATCAAGAAACACTTACTGCCGTGCACTGACAAGCTAATTGCTCCACAGCACTGCGATTGTGTTAGCAGCCTGCAAAGTGCTAGAAAACAGTACTTTCCCACTCTCTTGCCTTTCCCTTCACATTAATACTTGAAAGGAAGGCGTCTTAGACAACTTTCTTTTTCTTGTTACAGAACACACTGCAGCCCTCTGTGCAACTTCGAGAACACGATAGGAGATGTTTAGTGAGCAGGAAGGTTTTCTCCTTGTGAGACAAAGTGAAAAAGCTATTTGCTCAGATGTAGGTATCAAGAAACACTTACTGCCGTGCACTGACAAGCTAATTGCTACACAGCACTGGGCTTGTGTTAGCAGCTTGCAAAGTGCTAGAAAACAGTACTTTCCCACTCTCTTGCCTTTCCCTTCACATTAATACTTGAAAGGAAGGCGTCTTAGACAACTTTCTTTTTCTTGCTGCAAAACATTCTGCAGCCCTCTGTGCAACCTGTACAGCACGATGGAAGTTGTTTAATGAGCAGGAACATTTTCTCCTGGTGAGAGATAGTGAAAAAGCTTTTTGCTTAGATGTAGGTTACCACAGGCAGTTACTGCATTGCACTGCAAAGCTAATAGATGCACAACACTGGGATTGTGTGCCCAGCTTGCAAAGTGATAGAAAA
Organism: Setophaga petechia; assembly: GCA_024362935.1. Taxonomy (NCBI): domain Eukaryota; kingdom Metazoa; phylum Chordata; class Aves; order Passeriformes; family Parulidae; genus Setophaga; species Setophaga petechia. The sequence continues at coordinate 1,865,013 of JANCRA010000095.1, read as the reverse complement.
CAGTACCTTTCCACTCTTCCTGCCTTTTCCATGCACATTACTATTCGAATGGAAAGAATTTTAGACAACTTTCTTTGGCTTCTTGCAAAACGCTCTGCACACCTGCCTGCAATCTCTAGAAGTCGATGGGAGATATTTTCTGAACTGGCTCAGTTTCTCTTTGCAAGACATGGGGAAAAAGCAATTTGCTTAGATATAGGTGAAAAGAGGCACCTACTACAGTGCACTGCAAGCTAATTGCTGCACAACACGCAGATTGTGTAAGCAGGTTGCAAACTGATAGAAAACAGTACCTCTCCCTTCTCCTGCCTTTTCTATTCATATTTCTATTTGAATGCAAGGCGTTTTAGACAGCTTTCTTTGGCTTCTTGCAAAACACTCTGCACACCTGCCTGCAATCTCTAGAACTCGATGGGAGATGTTTTCTGAACTGGCTCAGTTTCTCCTTGCGAGACATGGGGAAAAAGCAATTTGCTTAGATGCAGGTGAAAAGAGGCACCTACTACAGTGCACTGAAAAACTAATTGCTGCACAACTCTGGGATTGTGTAAGCAGCTTACAAACAGATAGAAAACAGCACCTTTCCACTCTCCTGCCTTTTCCATTCGCATTACTATTCGAATGGCAGCAGTTTTGGACAACTTTCTTTTGCTTCTTGCAAAACACTCTGCACACCTCCGTGCAACTTGTAGAAAAAATGAGAGTTGTTTTCTGAACTGGTACAGTTTCTCCTGAAGAGATAGAATGCAAACGCTATTGGCTTAGATGTAGTAACAATAGGCAATTATTACAGTGCACTGCAAAGTCAATCGTAGTATAACACTGGGATTGTGTGTCCAGCTTGCAAACTGGTAGAAAACAGTACCTATCCGCTCTCCTGCATTTTCCCTTTCCAGGAACATTCGAATTGATGGCTTTTTTGGACAAGTTACTTTTTCTTGTTGCAAAACACTCTGCAGAGCTGCCTGCAACCTCTAGAGCACGATGGGAGGTTTTTTGTGAACAGACACAGTTTCTCCTGGCGAGACATAATGAAAAAGCTTTTTGCTAAGGTGTAGCCGGCAGGAGACGCTAAAGACCAGGAGACGGAGCACTGTGCCTTTAAGCGCCGCTCCCGGGTGTCTGTCGGCCGTAGCTGTTCTCCGGAGCACGCCGCGATCGGCGTAACGACACCAGATTCTTCGCGCCAAGAAGCGTCTTCTCCTTCTCCGGGAAACAGAGACTGCGGCAGCTTCTGAACGGCGAACTACGAAGCGGCACAAAACTGGGATTGGGTAAGCAGCTTTCAAAGTGATAGAAAACAGTACTTTCCCACTCTCTTGCCTTTCCCTTCACATTAATACTTGAAAGGAAGGCGTCTTAGACAACTTTCTTTTACTTTTTGCAAAACACACTGCAGTCCTCTGTGCAACTTCTACAACACGATAGAAGTTGTTTAGTGAGCAGCAACGTTTTCCCCTTGCGAGACATAGTGAAAAAGCTATTTGCTCAGATGTAGGTATCAAGAAACACTTACTGCAGTGCACTGAAAAGCTAATTGCTACACAGCACTGCGATTGTGTTAGCAGCCTGCAAAGTGCTAGAAAACAGTACTTTCCCACTCTCTTGCCTTTCCCTTCACATTAATACTTGAAAGGAAGGCGTCTTAGACAACTTTCTTTTTCTTGTTACAGAACACACTGCAGCCCTCTGTGCAACTTCTAGAACACGATAGGAGATGTTTAGTGAGCAAGAAGGTTTTCTCCTTGCGAGACATAGTGAAAAAGCTTTTTGCTTAGATGTAGGTGACAAGAAACCCTTACTGCAGTGCACTGAAAAGCTAACTGCTACACAGCACTGCGATTGTGTTACCAGCCTGCAAAGTGCTAGAAAACAGTACTTTCCCACCCTCTTGCCTTTCCCTTCACATTAATACTGGAAAGGAAGGCATCTTAGACAACTTTTTTTTTCTTCTGTCAAAAAACTCTGCAGCCCTCTGTGCAACATCTACAACACGATGGAAGTTGTTTAGTGAGTAGGAAGGTTTTCTCCTTGCGAGACATAGTGAAAAAGCTATTTGCTTAGATGTAGGTGAGAAGAAACACTTACTGCAGTGCACTGAACAGCTAATTGCTACACAGCACTGCGATTGTGTTAGCAGCTTGCAAAGTGGTAGAAAACAGTACTTTCCCACTCTCTTGCCTTTCCCTTCACATTAATACTTGAAAGGAAGGCGTCTTAGACAACTTTCTTTTTCTTGCTGCAAAACACACTGCAGCCCTCTGTGCAACTTCTAGAACACGATAGGAAATGTTTAGTGAGCAGGAAGGTTTTCTCCTTGCGAGACATAGTGAAAAAGCTTTTTGCTTAGATGTAGGTGAGAAGAAACACTTACTGCAGTGCACTGAACAGCTAACTGCTACACAGCACTGGGATTGTGTTAGCAGGTTGCAAAGTGCTAGAAAACAGTACTTTCCCACTCTCTTGCCTTTCCCTTCACATTAATACTTGAAAGGAAGGCGTCTTAGACAACTTTCTTTTACATTTTGCAAAACACACTGCAGCCCTCTGTGCAACTTCTACAACACGATGGAAGTTGTTTAGTGAGCAGCAACGTTTTCCCCTTGCGAGACAAAGTGAAAAGGCTATTTGCTCAGATGTAGGTATCAAGAAACACTTACTGCCGTGCACTGACAAGCTAATTGCTACACAGCACTGGGATTGTGTTAGCAGCTTGCAAAGTGCTAGAAAACAGTACTTTCCCACTCTCTTGCCTTTCCCTTCACATTAATACTTGAAAGGAAGTCGTCTTAGACAACTTTCTTTTACATTTTGCAAAACACACTGCAGCCCTCTGTGCAACTTCTACAACACGATGGATGTTGTTTAGGGAGCAGCAACATTTTGCCCTTGCGAGACAAAGTGAAAAAGCTATTTGCTCAGATGTAGGTATCAAGAAACACTTACTGCCATGCACAGACAAGCTAATTGCTACACAGCACTGCGATTGTGTTAGCAGCTTGCAAAGTGCTAGAAAACAGTACTTTCCCACTCTCTTGCCTTTCCCTACACATTAATACTTGAAAGGAAGGCGTCTTAGACAACTTTCTTTTTCTTGTTACAGAACACACTGTAGCCCTCTGTGCAACTTCTAGAACACGAAAGGAGATGTTTAGTGAGCAGGAAGGTTTTCTCCTTGCGAGACATAGTGAAAAAGCTATTTGCTTAGATGTAGGTGACAAGAAACACTTCCTGCCGTGCACTGACAAGCTAATTGCTACACAGAACTGGGATTGTGTTAGCAGCTTGCAAAGTGGTAGAAAACAGTACTTTCCCACTCTCTTGCCTTTCCCTTCACATTAATACTTGAAAGGAAGGCGTCTTAGACAACTTTCTTTTTCTTGTGTCAAAACACACTGCAGCCCTCTGTGCAACTTCTAGAACACGATAGGAAATGTTTAGTGAGCAAGAAGGTTTTCTCCTTGCGAGACATAGTGAAAAAGCTTTTTGCTTAGATATAGGTGACAAGAAACCCTTACTGCAGTGCAGTGACAAGTTAATTGGTACACAGCACTGGGATTGTGTTAGCAGCCTGCAAAGTGCTAGAAAACAGTACTTTCCCACTCTCTTGCCTTTCCCTTCACATTAATACTTGAAAGGAAGGCATCTTAGACAACTTTCTTTTTCTTGTGTCAAAAAACTCTGCAGCCCTCTCTGCAACATCTACAACACGATGGAAGTTGTTTAGTGAGCAGGAAGGTTTTCTCCTTGCGAGACATAGTGAAAAAGCTATTTGCTTAGATGTAGGTGACAAGAAACACTTACTGCAGTGCACTGAAAAGCTAATCGCTACACAGAACTGGGATTGTGTTAGCAGCTTGCAAAGTGCTAGAAAACAGTACTTTCCCACTCTCTTGCCTTTCCCTTCACATTAATACTTGAAAGGAAGGCGTCTTAGACAACTTTCTTTTACATTTTGCAAAACACACTGCAGCCCTCTGTGCAAATTCTAGAACACGATAGGAAATGTGTAGTGAGCAGGAAGGTTTTCTCCTTGCGAGACATAGTGAAAAAGCTTTTTTCTTAGATATAGGTGACAAGAAACATTTACTGCAGTGCACTGAACAGCTAATGGCTACACAGAACTGGGATTGTGTTAGCAGCTTGCAAAGTGCTAGAAAAGAGTACTTTCCCACTCTCTTGCCTTTCCCTTCACATTAATACTTGAATGGAAGGCGTCTTAGACAACTTTCTTTTTCTTGCTGCAAAACACACTGCAGCCCTCTGTGCAACTTCTAGAACACGATAGGAGATGTTTAGTGAGCAAGAAGGTTTTCTCCTTGCGAGACAGAGTGAAAAAGCTATTTGCTTAGATATAGGTGACAAGAAACACTTACTGCAGTGCACTGAAAAGGTAACTGCTACACAGCTCTGCGATTGTGTTAGCAGCTTGCAAAGTGCTAGAAAACAGTACTTTCCCAATCTCTCGCCTTTCCGTTCACATTAATACTTGAAAGGAAGGCGTCTTAGACAACTTTCTTTTTCTTGTTACAGAACACTCTGAAGCCCTCTGTGCAACATCTACAACACGATGGAAGTTGTTTAGTGAGCAGGAAGGTTTTCTCCTTGCGAGACATAGTGAAAAAGCTATTTGCTTAGATGTAGGTGACAAGAAACACTTACTGCAGTGCACTGAAAAGCTAACTGCTACACAGCACTGCGATTGTGTTAGCAGCCTGCAAAGTGCTAGAAAACAGTACTTTCCCACTCTCTTGCCTTTCCCTTCACATTAATACTTGAAAGGAAGGCATCTTAGACAACTTTCTTTTTCTTGTGTCAAAAAACTCTGCAGCCCTCTCTGCAATATCTACAACACGATGGAAGTTGTTTAGTGAGCAGGAAGGTTTTGTCTTTGCGAGACATAGTGAAAAAGCTTTTTGCTTAGATGTAGGTGACAAGAAACACTTACTGCAGTGCACTGAGCAGCTAACTGCTACACAGCACTAGTACTGTGTTAGCAGCTTGCAAAGTGCTAGAAAACAGTACTTTCCCACTCTCTTGCCTTTCCCTTCACATTAATACTTGAAAGGAAGGCGTCTTAGACAACTTTCTTTTACATTTTGCAAAACACACTGCAGCCCTCTGTGCAACTTCTACAACACGATGGAAGTTGTTTAGTGAGCAGCAACGTTTTCCCCTTGCGAGACAAAGTGAAAAAGCTATTTGCTCAGATGTAGGTATCAAGAAACACTTACTGCCGTGCACTGACAAGCTAATTGCTACACAGCACTGCGATTGTGTCAGCAGCTTGCAAAGTGCTAGAAAACAGTACTTTCCCACTCTCTTGCCTTTCCCTACACATTAATACTTGAAAGGAATGCGTCTTAGACAACTTTCTTTTTCTTGTTACAGAACACACTGCAGCCCTCTGTGCAACTTCTAGAACACGATAGGAGATGTTTAGTGAGCAGGAAGGTTTTGTCTTTGCGAGACATAGTGAAAAAGCTATTTGCTTAGATGTAGGTGACAAGAAACACTTACTGCAGTGCAGTGCCAAGTTAATTGGTACACAGCACTGGGATTGTGTTAGCAGCCTGCAAAGTGCTAGAAAACAGTACTTTCCCACTCTCTTGCCTTTCCCTTCACATTAATACTTGAAAGGAAGGCATCTTAGACAACTTTCTTTTTCTTGTGTCAAAAAACTCTGCAGCCCTCTCTGCAACATCTACAACACGATGGAAGTTGTTTAGTGAGCAGGAAGGTTTTCTCCTTGCGAGACATAGTGAAAAAGCTATTTGCTTAGATGTAGGTGACAAGAAACACTTACTGCAGTGCACTGAACAGCTAATCGCTACACAGAACTGGGATTGTGTTAGCAGCTTGCAAAGTGCTAGAAAACAGTACTTTCCCACTCTCTTGCCTTTCCCTTCACATTAATACTTGAAAGGAAGGCGTCTTAGACAACTTTCTTTTACATTTTGCAAAACACACTGCAGCCCTCTGTGCAACTTCTAGAACACGATAGGAAATGTTTAGTGAGCAGGAAGGTGTTCTCCTTGCGAGACATAGTGAAAAAGCTTTTTTCTTAGATATAGGTGACAAGAAACATTTACTGCAGTGCACTGAACAGCTAATGGCTACACAGAACTGGGATTGTGTTAGCAGCTTGCAAAGTGCTAGAAAAGAGTACTTTCCCACTCTCTTGCCTTTCCCTTCACATTAATACTTGAATGGAAGGCGTCTTAGACAACTTTCTTTTTCTTGCTGCAAAACACACTGCAGCCCTCTGTGCAACTTCTAGAACACGATAGGAGATGTTTAGTGAGCAAGAAGGTTTTCTCCTTGCGAGACATAGTGAAAAAGCTATTTGCTTAGATATAGGTGACAAGAAACACTTACTGCAGTGCACTGAAAAGGTAACTGCTACACAGCTCTGCGATTGTGTTAGCAGCTTGCAAAGTGCTAGAAAACAGTACTTTCCCAATCTCTCGCCTTTCCGTTCACATTAATACTTGAAAGGAAGGCGTCTTAGACAACTTTCTTTTTCTTGTTACAGAACACTCTGAAGCCCTCTGTGCAACATCTACAACACGATGGAAGTTGTTTAGTGAGCAGGAAGGTTTTCTCCTTGCGAGACATAATGAAAAAGCTATTTGCTTAGATGTAGGTGACAAGAAACACTTACTGCAGTGCACTGAAAAGCTAACTGCTACACAGCACTGCGATTGTGTTAGCAGCCTGCAAAGTGCCAGAAAACAGTACTTTCCCACTCTCTTGCCTTTCCCTTCACATTAATACTTGAAAGGAAGGCATCTTAGACAACTTTCTTTTTCTTGTGTCAAAAAACTCTGCAGCCCTCTCTGCAACATCTACAACACGATGGAAGTTGTTTAGTGAGCAGGAAGGTTTTGTCTTTGCGAGACATAGTGAAAAAGCTTTTTGCTTAGATGTAGGTGACAAGAAACACTTACTGCAGTGCACTGAACAGCTAACTGCTACACAGCACTAGTACTGTGTTAGCAGCTTGCAAAGTGCTAGAAAACAGTACTTTCCCACTCTCTTGCCTTTCCCTTCACATTAATACTTGAAAGGAAGGCGTCTTAGACAACTTTCTTTTACATTTTGCAAAACACACTGCAGCCCTCTGTGCAACTTCTACAACACGATGGAAGTTGTTTAGTGAGCAGCAACGTTTTCCCCTTGCGAGACAAAGTGAAAAAGCTATTTGCTCAGATGTAGGTATCAAGAAACACTTACTGCCGTGCACTGAGAAGCTAATTGCTACACAGCACTGCGATTGTGTTAGCAGCTTGCAAAGTGCTAGAAAACAGTACTTTCCCACTCTCTTGCCTTTCCCTACACATTAATACTTGAAAGGAAGGCGTCTTAGACAACTTTCTTTTTCTTGTTACAGAACACACTGCAGCCCTCTGTGCAACTTCTAGAACACGATAGGAGATGTTTAGTGAGCAGGAAGGTTTTGTCTTTGCGAGACATAGTGAAAAAGCTATTTGCTTAGATGTAGGTGACAAGAAACACTTACTGCAGTGCAGTGACAAGTTTATTGGTACACAGCACTGGGATTGTGTTAGCAGCTCTCAAAGTGCTAGAAAACAGTACTTTCCCACTCTCTTGCCTTTCCCTTCGCATTAATACTTGAAAGGAAGGCGTCTTAGAGAACTTCCTTTTTCTTGCTGCAAAACACACTGCAGCCCTCTGTGCAACTTCTAGAACACGAAAGGAAATGTTTAGTGATCAGGAAGGTTTTCTCCTTGCGAGACATAGTGAAAAAGCTTTTTGCTTAGATGTAGGTGAGAAGAAACACTTACTGCAGTGCACTGAAAAGCTAAATGCTACACAGCACTGCGATTGTGTTAGCAGCTTGCAAAGTGCTAGAAAACAGTACTTTCCCACTCTCTTGCCTTTCCCTTCACATTAATACTTGAAAGGAAGGCATCTTAGACAACTTTCTTTTTCTTGTGTCAAAAAACTCTGCAGCCCTCTCTGCAATATCTACAAGACGATGGAAGTTGTTTAGTGAGCAGCAACGTTTTCCCCTTGCGAGACAAAGTGAAAAAGCTATTTGCTCAGATGTAGGTATCAAGAAACACTTACTGCCGTGCACTGACAAGCTAATTGCTACACAGCACTGGGATTGTGTTAGCAGCTTGCAAAGTGCTAGAAAACAGTACTTTCCCACTCTCTTGCCTTTCCCTTCACATTAATACTTGAAAGGAAGACGTCTTAGACAACTTTCTTTTTCTTGTTACAGAACACACTGCAGCCCTCTGTGCAACTTCTAGAACACGATAGGAGATGTTTAGTGAGCAAGAAGGTTTTCTCCTTGCGAGACATAGTGAAAAAGCTATTTGCTAAGATGTAGGTGACAAGAAACACTTACTGCAGTGCACTGAAAAGCTAACTGTTACACAGCACTGCGATTGTGTTAGCAGCCTGCAAAGTGCTAGAAAACAGTACTTTCCCACTCTCTTGCCTTTCCCTTCACATTAATACTTGAAAGGAAGGCGTCTTAGACAACTTTCTTTTTCTTGTGTCAAAACACACTGCAGCCCTCTGTGCAACTTCTAGAACACGATAGGAAATGTTTAGTGAGCAAGATCGTTTTCTCCTTGCGAGACATAGTGAAAAAGCTTTTTGCTTAGATATAGGTGACAAGAAACCCTTACTGCAGTGCAGTGACAAGTTAATTGGTACACAGCACTGGGATTGTGTTAGCAGCCTGCAAAGTGCTAGAAAACAGTACTTTCCCACTCTCTTGCCTTTCCCTTCACATTAATACTTGAAAGGAAGGCATCTTAGACAACTTTCTTTTTCTTGTGTCAAAAAACTCTGCAGCCCTCTCTGCAACATCTACAACACGATGGAAGTTGTTTAGTGAGCAGGAAGGTTTTCTCCTTGCGAGACATAGTGAAAAAGCTATTTGCTTAGATGTAGGTGACAAGAAACACTTACTGCAGTGCACTGAACAGCTAATCGCTACACAGAACTGGGATTGTGTTAGCAGCTTGCAAAGTGCTAGAAAACAGTACTTTCCCACTCTCTTGCCTTTCCCTTCACATTAATACTTGAAAGGAAGGCGTCTTAGACAACTTTCTTTTACATTTTGCAAAACACACTGCAGCCCTCTGTGCAACTTCTAGAACACGATATGAAATGTTTAGTGAGCAGGAAGGTTTTCTCCTTGCGAGACATATTGAAAAAGCTTTTTTCTTAGATATAGGTGACAAGAAACATTTACTGCAGTGCACTGAACAGCTAATGGCTACACAGAACTGGGATTGTGTTAGCAGCTTGCAAAGTGCTAGAAAACAGTACTTTCCCACTCTCTTGCCTTTCCCTTCACATTAATACTTGAATGGAAGGCGTCTTAGACAACTTTCTTTTTCTTGCTGCAAAACACACTGCAGCCCTCTGTGCAACTTCTAGAACACGATAGGAGATGTTTAGTGAGCAAGAAGGTTTTCTCCTTGCGAGACATAGTGAAAAAGCTATTTGCTTAGATGTAGGTGACAAGAAACACTTACTGCAGTGCACTGAAAAGCTAACTGCTACACAGCACTGCGATTGTGTTAGCAGCTTGCAAAGTGCTAGAAAACAGTACTTTCCCAATCTCTCGCCTTTCCATTCACATTAATACTTGAAAGGAAGGCGTCTTAGACAACTTTCTTTTTCTTGTTACAGAACACTCTGAAGCGCTCTCTGCAACATCTACAACACGATGGAAGTTGTTTAGTGAGCAGGAAGGTTTTCTCCTTGTGAGACAAAGTGAAAAAGCTATTTGCTCAGATGTAGGTATCAAGAAACACTTACTGCCGTGCACTGACAAGCTAATTGCTACACAGCACTGGGATTGTGTTAGCAGCTTGCAAAGTGCTAGAAAACAGTACTTTCCCACTCTCTTGCCTTTCCCTTCACATTAATACTTGAAAGGAAGGCGTCTTAGACAACTTTCTTTTTCTTGCTGCAAAACATTCTGCAGCCCTCTGTGCAACCTGTACAGCACGATGGAAGTTGTTTAATGAGCAGGAACATTTTCTCCTGGTGAGAGATAGTGAAAAAGCTTTTTGCTTAGATGTAGGTTACCACAGGCAGTTACTGCATTGCACTGCAAAGCTAATAGATGCACAACACTGGGATTGTGTGCCCAGCTTGCAAAGTGCTAGAAAACAGTACCTTTCCACTCTTCCTGCCTTTTCCATGCACATTACTATTCGAATGGAAAGAATTTTAGACAACTTTCTTTGGCTTCTTGCAAAACGCTCTGCACACCTGCCTGCAATCTCTAGAAGTCGATGGGAGATATTTTCTGAACTGGCTCAGTTTCTCTTTGCAAGACATGGGGAAAAAGCAATTTGCTTAGATATAGGTGCAAAGAGGCACCTACTACAGTGCACTGCAAGCTAATTGCTGCACAACACGCAGATTGTGTAAGCAGGTTGCAAACTGATAGAAAACAGTACCTCTCCCTTCTCCTGCCTTTTCTATTCATATTTCTATTTGAATGCAAGGCGTTTTAGACAGCTTTCTTTGGCTTCTTGCAAAACACTCTGCACACCTGCCTGCAATCTCTAGAACTCTATGGGAGATGTTTTCTGAACTGGCTCAGTTTCTCCTTGCGAGACATGGGGAAAAAGCAATTTGCTTAGATGCAGGTGAAAAGAGGCACCTACTACAGTGCACTGAAAAACTAATTGCTGCACAACTCTGGGATTGTGTAAGCAGCTTACAAACAGATAGAAAACAGCACCTTTCCACTCTCCTGCCTTTTCCATTCGCATTACTATTCGAATGGCAGCAGTTTTGGACAACTTTCTTTTGCTTCTTGCAAAACACTCTGCACACCTCCGTGCAACTTGTAGAAAAAATGAGAGTTGTTTTCTGAACTGGTACAGTTTCTCCTGAAGAGATAGAATGCAAACGCTATTGGCTTAGATGTAGTAACAATAGGCAATTATTACAGTGCACTGCAAAGTCAATCGTAGTATAACACTGGGATTGTGTGTCCAGCTTGCAAACTGGTAGAAAACAGTACCTATCCGCTCTCCTGCATTTTCCCTTTCCAGGAACATTCGAATTGATGGCTTTTTTGGACAAGTTACTTTTTCTTGTTGCAAAACACTCTGCAGAGCTGCCTGCAACCTCTAGAGCACGATGGGAGGTTTTTTGTGAACAGACACAGTTTCTCCTGGCGAGACATAATGAAAAAGCTTTTTGCTAAGGTGTAGCCGGCAGGAGACGCTAAAGACCAGGAGACGGAGCACTGTGCCTTTAAGCGCCGCTCCCGGGTGTCTGTCGGCCGTAGCTGTTCTCCGGAGCACGCCGCGATCGGCGTAACGACACCAGATTCTTCGCGCCAAGAAGCGTCTTCTCCTTCTCCGGGAAACAGAGACTGCGGCAGCTTCTGAACGGCGAACTACGAAGCGGCACAAAACTGGGATTGGGTAAGCAGCTTTCAAAGTGATAGAAAACAGTACTTTCCCACTCTCTTGCCTTTCCCTTCACATTAATACTTGAAAGGAAGGCGTCTTAGACAACTTTCTTTTACATTTTGCAAAACACACTGCAGCCCTCTCTGCAACTTCTACAACACGATGGAAGTTGTTTAGTGAGCAGCAACGTTTTCCCCTTGCGAGACAAAGTGAAAAAGCTATTTGCTCAGATGTAGGTATCAAGAAACACTTACTGCCGTGCATTGACAAGCTAATTGCTACACAGCACTGGGATTGTGTTAGCAGCTTGCAAAGTGCTAGAAAACAGTACTTTCCCACTCTCTTGCCTTTCCCTTCACATTAATACTTGAAAGGAAGTCGTCTTAGACAACTTTCTTTTACATTTTGCAAAACACACTGCAGCCCTCTGTGCAACTTCTACAACACGATGGAAGTTGTTTAGTGAGCAGCAACATTTTCCCCTTGCGAGACAAAGTGAAAAAGCTATTTGCTCAGATGTAGGTATCAAGAAACACTTACTGCCGTGCACTGACAAGCTAATTGCTACACAGCACTGCGATTGTGTTAGCAGCTTGCAAAGTGCTAGAAAACAGTACTTTCCCACTCTCTTGCCTTTCCCTACACATTAATACTTGAAAGGAAGGCGTCTTAGACAACTTTCTTTTTCTTGTTACAGAACACACTGCAGCCCTCTGTGCAACTTCTAGAACACGATAGGAGATGTTTAGTGAGCAGGAAGGTTTTCTCCTTGCGAGACATAGTGAAAAAGCTTTTTGCTTAGATGTAGGTGACAAGAAACACTTCCTGCCGTGCACTGACAAGCTAATTGCTACACAGAACTGGGATTGTGTTAGCAGCTTGCAAAGTGCTAGAAAACAGTACGTTCCCACTCTCTTGCCTTTCCCTTCACATTAATACTTGAAAGGAAGGCGTCTTAGACAACTTTCTTTTTCTTGCTGCAAAACACACTGCAGCCCTCTGTGCAACTTCTAGAACACGATAGGAGATGTTTAGTGAGCAAGAAGGTTTTCTCCTTGCGAGACACAGTGAAAAAGCTATTTGCTTCGATGTCGGTGACAAGAAACACTTACTGCAGTGCACTGAAAAGGTAACTGCTACACAGCTCTGCGATTGTGTTAGCAGCTTGCAAAGTGCTAGAAAACAGTACTTTCCCAATCTCTCGCCTTTCCGTTCACATTAATACTTGAAAGGAAGGCGTCTTAGACAACTTTCTTTTTCTTGTTACAGAACACTCTGAAGCCCTCTGTGCAACATCTACAACACGATGGAAGTTGTTTAGTGAGCAGGAAGGTTTTCTCCTTGCGAGACATAGTGAAAAAGCTATTTGCTTAGATGTAGGTGACAAGAAACACTTACTGCAGTGCACTGAAAAGCTAACTGCTACACAGCACTGCGATTGTGTTAGCAGCCTGCAAAGTGCTAGAAAACAGTACTTTCCCACTCTCTTGCCTTTCCCTTCACATTAATACTTGAAAGGAAGGCATCTTAGACAACTTTCTTTTTCTTGTGTCAAAAAACTCTGCAGCCCTCTCTGCAACATCTACAACACGATGGAAGTTGTTTAGTGAGCAGGAAGGTTTTGTCTTTGCGAGACATAGTGAAAAAGCTTTTTGCTTAGATGTAGGTGACAAGAAACACTTACTGCAGTGCACTGAACAGCTAACTGCTACAAAGCACTAGTACTGTGTTAGCAGCTTGCAAAGTGCTAGAAAACAGTACTTTCCCACTCTCTTGCCTTTCCCTTCACATTAATACTTGAAAGGAAGGCGTCTTAGACAACTTTCTTTTACATTTTGCAAAACACACTGCAGCCCTCTCTGCAACTTCTACAACACGATGGAAGTTGTTTAGTGAGCAGCAACGTTTTCCCCTTGCGAGACAAAGTGAAAAAGCTATTTGCTCAGATGTAGGTATCAAGAAACACTTACTGCCGTGCACTGACAAGCTAATTGCTACACAGCACTGGGATTGTGTTAGCAGCTTGCAAAGTGCTAGAAAACAGTATTTTCCCACTCTCTTGCCTTTCCCTACACATTAATACTTGAAAGGAAGGCGTCTTAGACAACTTTCTTTTTCTTGTTACAGAACACACTGCAGTCCTCTGTGCAACTTCTAGAACACGATAGGAGATGTTTAGTGAGCAGGAAGGTTTTGTCTTTGCGAGACATAGTGAAAAAGCTATTTGCTTAGATGTAGGTGACAAGAAACACTTACTGCAGTGCAGTGACAAGTTAATTGGTACACAGCACTGGGATTGTGTTAGCAGCCTGCAAAGTGCTAGAAAACAGTACTTTCCCACTCTCTTGCCTTTCCCTTCACATTAATACTTGAAAGGAAGGCATCTTAGACAACTTTCTTTTTCTTGTGTCAAAAAACTCTGCAGCCCTCTCTGCAACATCTACAACACGATGGAAGTTGTTTAGTGAGCAGGAAGGTTTTCTCCTTGCGAGACATAGTGAAAAAGCTATTTGCTTAGATGTAGGTGACAAGAAACACTTACTGCAGTGCACTGAACAGCTAATCGCTACACAGAACTGGGATTGTGTTAGCAGCTTGCAAAGTGCTAGAAAACAGTACTTTCCCACTCTCTTGCCTTTCCCTTCACATTAATACCTGAAAGGAAGGCGTCTTAGATAACTTTCTTTTACATTTTGCAAAACACACTGCAGCCCTCTGTGCAAATTCTAGAACACGATAGGAAATGTTTAGTGAGCAGGAAGGTTTTCTCCTTGCGAGACATAGTGAAAAAGCTTTTTTCTTAGATATAGGTGACAAGAAACATTTACTGCAGTGCACTGAACAGCTAATGGCTACACAGAACTGGGATTGTGTTAGCAGCTTGCAAAGTGCTAGAAAAGAGTACTTTCCCACTCTCTTGCCTTTCCCTTCACATTAATACTTGAATGGAAGGCGTCTTAGACAACTTTCTTTTTCTTGCTGCAAAACACACTGCAGCCCTCTGTGCAACTTCTAGAATACGATAGGAGATGTTTAGTGAGCAAGAAGGTTTTCTCCTTCCGAGACAGAGTGAAAAAGCTATTTGCTTAGATATAGGTGACAAGAAACACTTACTGCAGTGCACTGAAAAGGTAACTGCTACACAGCTCTGCGATTGTGTTAGCAGCTTGCAAAGTGCTAGAAAACAGTACTTTCCCAATCTCTCGCCTTTCCGTTCACATTAATACTTGAAAGGAAGGCGTCTTAGACAACTTTCTTTTTCTTGTTACAGAACACTCTGAAGCCCTCTCTGCAACATCTACAACACGATGGAAGTTGTTTAGTGAGTAGGAAGGTTTTCTCCTTGCGAGACATAGTGAAAAAGCTATTTGCTTAGATGTAGGTGACAAGAAACACTTACTGCAGTGCACTGAAAAGCTAACTGCTACACAGCACTGCGATTGTGTTAGCAGCCTGCAAAGTGCTAGAAAACAGTACTTTCCCACTCTCTTGCCTTTCCCTTCACATTAATACTTGAAAGGAAGGCATCTTAGACAACTTTCTTTTTCTTGTGTCAAAAAACTCTGCAGCCCTCTCTGCAACATCTACAACACGATGGAAGTTGTTTAGTGAGCAGGAAGGTTTTGTCTTTGCGAGACATAGTGAAAAAGCTTTTTGCTTAGATGTAGGTGACAAGAAACACTTACTGCAGTGCACTGAACAGCTAACTGCTACACAGCACTAGTACTGTGTTAGCAGCTTGCAAAGTGCTAGAAAACAGTACTTTCCCACTCTCTTGCCTTTCCCTTCACATTAATACTTGAAAGGAAGGCGTCTTAGACAACTTTCTTTTACATTTTGCAAAACACACTGCAGCCCTCTGTGCAACTTCTACAGCACGATGGAAGTTGTTTAGTGAGCAGCAACGTTTTCCCCTTGCGAGAGAAAGTGAAAAAGCTATTTGCTCAGATGTAGGTATCAAGAAACACTTACTGCCGTGCACTGAGAAGCTAATTGCTACACAGCACTGCGATTGTGTTAGCAGCTTGCAAAGTGCTAGAAAACAGTACTTTCCCACTCTCTTGCCTTTCCCTACACATTAATACTTGAAAGGAAGGCGTCTTAGACAACTTTCTTTTTCTTGTTACAGAACACACTGCAGCCCTCTGTGCAACTTCTAGAACACGATAGGAGATGTTTAGTGAGCAGGAAGGTTTTGTCTTTGCGAGACATAGTGTAAAAGCTATTTGCTTAGATGTAGGTGACAAGAAACACTTACTGCAGTGCAGTGACAAGTTAATTGGTACACAGCACTGGGATTGTGTTAGCAGCTCTCAAAGTGCTAGAAAACAGTACTTTCCCACTCTCTTGCCTTTCCCTTCGCATTAATACTTGAAAGGAAGGCGTCTTAGAGAACTTCCTTTTTCTTGCTGCAAAACACACTGCAGCCCTCTGTGCAACTTCTAGAACACGAAAGGAAATGTTTAGTGATCAGGAAGGTTTTCTCCTTGCGAGACATAGTGAAAAAGCTTTTTGCTTAGATGTAGGTGAGAAGAAACACTTACTGCAGTGCACTGAAAAGCTAAATGCTACACAGCACTGCGATTGTGTTAGCAGCTTGCAAAGTGCTAGAAAACAGTACTTTCCCACTCTCTTGCCTTTCCCTTCACATTAATACTTGAAAGGAAGGCATCTTAGACAACTTTCTTTGTCTTGTGTCAAAAAACTCTGCAGCCCTCTCTGCAATATCTACAACACGATGGAAGTTGTTTAGTGAGCAGCAGGGTTTTCTCCTTGCGAGACATAGTGAAAAAGCTTTTTGCTTAGATGTAGGTGACAAGAAACACTTACTGCAGTGCACTGAACAGCTAACTGCTACACAGCACTAGTACTGTGTTAGCAGCTTGCAAAGTGCTAGAAAACAGTACTTTCCCACTCTCTTGCCTTTCCCTTCACATTAATACTTGAAAGGAAGGCGTCTTAGACACCTTTAATTACATTTTGCAAAACACACTGCAGCTCTCTGTGCAACTTCTACAACACGATGGAAGTTGTTTAGTGAGCAGCAACGTTTTCCCCTTGCGAGACAAAGTGAAAAAGCTATTTGCTCAGATGTAGGTATCAAGAAACACTTACTGCCGTGCACTGAGAAGCTAATTGCTACACTGCACTGCGATTGTGTTAGCAGCTTGCAAAGTGCTAGAAAACAGTACTTTCCCACTCTCTTGCCTTTCCCTACACATTAATACTTGAAAGGAAGGCGTCTTAGACAACTTTCTTTTTCTTCTACAGAACACACTGCAGCCCTCTGTGCAACTTCTAGAACACGATAGGAGATGTTTAGTGAGCAGGAAGGTTTTGTCTTTGCGAGACATAGTGAAAAAGCTATTTGCTTAGATGTAGGTGACAAGAAATTCTTACTGCAGTGCAGTGACAAGTTAATTGGTGCACAGCACTGGGATTGTGTTAGCAGCTCTCAAAGTGCTAGAAAACAGTACTTTCCCACTCTCTTGCCTTTCCCTTCGCATTAATACTTGAAAGGAAGGCGTCTTAGAGAACTTTCTTTTTCTTGTTACAGAACACTCTGAAGCCCTCTGTGCAACATCTACAACACGAAAGGAAATGTTTAGTGATCAGGAAGGTTTTCTCCTTGCGAGACATATTGAAAAAGCTTTTTGCTTAGATGTAGGTGAGAAGAAACACTTACTGCAGTGCACTGAAAAGCTAAATGCTACACAGCACTGCGATTGTGTTAGCAGCCTGCAAAGTGCTTGAAAACAGTACTTTCCCACTCTCTTGCCTTTCCCTTCACATTAATACTTGAAAGGAAGGCATCTTAGACAACTTTCTTTTTCTTGTGTCAAAAAACTCTGCAGCCCTCTCTGCAAAATCTACAACACGATGGAAGTTGTTTAGTGAGCAGCAAGGTTTTCTCCTTCCGAGACATAGTGAAAAAGCTTTTTGCTTAGATGTAGGTGACAAGAAACACTTACTGCAGTGCACTGAACAGCTAACTGCTACACAGCACTAGTACTGTGTTAGCAGCTTGCAAAGTGCTAGAAAACAGTACTTCCCCACTCTCTTGCCTTTCCCTTCACATTAATACTTGAAAGGAAGGCGTCTTAGACAACTTTCTTTTACATTTTGCAAAACACACTGCAGCCCTCTGTGCAACTTCTACAACACGATGGAAGTTGTTTAGTGAGCAGCAACGTTTTCCCCTTGCGAGACAAAGTGAAAAAGCTATTTGCTCAGATGTAGGTATCAAGAAACAATTACTGCCGTGCACTGACAAGGTAATTGCTACACAGCACTGGGATTGTGTTAGCAGCTTGCAAAGTGCTAGAAAACAGTACTTTCCCACTCTCTTGCCTTTCCCTTCACATTAATACTTGAAAGGAAGGCGTCTTAGACAACTTTCTTTTTCTTGTTACAGAACACACTGCAGCCCTCTGTGCAACTTCTAGAACACGATAGGAGATGTTTAGTGAGCAAGAAGGTTTTCTCCTTGCGAGACATAGTGAAAAAGCTATTTGCTAAGATGTAGGTGACAAGAAACACTTACTGCAGTGCACTGAAAAGCTAACTGTTACACAGCAATGCGATTGTGTTAGCAGCCTGCGAAGTGCTAGAAAACAGTACTTTCCCACTCTCTTGCCTTTCCCTTCACATTAATACTTGAAAGGAAGGCCTCTTAGACAACTTTCTTTTTCTTGTGTCAAAACACACTGCAGCCCTCTGTGCAACATCTAGAACACGATAGGAAATGTTTAGTGAGCAAGATCGTTTTCTCATTGCGAGACATAGTGAAAAAGCTTTTTGCTTAGATATAGGTGACAAGAAACCCTTACTGCAGTGCAGTGACAAGTTAATTGGTACACAGCACTGGGATTGTGTTAGCAGCCTGCAAAGTGCTAGAAAACAGTACTTTCCCACTCTCTTGCCTTTCCCTTCACATTAATACTTGAAAGGAAGGCATTTTAGACAACTTTCTTTTTCTTGTGTCAAAAAACTCTGCAGACCTCTCTGCAACATCTACAACACGATGGAAGTTGTTTAGTGAGCAGGAAGGTTTTCTCCTTGCGAGACATAGTGAAAAAGCTATTTGCTTCGATGTAGGTGACAAGAAACACTTACTGCAGTGCACTGAAAAGCTAACTGCTACACAGCACTGCGATTGTGTTAGCAGCCTGCAAAGTGCTAGAAAACAGTACTTTCCCACTCTCTTGCCTTTCCCTTCACATTAATACTTGAAAGGAAGGCATCTTAGACAACTTTCTTTTTCTTGTGTCAAAAAACTCTGCAGCCCTCTCTGCAACATCTACAACACGATGGAAGTTGTTTAGTGAGCAGGAAGGTTTTGTCTTTGCGAGACATAGTGAAAAAGCTTTTTGCTTAGATGTAGGTGACAAGAAACACTTACTGCAGTGCACTGAACAGCTAACTGCTACAAAGCACTAGTACTGTGTTAGCAGCTTGCAAAGTGCTAGAAAACAGTACTTTCCCACTCTCTTGCCTTTCCCTTCACATTAATACTTGAAAGGAAGGCGTCTTAGACAACTTTCTTTTACATTTTGCAAAACACACTGCAGCCCTCTCTGCAACTTCTACAACACGATGGAAGTTGTTTAGTGAGCAGCAACGTTTTCCCCTTGCGAGACAAAGTGAAAAAGCTATTTGCTCAGATGTAGGTATCAAGAAACACTTACTGCCGTGCACTGACAAGCTAATTGCTACACAGCACTGGGATTGTGTTAGCAGCTTGCAAAGTGCTAGAAAACAGTATTTTCCCACTCTCTTGCCTTTCCCTACACATTAATACTTGAAAGGAAGGCGTCTTAGACAACTTTCTTTTTCTTGTTACAGAACACACTGCAGTCCTCTGTGCAACTTCTAGAACACGATAGGAGATGTTTAGTGAGCAGGAAGGTTTTGTCTTTGCGAGACATAGTGAAAAAGCTATTTGCTTAGATGTAGGTGACAAGAAACACTTACTGCAGTGCAGTGACAAGTTAATTGGTACACAGCACTGGGATTGTGTTAGCAGCCTGCAAAGTGCTAGAAAACAGTACTTTCCCACTCTCTTGCCTTTCCCTTCACATTAATACTTGAAAGGAAGGCATCTTAGACAACTTTCTTTTTCTTGTGTCAAAAAACTCTGCAGCCCTCTCTGCAACATCTACAACACGATGGAAGTTGTTTAGTGAGCAGGAAGGTTTTCTCCTTGCGAGACATAGTGAAAAAGCTATTTGCTTAGATGTAGGTGACAAGAAACACTTACTGCAGTGCACTGAACAGCTAATCGCTACACAGAACTGGGATTGTGTTAGCAGCTTGCAAAGTGCTAGAAAACAGTACTTTCCCACTCTCTTGCCTTTCCCTTCACATTAATACCTGAAAGGAAGGCGTCTTAGATAACTTTCTTTTACATTTTGCAAAACACACTGCAGCCCTCTGTGCAACTTCTAGAACACGATAGGAAATGTTTAGTGAGCAGGAAGGTTTTCTCCTTGCGAGACATAGTGAAAAAGCTTTTTTCTTAGATATAGGTGACAAGAAACATTTACTGCAGTGCACTGAACAGCTAATGGCTACACAGAACTGGGATTGTGTTAGCAGCTTGCAAAGTGCTAGAAAAGAGTACTTTCCCACTCTCTTGCCTTTCCCTTCACATTAATACTTGAATGGAAGGCGTCTTAGACAACTTTCTTTTTCTTGCTGCAAAACACACTGCAGCCCTCTGTGCAACTTCTAGAACACGATAGGAGATGTTTAGTGAGCAAGAAGGTTTTCTCCTTGCGAGACAGAGTGAAAAAGCTATTTGCTTAGATATAGGTGACAAGAAACACTTACTGCAGTGCACTGAAAAGGTAACTGCTACACAGCTCTGCGATTGTGTTAGCAGCTTGCAAAGTGCTAGAAAACAGTACTTTCCCAATCTCTCGCCTTTCCGTTCACATTAATACTTGAAAGGAAGGCGTCTTAGACAACTTTCTTTTTCTTGTTACAGAACACTCTGAAGCCCTCTCTGCAACATCTACAACACGATGGAAGTTGTTTAGTGAGTAGGAAGGTTTTCTCCTTGCGAGACATAGTGAAAAAGCTATTTGCTTAGATGTAGGTGACAAGAAACACTTACTGCAGTGCACTGAAAAGCTAACTGCTACACAGCACTGCGATTGTGTTAGCAGCCTGCAAAGTGCTAGAAAACAGTACTTTCCCACTCTCTTGCCTTTCCCTTCACATTAATACTTGAAAGGAAGGCATCTTAGACAACTTTCTTTTTCTTGTGTCAAAAAACTCTGCAGCCCTCTCTGCAACATCTACAACACGATGGAAGTTGTTTAGTGAGCAGGAAGGTTTTGTCTTTGCGAGACATAGTGAAAAAGCTTTTTGCTTAGATGTAGGTGACAAGAAACACTTACTGCAGTGCACTGAACAGCTAACTGCTACACAGCACTAGTACTGTGTTAGCAGCTTGCAAAGTGCTAGAAAACAGTACTTTCCCACTCTCTTGCCTTTCCCTTCACATTAATACTTGAAAGGAAGGCGTCTTAGACAACTTTCTTTTACATTTTGCAAAACACACTGCAGCCCTCTGTGCAACTTCTACAGCACGATGGAAGTTGTTTAGTGAGCAGCAACGTTTTCCCCTTGCGAGAGAAAGTGAAAAAGCTATTTGCTCAGATGTAGGTATCAAGAAACACTTACTGCCGTGCACTGAGAAGCTAATTGCTACACAGCACTGCGATTGTGTTAGCAGCTTGCAAAGTGCTAGAAAACAGTACTTTCCCACTCTCTTGCCTTTCCCTACACATTAATACTTGAAAGGAAGGCGTCTTAGACAACTTTCTTTTTCTTGTTACAGAACACACTGCAGCCCTCTGTGCAACTTCTAGAACACGATAGGAGATGTTTAGTGAGCAGGAAGGTTTTGTCTTTGCGAGACATAGTGTAAAAGCTATTTGCTTAGATGTAGGTGACAAGAAACACTTACTGCAGTGCAGTGACAAGTTAATTGGTACACAGCACTGGGATTGTGTTAGCAGCTCTCAAAGTGCTAGAAAACAGTACTTTCCCACTCTCTTGCCTTTCCCTTCGCATTAATACTTGAAAGGAAGGCGTCTTAGAGAACTTCCTTTTTCTTGCTGCAAAACACACTGCAGCCCTCTGTGCAACTTCTAGAACACGAAAGGAAATGTTTAGTGATCAGGAAGGTTTTCTCCTTGCGAGACATAGTGAAAAAGCTTTTTGCTTAGATGTAGGTGAGAAGAAACACTTACTGCAGTGCACTGAAAAGCTAAATGCTACACAGCACTGCGATTGTGTTAGCAGCTTGCAAAGTGCTAGAAAACAGTACTTTCCCACTCTCTTGCCTTTCCCTTCACATTAATACTTGAAAGGAAGGCATCTTAGACAACTTTCTTTGTCTTGTGTCAAAAAACTCTGCAGCCCTCTCTGCAATATCTACAACACGATGGAAGTTGTTTAGTGAGCAGCAGGGTTTTCTCCTTGCGAGACATAGTGAAAAAGCTTTTTGCTTAGATGTAGGTGACAAGAAACACTTACTGCAGTGCACTGAACAGCTAACTGCTACACAGCACTAGTACTGTGTTAGCAGCTTGCAAAGTGCTAGAAAACAGTACTTTCCCACTCTCTTGCCTTTCCCTTCACATTAATACTTGAAAGGAAGGCGTCTTAGACAACTTTCTTTTTCTTGTTACAGAACACACTGCAGCCCTCTGTGCAACTTCTAGAACACGATAGGAGATGTTTAGTGAGCAAGAAGGTTTTCTCCTTGCGAGACATAGTGAAAAAGCTATTTGCTAAGATGTAGGTGACAAGAAACACTTACTGCAGTGCACTGAAAAGCTAACTGTTACACAGCAATGCGATTGTGTTAGCAGCCTGCGAAGTGCTAGAAAACAGTACTTTCCCACTCTCTTGCCTTTCCCTTCACATTAATACTTGAAAGGAAGGCCTCTTAGACAACTTTCTTTTTCTTGTGTCAAAACACACTGCAGCCCTCTGTGCAACATCTAGAACACGATAGGAAATGTTTAGTGAGCAAGATCGTTTTCTCATTGCGAGACATAGTGAAAAAGCTTTTTGCTTAGATATAGGTGACAAGAAACCCTTACTGCAGTGCAGTGACAAGTTAATTGGTACACAGCACTGGGATTGTGTTAGCAGCCTGCAAAGTGCTAGAAAACAGTACTTTCCCACTCTCTTGCCTTTCCCTTCACATTAATACTTGAAAGGAAGGCATTTTAGACAACTTTCTTTTTCTTGTGTCAAAAAACTCTGCAGACCTCTCTGCAACATCTACAACACGATGGAAGTTGTTTAGTGAGCAGGAAGGTTTTCTCCTTGCGAGACATAGTGAAAAAGCTATTTGCTTCGATGTAGGTGACAAGAAACACTTACTGCAGTGCACTGAAAAGCTAACTGCTACACAGCACTGCGATTGTGTTAGCAGCCTGCAAAGTGCTAGAAAACAGTACTTTCCCACTCTCTTGCCTTTCCCTTCACATTAATACTTGAAAGGAAGGCATCTTAGACAACTTTCTTTTTCTTGTGTCAAAAAACTCTGCAGCCCTCTCTGCAACATCTACAACACGATGGAAGTTGTTTAGTGAGCAGGAAGGTTTTGTCTTTGCGAGACATAGTGAAAAAGCTTTTTGCTTAGATGTAGGTGACAAGAAACACTTACTGCAGTGCACTGAACAGCTAACTGCTACAAAGCACTAGTACTGTGTTAGCAGCTTGCAAAGTGCTAGAAAACAGTACTTTCCCACTCTCTTGCCTTTCCCTTCACATTAATACTTGAAAGGAAGGCGTCTTAGACAACTTTCTTTTACATTTTGCAAAACACACTGCAGCCCTCTCTGCAACTTCTACAACACGATGGAAGTTGTTTAGTGAGCAGCAACGTTTTCCCCTTGCGAGACAAAGTGAAAAAGCTATTTGCTCAGATGTAGGTATCAAGAAACACTTACTGCCGTGCACTGACAAGCTAATTGCTACACAGCACTGGGATTGTGTTAGCAGCTTGCAAAGTGCTAGAAAACAGTATTTTCCCACTCTCTTGCCTTTCCCTACACATTAATACTTGAAAGGAAGGCGTCTTAGACAACTTTCTTTTTCTTGTTACAGAACACACTGCAGTCCTCTGTGCAACTTCTAGAACACGATAGGAGATGTTTAGTGAGCAGGAAGGTTTTGTCTTTGCGAGACATAGTGAAAAAGCTATTTGCTTAGATGTAGGTGACAAGAAACACTTACTGCAGTGCAGTGACAAGTTAATTGGTACACAGCACTGGGATTGTGTTAGCAGCCTGCAAAGTGCTAGAAAACAGTACTTTCCCACTCTCTTGCCTTTCCCTTCACATTAATACTTGAAAGGAAGGCATCTTAGACAACTTTCTTTTTCTTGTGTCAAAAAACTCTGCAGCCCTCTCTGCAACATCTACAACACGATGGAAGTTGTTTAGTGAGCAGGAAGGTTTTCTCCTTGCGAGACATAGTGAAAAAGCTATTTGCTTAGATGTAGGTGACAAGAAACACTTACTGCAGTGCACTGAACAGCTAATCGCTACACAGAACTGGGATTGTGTTAGCAGCTTGCAAAGTGCTAGAAAACAGTACTTTCCCACTCTCTTGCCTTTCCCTTCACATTAATACCTGAAAGGAAGGCGTCTTAGATAACTTTCTTTTACATTTTGCAAAACACACTGCAGCCCTCTGTGCAACTTCTAGAACACGATAGGAAATGTTTAGTGAGCAGGAAGGTTTTCTCCTTGCGAGACATAGTGAAAAAGCTTTTTTCTTAGATATAGGTGACAAGAAACATTTACTGCAGTGCACTGAACAGCTAATGGCTACACAGAACTGGGATTGTGTTAGCAGCTTGCAAAGTGCTAGAAAAGAGTACTTTCCCACTCTCTTGCCTTTCCCTTCACATTAATACTTGAATGGAAGGCGTCTTAGACAACTTTCTTTTTCTTGCTGCAAAACACACTGCAGCCCTCTGTGCAACTTCTAGAACACGATAGGAGATGTTTAGTGAGCAAGAAGGTTTTCTCCTTGCGAGACAGAGTGAAAAAGCTATTTGCTTAGATATAGGTGACAAGAAACACTTACTGCAGTGCACTGAAAAGGTAACTGCTACACAGCTCTGCGATTGTGTTAGCAGCTTGCAAAGTGCTAGAAAACAGTACTTTCCCAATCTCTCGCCTTTCCGTTCACATTAATACTTGAAAGGAAGGCGTCTTAGACAACTTTCTTTTTCTTGTTACAGAACACTCTGAAGCCCTCTCTGCAACATCTACAACACGATGGAAGTTGTTTAGTGAGTAGGAAGGTTTTCTCCTTGCGAGACATAGTGAAAAAGCTATTTGCTTAGATGTAGGTGACAAGAAACACTTACTGCAGTGCACTGAAAAGCTAACTGCTACACAGCACTGCGATTGTGTTAGCAGCCTGCAAAGTGCTAGAAAACAGTACTTTCCCACTCTCTTGCCTTTCCCTTCACATTAATACTTGAAAGGAAGGCATCTTAGACAACTTTCTTTTTCTTGTGTCAAAAAACTCTGCAGCCCTCTCTGCAACATCTACAACACGATGGAAGTTGTTTAGTGAGCAGGAAGGTTTTGTCTTTGCGAGACATAGTGAAAAAGCTTTTTGCTTAGATGTAGGTGACAAGAAACACTTACTGCAGTGCACTGAACAGCTAACTGCTACACAGCACTAGTACTGTGTTAGCAGCTTGCAAAGTGCTAGAAAACAGTACTTTCCCACTCTCTTGCCTTTCCCTTCACATTAATACTTGAAAGGAAGGCGTCTTAGACAACTTTCTTTTACATTTTGCAAAACACACTGCAGCCCTCTGTGCAACTTCTACAGCACGATGGAAGTTGTTTAGTGAGCAGCAACGTTTTCCCCTTGCGAGAGAAAGTGAAAAAGCTATTTGCTCAGATGTAGGTATCAAGAAACACTTACTGCCGTGCACTGAGAAGCTAATTGCTACACAGCACTGCGATTGTGTTAGCAGCTTGCAAAGTGCTAGAAAACAGTACTTTCCCACTCTCTTGCCTTTCCCTACACATTAATACTTGAAAGGAAGGCGTCTTAGACAACTTTCTTTTTCTTGTTACAGAACACACTGCAGCCCTCTGTGCAACTTCTAGAACACGATAGGAGATGTTTAGTGAGCAGGAAGGTTTTGTCTTTGCGAGACATAGTGTAAAAGCTATTTGCTTAGATGTAGGTGACAAGAAACACTTACTGCAGTGCAGTGACAAGTTAATTGGTACACAGCACTGGGATTGTGTTAGCAGCTCTCAAAGTGCTAGAAAACAGTACTTTCCCACTCTCTTGCCTTTCCCTTCGCATTAATACTTGAAAGGAAGGCGTCTTAGAGAACTTCCTTTTTCTTGCTGCAAAACACACTGCAGCCCTCTGTGCAACTTCTAGAACACGAAAGGAAATGTTTAGTGATCAGGAAGGTTTTCTCCTTGCGAGACATAGTGAAAAAGCTTTTTGCTTAGATGTAGGTGAGAAGAAACACTTACTGCAGTGCACTGAAAAGCTAAATGCTACACAGCACTGCGATTGTGTTAGCAGCTTGCAAAGTGCTAGAAAACAGTACTTTCCCACTCTCTTGCCTTTCCCTTCACATTAATACTTGAAAGGAAGGCATCTTAGACAACTTTCTTTGTCTTGTGTCAAAAAACTCTGCAGCCCTCTCTGCAATATCTACAACACGATGGAAGTTGTTTAGTGAGCAGCAGGGTTTTCTCCTTGCGAGACATAGTGAAAAAGCTTTTTGCTTAGATGTAGGTGACAAGAAACACTTACTGCAGTGCACTGAACAGCTAACTGCTACACAGCACTAGTACTGTGTTAGCAGCTTGCAAAGTGCTAGAAAACAGTACTTTCCCACTCTCTTGCCTTTCCCTTCACATTAATACTTGAAAGGAAGGCGTCTTAGACACCTTTAATTACATTTTGCAAAACACACTGCAGCTCTCTGTGCAACTTCTACAACACGATGGAAGTTGTTTAGTGAGCAGCAACGTTTTCCCCTTGCGAGACAAAGTGAAAAAGCTATTTGCTCAGATGTAGGTATCAAGAAACACTTACTGCCGTGCACTGAGAAGCTAATTGCTACACTGCACTGCGATTGTGTTAGCAGCTTGCAAAGTGCTAGAAAACAGTACTTTCCCACTCTCTTGCCTTTCCCTACACATTAATACTTGAAAGGAAGGCGTCTTAGACAACTTTCTTTTTCTTCTACAGAACACACTGCAGCCCTCTGTGCAACTTCTAGAACACGATAGGAGATGTTTAGTGAGCAGGAAGGTTTTGTCTTTGCGAGACATAGTGAAAAAGCTATTTGCTTAGATGTAGGTGACAAGAAATTCTTACTGCAGTGCAGTGACAAGTTAATTGGTACACAGCACTGGGATTGTGTTAGCAGCTCTCAAAGTGCTAGAAAACAGTACTTTCCCACTCTCTTGCCTTTCCCTTCGCATTAATACTTGAAAGGAAGGCGTCTTAGAGAACTTTCTTTTTCTTGTTACAGAACACTCTGAAGCCCTCTGTGCAACATCTACAACACGAAAGGAAATGTTTAGTGATCAGGAAGGTTTTCTCCTTGCGAGACATATTGAAAAAGCTTTTTGCTTAGATGTAGGTGAGAAGAAACACTTACTGCAGTGCACTGAAAAGCTAAATGCTACACAGCACTGCGATTGTGTTAGCAGCCTGCAAAGTGCTTGAAAACAGTACTTTCCCACTCTCTTGCCTTTCCCTTCACATTAATACTTGAAAGGAAGGCATCTTAGACAACTTTCTTTTTCTTGTGTCAAAAAACTCTGCAGCCCTCTCTGCAAAATCTACAACACGATGGAAGTTGTTTAGTGAGCAGCAAGGTTTTCTCCTTCCGAGACATAGTGAAAAAGCTTTTTGCTTAGATGTAGGTGACAAGAAACACTTACTGCAGTGCACTGAACAGCTAACTGCTACACAGCACTAGTACTGTGTTAGCAGCTTGCAAAGTGCTAGAAAACAGTACTTCCCCACTCTCTTGCCTTTCCCTTCACATTAATACTTGAAAGGAAGGCGTCTTAGACAACTTTCTTTTACATTTTGCAAAACACACTGCAGCCCTCTGTGCAACTTCTACAACACGATGGAAGTTGTTTAGTGAGCAGCAACGTTTTCCCCT
The DNA here is from genome assembly GCA_024362935.1 of Setophaga petechia. Classification (NCBI taxonomy): domain Eukaryota; kingdom Metazoa; phylum Chordata; class Aves; order Passeriformes; family Parulidae; genus Setophaga; species Setophaga petechia. Next base: position 1,837,374 of record JANCRA010000095.1, on the reverse strand, counting down.
TGCGAGACAAAGTGAAAAAGCTATTTGCTCAGATGTAGGTATCAAGAAACAATTACTGCCGTGCACTGACAAGGTAATTGCTACACAGCACTGGGATTGTGTTAGCAGCTTGCAAAGTGCTAGAAAACAGTACTTTCCCACTCTCTTGCCTTTCCCTTCACATTAATACTTGAAAGGAAGGCGTCTTAGACAACTTTCTTTTTCTTGTTACAGAACACACTGCAGCCCTCTGTGCAACTTCTAGAACACGATAGGAGATGTTTAGTGAGCAAGAAGGTTTTCTCCTTGCGAGACATAGTGAAAAAGCTATTTGCTAAGATGTAGGTGACAAGAAACACTTACTGCAGTGCACTGAAAAGCTAACTGTTACACAGCAATGCGATTGTGTTAGCAGCCTGCGAAGTGCTAGAAAACAGTACTTTCCCACTCTCTTGCCTTTCCCTTCACATTAATACTTGAAAGGAAGGCCTCTTAGACAACTTTCTTTTTCTTGTGTCAAAACACACTGCAGCCCTCTGTGCAACATCTAGAACACGATAGGAAATGTTTAGTGAGCAAGATCGTTTTCTCATTGCGAGACATAGTGAAAAAGCTTTTTGCTTAGATATAGGTGACAAGAAACCCTTACTGCAGTGCAGTGACAAGTTAATTGGTACACAGCACTGGGATTGTGTTAGCAGCCTGCAAAGTGCTAGAAAACAGTACTTTCCCACTCTCTTGCCTTTCCCTTCACATTAATACTTGAAAGGAAGGCATTTTAGACAACTTTCTTTTTCTTGTGTCAAAAAACTCTGCAGCCCTCTCTGCAACATCTACAACACGATGGAAGTTGTTTAGTGAGCAGGAAGGTTTTCTCCTTGCGAGACATAGTGAAAAAGCTATTTGCTTCGATGTAGGTGACAAGAAACACTTACTGCAGTGCGCTGAACAGCTAATCGCTACACAGAACTGGGATTGTGTTAGCAGCTTGCAAAGTGCTAGAAAACAGTACTTTCCCACTCTCTTGCCTTTCCCTTCACATTAATACTTTAAAGGAAGGCGTCTTAGACAACTTTCTTTTACATTTTGCAAAGCACACTACAGCCCTCTGTGCAACTTCTAGAACACGATAGGAAATATTTAGTGAGCAGGAAGGTTTTCTCCTTGCGAGACATAGTGAAAAAGCTTTTTTCTTAGATATAGGTGACAAGAAACATTTACTGCAGTGCACTGAACAGCTAATGGCTACACAGAACTGGGATTGTGTTAGCAGCTTGCAAAGTGCTAGAAAAGAGTACTTTCCCACTCTCTTGCCTTTCCCTTCACATTAATACTTGAATGGAAGGCGTCTTAGACAACTTTCTTTTTCTTGCTGCAAAACACACTGCAGCCCTCTGTGCAACTTCTAGAACACGATAGGAGATGTTTAGTGAGCAAGAAGGTTTTCTCCTTGCGAGACAGAGTGAAAAAGCTATTTGCTTAGATGTAGGTGACAAGAAACACTTACTGCAGTGCACTGAAAAGCTAACTGCTACACAGCACTGGGATTGTGTTAGCAGCTTGCAAAGTGCTAGAAAACAGTACTTTCCCAATCTCTCGCCTTTCCATTCACATTAATACTTGAAAGGAAGGTGTCTTAGACAACTTTCTTTTTCTTGTTACAGAACACTCTGAAGCGCTCTCTGCAACATCTACAACACGATGGAAGTTGTTTAGTGAGCAGGAAGGTTTTCTCCTTGCGAGACATAGTGAAAAAGCTATTTGCTTAGATGTAGGTGACAAGAAACACTTACTGCAGTGCACTGAAAAGCTAACTGCTACACAGAACTGCGATTGTGTTAGCAGCCTGCAAAGTTCTAGAAAACAGTACTTTCCCACTCTCTTGCCTTTCCCTTCACATTAATACTTGAAAGGAAGGCATCTTAGACAACTTTCTTTTTCTTGTGTCAAAAAACTCTGCAGCCCTCTCTGCAACATCTACAACACGATGGAAGTTGTTTAGTGAGCAGGAAGGTTTTCTCCTTGCGAGACATAGTGAAAAAGCTTTTTGCTTAGATGTAGGTGACAAGAAACACTTACTGCAGTGCACTGAACAGCTAACTGCTACACAGCACTAGTACTGTGTTAGCAGCTTGCAAAGTGCTAGAAAACAGTACTTTCCCACTCTCTTGCCTTTCCCTTCACATTAATACTTGAAAGGAAGGCGTCTTAGACAACTTTAATTACATTTTGCAAAACACACTGCAGCTCTCTGTGCAACTTCTACAACACGATGGAAGTTGTTTAGTGAGCAGCAACGTTTTCCCCTTGCGAGACAAATAGAAAAAGCAATTTGCTCAGATGTAGGTATCAAGAAACACTTACAGCCGTGCACTGACAAGCTAATTGCTACACAGCACTGCGATTGTGTTAGCAGCTTGCAAAGTGCTAGAAAACAGTACTTTCCCACTCTCTTGCCTTTCCCTTCACATTAATACTCGAAAGGTAGGCGTCATAGACAACTTTCTTTTTCTTGTTACAGAACACACTGCAGCCCTCTGTGCAACTTCTAGAACACGATAGGAGATGTTTAGTGAGCAAGAAGGTTTTCTCCTTGCGAGACATAGTGAAAAAGCTTTTTGCTTAGATGTAGGTGACAAGAAACACATACTGCAGTGCACTGAAAAGCTAACTGCTACACAGCACTGCGATTGTGTTAGCAGCCTGCAAAGTGCTAGAAAACAGTACTTTCCCACTCTCTTGCCTTTCCCTTCACATTAATACTTTAAAGGAAGGCATCTTAGACAACTTTCTTTTTGTTGTGTCAAAAAACTCTGCAGCCCTCTCTGCAACATCTACAACACGATGGAAGTTTTTTAGTGATCAGGAAGGTTTTCTCCTTGCGAGACATAGTGAAAAAGCTATTTGCTTAGATGTAGGTGACAAGAAACACTTACTGCAGTGCACTGAAAAGCTAACTGCTACACAGCACTGCGATTGTGTTAGCAGCATGCAAAGTGCTAGAAAACAGTACTTTCCCACTCTCTTGCCTTTCCCTTCACATTAATACTTGAAAGGAAGGCATTTTAGACAACTTTCTTTTTCTTGTGTCAAAAAACTCTGCAGCCCTCTCTGCAACATCTACAACACGATGGAAGTTGTTTAGTGAGCAGGAAGGTTTTGTCTTTGCGAGACTTAGTGAAAAAGCTTTTTGCTTAGATGTAGGTGACAAGAAACACTTACTGCAGTGCACTGAACAGCTAACTGCTACACAGCACTAGTACTGTGTTAGCAGCTTGCAAAGTGCTAGAAAACAGTACTTTCCCACTCTCTTGCCTTTCCCTTCACATTAATACTTTAAAGGAAGGCGTCTTAGACAACTTTCTTTTACATTTTGCAAAACACACTACAGCCCTCTGTGCAACTTCTAGAACACGATAGGAAATATTTAGTGAGCAGGAAGGTTTTCTCCTTGCGAGACATAGTGAAAAAGCTTTTTTCTTAGATATAGGTGACAAGAAACATTTACTGCAGTGCACTGAACAGCTAATGGCTACACAGAACTGGGATTGTGTTAGCAGCTTGCAAAGTGCTAGAAAAGAGTACTTTCCCACTCTCTTGCCTTTCCCTTCACATTAATACTTGAATGGAAGGCGTCTTAGACAACTTTCTTTTTCTTGCTGCAAAACACACTGCAGCCCTCTGTGCAACTTCTAGAACACGATAGGAGATGTTTAGTGAGCAAGAAGGTTTTCTCCTTGCGAGACAGAGTGAAAAAGCTATTTGCTTAGATGTAGGTGACAAGAAACACTTACTGCAGTGCACTGAAAAGCTAACTGCTACACAGCACTGGGATTGTGTTAGCAGCTTGCAAAGTGCTAGAAAACAGTACTTTCCCAATCTCTCGCCTTTCCATTCACATTAATACTTGAAAGGAAGGTGTCTTAGACAACTTTCTTTTTCTTGTTACAGAACACTCTGAAGCGCTCTCTGCAACATCTACAACACGATGGAAGTTGTTTAGTGAGCAGGAAGGTTTTCTCCTTGGGAGACATAGTGAAAAAGCTATTTGCTTAGATGTAGGTGAAAAGAAACACTTACTGCAGTGCACTGAACAGCTAATTGCTACACAGCACTGCGATTGTGTTAGCAGCTTGCGAAGTGCTAGAAAACAGTACTTTCCCACTCTCTTGCCTTTCCCTACACATTAATACTTGAAAGGAAGGCGTCTTAGACAACTTTCTTTTTCTTGTTACAGAACACACTGCAGCCCTCTGTGCAACTTCTAGAACACGATAGGAGATGTTTAGTGAGCAGGAAGGTTTTCTCCTTTGGAGACATAGTGAAAAAGCTATTTGCTTAGATGTAGGTGACAAGAAACACTTACTGCAGTGCACTGAACAGCTAATTGCTACACAGAACTGGGATTGTGTTAGCAGCTTGCAAAGTGCTAGAAAACAGTACTTTCCCACTCTCTTGCCTTTCCCTTCACATTAATACTTGAAAGGAAGGCGTCTTAGACAACTTTCTTTTTCTTGTGTCAAAAAACTCTGCAGCCCTCTCTGCAACATCTACAACACGATGGACGTTGTTTAGTGAGCAGGAAGGTTTTCTCCTTGCGAGACATAGTGAAAAAGCTATTTGCTCAGATGTAGGTATCAAGAAACACTTACTGCCGTGCACTGACCAGCTAATTGTTACACAGCACTGCGATTGTGTTAGCAGCTTGCAAAGTGCTAGAAAACAGTACTTTCCCACTCTCTTGCCTTTCCCTTCACATTAATACTTGAAAGGAAGGCGTCTTAGACAACTTTCTTTTACATTTTGCAAAACACACTGCAGCCCTCTGTGCAACTTCTACAACACGATGGAAGTTGTTTAGTGATCAGCAACGTTTTCCCCTTGCGAGACAAAGTGATAAAGCTATTTGCTCAGATGTAGGTACCAAGAAACACTTACAGCCGTGAACTGACAAGCTAATTGCTACACAGCACTGCGATTGTGTTAGCAGCCTGCAAAGTGCTAGAAAACAGTACTTTCCCACTCTCTTGCCTTTCCCATCACATTAATACTTGAAAGGAAGGCATCTTAGACAACTTTCTTTTTCTTGTGTCAAAAAACTCTGCAGCCCTCTCTGCAAAATCTACAACACGATGGAAGTTTTTTAGTGAGTAGGAAGGTTTTCTCCTTGCGAGACATAGTGAAAAAGCTATTTGCTTAGATGTAGGTGACAAGAAACACTTACTGCAGTGCAGTGACAAGTTAATTGGTACACAGCACTGGGATTGTGTTAGCAGCTCTCAAAGTGATAGAAAACAGTACTTTCCCACTCTTTGGCCTTTCCCTTCACATTAATACTTGAAAGGAAGGCGTCTTAGAGAACTTCCTTTTTCTTGCTGCAAAACACACTGCAGCCCTCTGTGCAACTTCTAGAACACGAAAGGAAATGTTTAGTGATCAGGAAGGTTTTCTCCTTGCGAGACATAGTGAAAAAGCTTTTTGCTTAGATGTAGGTGAGAAGAAACACTTACTGCAGTGCACTGAACAGCTAACTGCTACACAGAACTGGGATTGTGTTAGCAGCTTGCAAAGTGCTAGAAAACAGTACTTTCCCACTCTCTTGCCTTTCCCTTCACATTAATACTTGAATGGAAGGCGTCTTAGACAACTTTCTTTTTCTTGCTGCAAAACACACTGCAGCCCTCAGTGCAACTTCTAGAACACGATATGAGATGTTTAGTGAGCAAGAAGGTTTTCTCCTTGCGAGACAGAGTGAAAAAGCTATTTTCTTAGATGTAGGTGACAAGAAACACTTACTGCAGTGCACTGAAAAGCTAACTGCTACACAGCACTGCGATTGTGTTAGCAGCTTGCAAAGTGCTAGAAAACAGTACTTTCCCAATCTCTCGCCTTTCCATTCACATTAATACTTGAAAGGAAGGCGTCTTAGACAACTTTCTTTTTCTTGTTACAGAACACTCTGAAGCCCTCTGTGCAACATCTACAACACGATGGAAGTTGTTTAGTGAGCAGGTAGGTTTTCTCCTAGTGAGAGATAGTGAAAAAGCTATTTGCTTAGATGTAGGTGACAAGAAACACTTACTGCAGTGCAGTGACAAGTTAATTGGTACACAGCACTGCGATTGTGTTAGCAGCTCTCAAAGTGATAGAAAATAGTACTTTCCCACTCTCTCGCCTTTCCTTTCACATTAATACTTGAAAGGAAGGCGTCTTAGACAACTTTCTTTTTCTTGCTGCAAAACCTTCTGCAGCCCTCTGTGCAACCTGTACAGCACGATGGAAGTTGTTTAATGAGCAGGAACATTTTCTCCTAGTGAGAGATAGTGAAAAAGCTTTTTGCTTAGATAGAGCTTACCACAGGCAGTTACTGCAGTGCACTGCAAAGCTAATAGATGCACAACACTGGGATTGTGTGCCCAGCTTGCAAAGTGATAGAAAACAGTACCTTTCCACTCTTCCTGCCTTTTCCATGCACATTACTATTCGAATGGAAAGAATTTTAGACAACTTTCTTTGGCTTCTTGCAAAACACTCTGCACACCTGCCTGCAATCTCTAGAAGTCGATGGGAGATATTTTCTGAACTGGCTCAGTTTCTCTTTGCAAGACATGGGGAAAAAGCAATTTGCTTAGACATAGGTGCAAAGAGGCACCTACTACAGTGCACTGCAAGCTAATTGCTGCACAACACGCAGATTGTGTAAGCAGGTTGCAAACTGATAGAAAACAGTACCTCTCCCTTCTCCTGCCTTTTCTATTCACATTTCTATTTGAATGCAAGGCGTTTTAGACAACTTTCCTTTGCTTCTTGCAAAACACTCTGCACACCTGCCTGCAATCTCTAGAACTCGATGGGAGATGTTTTCTGAACTGGCTCAGTTTCTCCTTGCGAGACATGGGGAAAAAGCAATTTGCTTAGATGCAGGTGAAAAGAGGCACCTACTACAGTGCACTGAAAAACTAATTGCTGCACAACTCTGGGATTGTGTAAGCAGCTTACAAACAGATAGAAAACAGCACCTTTCCACTCTCCTGCCTTTTCCATTCGCATTACTATTCGAATGGCAGCAGTTTTGGACAACTTTCTTTTGCTTCTTGCAAAACACTCTGCACACCTCCGTGCAACTTGTAGAAAAAATGAGAGTTGTTTTCTGAACTGGTACAGTTTCTCCTGAAGAGATAGAATGCAAACGCTATTGGCTTAGATGTAGTAACAATAGGCAATTATTACAGTGCACTGCAAAGTCAATCGTAGTATAACACTGGGATTGTGTGTCCAGCTTGCAAACTGGTAGAAAACAGTACCTATCCGCTCTCCTGCATTTTCCCTTTCCAGGAACATTCGAATTGATGGCTTTTTTGGACAAGTTACTTTTTCTTGTTGCAAAACACTCTGCAGACCTGCCTGCAAGCTCTAGAGCACGATGGGAGGTTTTTTGTGAACAGACACAGTTTCTCCTGGCGAGACATAATGAAAAAGCTTTTTGCTAAGGTGTAGCCGGCAGGAGACGCTAAAGACCAGGAGACGGAGCACTGTGCCTTTAAGCGCCGCTTCCGGGTGTCTGTCGGCCGTAGCTGTTCTCCAGAGCACGCCGCGATCGGCATAACGACACCAGATTCTTCGCGCCAAGAAGCGTCTTCTCCTTCTCCGGGAAACAGAGACTGCGGCAGCTTCTGAACGGCGAACTACGAAGAGGCACAAAACTGGGATTGGGTAAGCAGCTTTCAAAGTGATAGAAAACAGTACTTTCCCACTCTCTTGCCTTTCCCTTCACATTAATACTTGAAAGGAAGGCGTCTTAGACAACTTTCTTTTACTTTTTGCAAAACACACTGCAGTCCTCTGTGCAACTTCTACAACACGATAGAAGTTGTTTAGTGAGCAGCAACGTTTTCCCCTTGCGAGACAAAGTGAAAAAGCTATTTGCTCAGATGTAGGTATCAAGAAACACTTACTGCAGTGCACTGAAAAGCTAATTGCTACACAGCACTGCGATTGTGTTAGCAGCCTGCAAAGTGCTAGAAAACAGTACTTTCCCAACCTCTCTTGCCTTTCCCTTCACATTAATACTTGAAAGGAAGGCGTCTTAGACAACTTTCTTTTTCTTGTTACAGAACACACTGCAGCCCTCTGTGCAACTTCTAGAACAGGATAGGAGATGTTTAGTGAGCAAGAAGGTTTTCTCCTTGCGAGACATAGTGAAAAAGCTATTTGCTTAGATGTAGGTGACAAGAAACACTTACTGCAGTGCAGTGACAAGTTAATTGGTACACAGCACTGGGATTGTGTTAGCAGCCTGCAAAGTGCTAGAAAACAGTACTTTCCCACTCTCTTGCCTTTCCCTTCACATTAATACTTGAAAGGAAGGCATCTTAGACAACTTTCATTTTCTTGTGTCAAAAAACTCTGCAGCCCTCTCTGCAACATCTACAACACGATGGAAGTTGTTTAGTGAGCAGGAAGGTTTTGTCTTTGCGAGACATAGTGAAAAAGCTTTTTGCTTAGATGTAGGTGACAAGAAACACTTACTGCAGTGCACTGAACAGCTAATTGCTACACAGCACTGGGATTGTGTTAGCAGCTTGCAAAGTTCTAGAAAACAGTACTTTCCCACTCTCTTGCCTTTCCCTACACATTAATACTTGAAAGGAAGGTGTCTTAGACAACTTTCTTTTTCTTGTTACAGAACACACTGCAGCCCTCTGTGCAACTTCTAGAACACGATAGGAGATGTTTAGTGAGCAGGAAGGTTTTCTCCTTGGGAGACATAGTGAAAAAGCTATTTGCTTAGATGTAGGTGACAAGAAACACTTACTGCAGTGCACTGAACAGCTAATTGCTACACAGAACTGGGATTGTGTTAGCAGCTTGCAAAGTGCTAGAAAACAGTACTTTCCCACTCTCTTGCCTTTCCCTTCACATTAATACTTGAAAGGAAGGCGTCTTAGACAACTTTCTTTTTCTTGTTACAGAACACACTGCAGCCCTCTGTGCAACTTCTAGAACACGATAGGAGATGTTTAGTGAGCAAGAAGGTTTTCTCCTTGCGAGACATAGTGAAAAAGCTTTTTGCTTAGATGTAGGTGAGAAGAAACACTTACTGCAGTGCACTGAAAAGCTAACTGCTACACAGCACTGCGATTGTGTTAGCAGCCTGCAAAGTGCTAGAAAACAGTACTTTCCCACTCTCTTGCCTTTCCCATCACATTAATACTTGAAAGGAAGGCATCTTAGACAACTTTCTTTTTCTTGTGTCAAAAAACTCTGCAGCCCTCTCTGCAAAATCTACAACACGATGGAAGTTGTTTAGTGAGCAGGAAGGTTTTCTCCTTGCGAGACAGAGTGAAAAAGCTTTTTGCTTAGATGTAGGTGACAAGAAACACTTACTGCAGTGCACTGAACAGCTAACTGCTACACAGCACTAGTACTGTGTTAGCAGCTTGCAAAGTGCTAGAAAACAGTACTTTCCCACTCTCTTGCCTTTCCCTTCACATTAATACTTGAAAGGAAGGCGTCTTAGACAACTTTCTTTTACATTTTGCAAAACACACTACAGCCCTCTGTGCAACTTCTACAACACGATGGAAGTTGTTTAGTGAGCAGCAACGTTTTCCCCTTGCGAGACAAAGTGAAAAAGCTATTTGCTCAGATGTAGGTATCAAGAAACACTTACTGCCGTGCACTGACAAGCTAATTGCTACACAGCACTGGGATTGTGTTAGCAGCTTGCAAAGTGCTAGAAAACAGTACTTTCCCACTCTCTTGCCTTTCCCTTCACATTAATACTTGAAAGGAAGGCGTCTTAGACAACTTTCTTTTTCTTGTTACAGAACACACTGCAGCCCTCTGTGCAACTTCTAGAACACGATAGGAGATGTTTAGTGAGCAAGAAGGTTTTCTCCTTGCGAGACATAGTGAAAAAGATTTTTGCTTAGATGTAGGTGACAAGAAACACTTACTGCAGTGCACTGAAAAGCTAACTGCTACACCGAACTGGGATTGTGTTAGCAGCTTGCAAAGTGCTAGAAAACAGTACTTTCCCACTCTCTTGCCTTTCCCTTCACGTTAATACTTGAAAGGAAGGCGTCTTAGACAACTTTCTTTTACATTTTGCAAAACACACTGCAGCCCTCTGTGCAACTTCTACAACACGATGGAAGTTGTTTAGTGAGCAGCAACGTTTTCCCCTTGCGAGACAAAGTGAAAAAGCTATTTGCTCAGATGTAGGTATCAAGAAACACTTACTGCCGTGCACTGACAAGCTAATGGCTACACAGCACTGGGATATGTTAGCAGCTTGCAAAGTGCTAGAAAACAGTACTTTCCCACTCTCTTGCCTTTCCCTTCACATTAATACTTGAAAGGAAGGCATCTTAGACAACTTCCTTTTTCTTGTGTCAAAAAACTCTGCAGCCCTCTCTGCAACATCTACAACACGATGGAAGTTGTTTAATGAGCAGGAAGGTTTTCTCCTTGGGAGACATAGTGAAAAAGCTATTTGCTTAGATGTAGGTGAAAAGAAACACTTACTGCAGTGCACTGAACAGCTAATTGCTACACAGAACTGGGATTGTGTTAGCAGCTTGCAAAGTGCTAGAAAACAGTACTTTCCCACTCTCTTGCCTTTCCCTTCACATTAATACTTGAAAGGAAGGCGTCTTAGACAACTTTCTTTTTCTTGTTACAGAACACACTGCAGCCCTCTGTGCAACTTCTAGAACACGATAGGAGATGTTTAGTGAGCAAGAAGGTTTTCTCCTTGCGAGACATAGTGAAAAAGCTTTTTGTTTAGATGTAGGTGACAAGAAACACTTACTGCAGTGCACTGAAAAGCTAACTGCTACACAGAACTGGGATTGTGTTAGCAGCTTGCAAAGTGCTAGAAAACAGTACTTTCCCACTCTCTTGCCTTTCCCTTCACGTTAATACTTGAAAGGAAGGCGTCTTAGACAACTTTCTTTTTCTTGTTACAGAACACAATGCAGGCCTCTGTGCAACTTCTAGAACACGATAGGAGATGTTTAGTGAGCAAGAAGGTTTTCTCCTTGAGAGACATAGTGAAAAAGCTATTTGCTTAGATGTAGGTGACAAGAAACACTTACTGCAGTGCACTGAAAAGCTAACTGCTACACAGCACTGCGATTGTGTTAGCAGCCTGCAAAGTGCTAGAAAACAGTACTTTCCCACTCTCTTGCCTTTCCCATCACATTAATACTTGAAAGGAAGGCATCTTAGACAACTTTCTTTTTCTTGTGTCAAAAAACTCTGCAGCCCTCTCTGCAACATCTACAACACGATGGAAGTTTTTTAGTGAGTAGGAAGGTTTTCTCCTTGCGAGACATAGTGAAAAAGCTATTTGCTTAGATGTAGGTGACAAGAAACACTTACTGCAGTGCAGTGACAAGTTAATTGGTACACAGCACTGGGATTGTGTTAGCAGCTCTCAAAGTGATAGAAAACAGTACTTTCCCACTCTTTGGCCTTTCCCTTCACATTAATACTTGAAAGGAAGGCGTCTTAGAGAACTTCCTTTTTCTTGCTGCAAAACACACTGCAGCCCTCTGTGCAACTTCTAGAACACGAAAGGAAATGTTTAGTGATCAGGAAGGTTTTCTCCTTGCGAGACATAGTGAAAAAGCTTTTTGCTTAGATGTAGGTGAGAAGAAACACTTACTGCAGTGCACTGAACAGCTAACTGCTACACAGAACTGGGATTGTGTTAGCAGCTTGCAAAGTGCTAGAAAACAGTACTTTCCCACTCTCTTGCCTTTCCCTTCACATTAATACTTGAAAGGAAGGCGTCTTAGACAACTTTCTTTTTCTTGTGTCAAAAAACTCTGCAGCCCTCTCTGCAACATCTACAACACGATGGACGTTGTTTAGTGAGCAGGAAGGTTTTCTCCTTGCGAGACATAGTGAAAAAGCTATTTGCTCAGATGTAGGTATCAAGAAACACTTACTGCCGTGCACTGACCAGCTAATTGTTACACAGCACTGCGATTGTGTTAGCAGCTTGCAAAGTGCTAGAAAACAGTACTTTCCCACTCTCTTGCCTTTCCCTTCACATTAATACTTGAAAGGAAGGCGTCTTAGACAACTTTCTTTTACATTTTGCAAAACACACTGCAGCCCTCTGTGCAACTTCTGCAACACGATGGAAGTTGTTTAGTGATCAGCAACGTTTTCCCCTTGCGAGACAAAGTGATAAAGCTATTTGCTCAGATGTAGGTATCAAGAAACACTTACAGCCGTGAACTGACAAGCTAATTGCTACACAGCACTGCGATTGTGTTAGCAGCTTGCAAAGTGCTAGAAAACAGTACTTTCCCACTCTCTTGCCTTTCCCTACACATTAATACTTGAAAGGAAGGCGTCTTAGACAACTTTCTTTTTCTTGTTACAGAACACACTGCAGCCCTCTGTGCAACTTCTAGAACACGATAGGAGATGTTTAGTGAGCAGGAAGGTTTTCTCCTTGGGAGACATTGTGAAAAAGCTATTTGCTTAGATGTAGGTGACAAGAAACATTTAATGCAGTGCACTGAACAGCTAATTGCTACACAGAACTGGGATTGTGTTAGCAGCTTGCAAAGTCCTAGGAAAGAGTACTTTCCCACTCTCTTGCCTTTCCCTTCACATTAATACTTGAATGGAAGGCGTCTTAGACAACTTTCTTTTTCTTGCTGCAAAACACACTGCAGCCCTCAGTGCAACTTCTAGAACACGATAGGAGATGTTTAGTGAGCAAGAAGGTTTTCTCCTTGCGAGACAGAGTGAAAAAGCTATTTTCTTAGATGTAGGTGACAAGAAACACTTACTGCAGTGCACTGAAAAGCTAACTGCTACACAGCACTGCGATTGTGTTAGCAGCTTGCAAGGTGCTAGAAAACAGTACTTTCCCAATCTCTCGCCTTTCCATTCACATTAATACTTGAAAGGAAGGCGTCTTAGACAACTTTCTTTTTCTTGTTACAGAACACTCTGAAGCCCTCTGTGCAACATCTACAACACGATGGAAGTTGTTTAGTGAGCAGGTAGGTTTTCTCCTAGTGAGAGATAGTGAAAAAGCTATTTGCTTAGATGTAGGTGACAAGAAACACTTACTGCAGTGCAGTGACAAGTTAATTGGTACACAGCACTGGGATTGTGTTAGCAGCTCTCAAAGTGATAGAAAATAGTACTTTCCCACTCTCTCGCCTTTCCCTTCACATTAATACTTGAAAGGAAGGCGTCTTAGACAACTTTCTTTTTCTTGCTGCAAAACCTTCTGCAGCCCTCTGTGCAACCTGTACAGCACGATGGAAGTTGTTTAATGAGCAGGAACATTTTCTCCTAGTGAGAGATAGTGAAAAAGCTTTTTGCTTAGATAGAGCTTACCACAGGCAGTTACTGCAGTGCACTGCAAAGCTAATAGATGCACAACACTGGGATTGTGTGCCCAGCTTGCAAAGTGATAGAAAACAGTACCTTTCCACTCTTCCTGCCTTTTCCATGCACATTACTATTCGAATGGAAAGAATTTTAGACAACTTTCTTTGGCTTCTTGCAAAACACTCTGCACACCTGCCTGCAATCTCTAGAAGTCGATGGGAGATATTTTCTGAACTGGCTCAGTTTCTCTTTGCAAGACATGGGGAAAAAGCAATTTGCTTAGATATAGGTGCAAAGAGGCACCTACTACAGTGCACTGCAAGCTAATTGCTGCACAACACGCAGATTGTGTAAGCAGGTTGCAAACTGATAGAAAACAGTACCTCTCCCTTCTCCTGCCTTTTCTATTCACATTTCTATTTGAATGCAAGGCGTTTTAGACAACTTTCCTTTGCTTCTTGCAAAACACTCTGCACACCTGCCTGCAATCTCTAGAACTCGATGGGAGATGTTTTCTGAACTGGCTCAGTTTCTCCTTGCGAGACATGGGGAAAAAGCAATTTGCTTAGATGCAGGTGAAAAGAGGCACCTACTACAGTGCACTGAAAAACTAATTGCTGCACAACTCTGGGATTGTGTAAGCAGCTTACAAACAGATAGAAAACAGCACCTTTCCACTCTCCTGCCTTTTCCATTCGCATTACTATTCGAATGGCAGCAGTTTTGGACAACTTTCTTTTGCTTCTTGCAAAACACTCTGCACACCTCCGTGCAACTTGTAGAAAAAATGAGAGTTGTTTTCTGAACTGGTACAGTTTCTCCTGAAGAGATAGAATGCAAACGCTATTGGCTTAGATGTAGTAACAATAGGCAATTATTACAGTGCACTGCAAAGTCAATCGTAGTATAACACTGGGATTGTGTGTCCAGCTTGCAAACTGGTAGAAAACAGTACCTATCCGCTCTCCTGCATTTTCCCTTTCCAGGAACATTCGAATTGATGGCTTTTTTGGACAAGTTACTTTTTCTTGTTGCAAAACACTCTGCAGAGCTGCCTGCAAGCTCTAGAGCACGATGGGAGGTTTTTTGTGAACAGACACAGTTTCTCCTGGCGAGACATAATGAAAAAGCTTTTTGCTAAGGTGTAGCCGGCAGGAGACGCTAAAGACCAGGAGACGGAGCACTGTGCCTTTAAGCGCCGCTTCCGGGTGTCTGTCGGCCGTAGCTGTTCTCCAGAGCACGCCGCGATCGGCATAACGACACCAGATTCTTCACGCCAAGAAGCGTCTTCTCCTTCTCCGGGAAACAGAGACTGCGGCAGCTTCTGAACGGCGAACTACGAAGAGGCACAAAACTGGGATTGGGTAAGCAGCTTTCAAAGTGATAGAAAACAGTACTTTCCCACTCTCTTGCCTTTCCCTTCACATTAATACTTGAAAGGAAGGCGTCTTAGACAACTTTCTTTTACTTTTTGCAAAACACACTGCAGTCCTCTGTGCAACTTCTACAACACGATAGAAGTTGTTTAGTGAGCAGCAACGTTTTCCCCTTGCGAGACAAAGTGAAAAAGCTATTTGCTCAGATGTAGATATCAAGAAACACTTACTGCAGTGCACTGAAAAGCTAATTGCTACACAGCACTGCGATTGTGTTAGCAGCCTGCAAAGTGCTAGAAAACAGTACTTTCCCAACCTCTCTTGCCTTTCCCTTCACATTAATACTTGAAAGGAAGGCGTCTTAGACAACTTTCTTTTTCTTGTTACAGAACACACTGCAGCCCTCTGTGCAACTTCTAGAACAGGATAGGAGATGTTTAGTGAGCAAGAAGGTTTTCTCCTTGCGAGACATAGTGAAAAAGCTATTTGCTTAGATGTAGGTGACAAGAAACACTTACTGCAGTGCAGTGACAAGTTAATTGGTACACAGCACTGGGATTGTGTTAGCAGCCTGCAAAGTGCTAGAAAACAGTACTTTCCCACTCTCTTGCCTTTCCCTTCACATTAATACTTGAAAGGAAGGCATCTTAGACAACTTTCATTTTCTTGTGTCAAAAAACTCTGCAGCCCTCTCTGCAACATCTACAACACGATGGAAGTTGTTTAGTGAGCAGGAAGGTTTTGTCTTTGCGAGACATAGTGAAAAAGCTTTTTGCTTAGATGTAGGTGACAAGAAACACTTACTGCAGTGCACTGAACAGCTAATTGCTACACAGCACTGGGATTGTGTTAGCAGCTTGCAAAGTTCTAGAAAACAGTACTTTCCCACTCTCTTGCCTTTCCCTACACATTAATACTTGAAAGGAAGGCGTCTTAGACAACTTTCTTTTTCTTGTTACAGAACACACTGCAGCCCTCTGTGCAACTTCTAGAACACGATAGGAGATGTTTAGTGAGCAGGAAGGTTTTCTCCTTGGGAGACATAGTGAAAAAGCTATTTGCTTAGATGTAGGTGACAAGAAACACTTACTGCAGTGCACTGAACAGCTAACTGCTACACAGAACTAGTACTGTGTTAGCAGCTTGCAAAGTGCTAGAAAACAGTACTTTCCCACTCTCTTGCCTTTCCCTTCACATTAATACTTGAAAGGAAGGCGTCTTAGACAACTTTCTTTTACATTTTGCAAAACACACTACAGCCCTCTGTGCAACTTCTACAACTCGATGGAAGTTGTTTAGTGAGCAGCAACGTTTTCCCCTTGCGAGACAAAGTGAAAAAGCTATTTGCTCAGATGTAGCTATCAAGAAACACTTACTGCCGTGCACTGACAAGCTAATTGCTACACAGCACTGCGATTGTGTTAGCAGCTTGCAAAGTGCTAGAAAACAGTACTTTCCCACTCTCTTGCCTTTCCCTTCACATTAATACTTGAAAGGAAGGCGTCTTAGACAACGTTCTTTTTCTTGTTACAGAACACACTGCAGCCCTCTGTGCAACTTCTAGAACACGATAGGAGATGTTTAGTGAGCAAGAAGGTTTTCTCCTTGCGAGACATAGTGAAAAAGATTTTTGCTTAGATGTAGGTGACAAGAAACACTTACTGCAGTGCACTGAAAAGCTAACTGCTACACAGAACTGGGATTGTGTTAGCAGCTTGCAAAGTGCTAGAAAACAGTACTTTCCCACTCTCTTGCCTTTCCCTTCACGTTAATACTTGAAAGGAAGGCGTCTTAGACAACTTTCTTTTACATTTTGCAAAACACACTGCAGCCCTCTGTGCAACTTCAACAACACGATGGAAGTTGTTTAGTGAGCAGCAACGTTTTCCCCTTGCGAGACAAAGTGAAAAAGCTATTTGCTCAGATGTAGGTATCAAGAAACACTTACTGCCGTGCACTGACAAGCTAATGGCTACACAGCACTGGGATATGTTAGCAGCTTGCAAAGTGCTAGAAAACAGTACTTTCCCACTCTCTTGCCTTTCCCTTCACATTAATACTTGAAAGGAAGGCATCTTAGACAACTTCCTTTTTCTTGTGTCAAAAAACTCTGCAGCCCTCTCTGCAACATCTACAACACGATGGAAGTTGTTTAATGAGCAGGAAGGTTTTCTCCTTGGGAGACATAGTGAAAAAGCTATTTGCTTAGATGTAGGTGAAAAGAAACACTTACTGCAGTGCACTGAACAGCTAATTGCTACACAGAACTGGGATTGTGTTAGCAGCTTGCAAAGTGCTAGAAAACAGTACTTTCCCACTCTCTTGCCTTTCCCTTCACATTAATACTTGAAAGGAAGGCGTCTTAGACAACTTTCTTTTTCTTGTTACAGAACACAATGCAGCCCTCTGTGCAACTTCTAGAACACGATAGGAGATGTTTAGTGAGCAAGAAGGTTTTCTCCTTGAGAGACATAGTGAAAAAGCTATTTGCTTAGATGTAGGTGACAAGAAACACTTACTGCAGTGCACTGAAAAGCTAACTGCTACACAGCACTGCGATTGTGTTAGCAGCCTGCAAAGTGCTAGAAAACAGTACTTTCCCACTCTCTTGCCTTTCCCTTCACATTAATACTTGAAAGGAAGGCGTCTTAGACAACTTTCTTTTACATTTTGCAAAACACACTGCAGCCCTCTGTGCAACTTCTACAACACGATGGAAGTTCTTTAGTGAGCAGCAACGTTTTCCCCTTGCGAGACAAAGTGAAAAAGCTATTTGCTCAGATGTAGGTATCAAGAAACACTTACTGCCGTGCACTGACAAGCTAATCGCTACACAGCACTGCGATTGTGTTAGCAGCTTGCAAAGTGCTAGAAAACAGTACTTTCCCACTCTCTTGCCTTTCCCTACACATTAATACTTGAAAGGAAGGCGTCTTAGACAACTTTCTTTTTCTTGTTACAGAACACACTGCAGCCCTCTATGCAACTTCTACAACACGATAGGAGATGTTTAGTGAGCAGGAAGGTTTTCTCCTTGGGAGACATAGTGAAAAAGCTATTTGCTTAGATGTAGGTGACAAGAAACACTTACTGCAGTGCAGTGACAAGTTAATTGGTACACAGCACTGGGATTGTGTTAGCAGCTCTCAAAGTGATAGAAAACAGTACTTTCCCACTCTCTTGCCTTTCCCTTCACATTAATACTTGAAAGGAAGGCGTCTTAGACAACTTTTTTTTTCTTGTGTCAAAAAACTCTGCAGCCCTCTCTGCAACATCTACAACACGATGGAAGTTGTTTAGTGAGCAGGAAGGTTTTCTCCTTGCGAGACATAGTGAAAAAGCTTTTTGCTTAGATGTAGGTGACAAGAAACACTTACTGCAGTGCACTCAACAGCTAACTGCTACATAGCACTGCGATTGTGTTAGCAGCTTGCAAAGTGCTAGAAAACAGTACTTTCCCACTCTCTTGCCTTTCCCTACACATTAATACTTGAAAGGAAGGCATCTTAGACAACTTTCTTTTTCTTGTTACAGAACACACTGCAGCCCTCTGTGCAACTTCTAGAACACGATAGGAGATGTTTAGTGAGCAGGAAGGTTATCTCCTTGGGAGACATAGTGAAAAGGCTATTTGCTCAGATGTAGGTGACAAGAAACACTTACTGCAGTGCACTGAACAGCTAATTGCTACACATAACTGGGATTGTGTTAGCAGCTTGCAAAGTGCTAGAAAACAGTACTTTCCCACTCTCTTGCCTTTCCCTTCACATTAATACTTGAAAGGAAGGCGTCTTAGACAACTTTCTTTTACATTTTGCAAAACACACTGCAGCCCTCTGTGCAACTTCTACAACACGATGGAAGTTGTTTAGTGCGCAGCAACGTTTTCCCCTTGCGAGACAAAGTGATAAAGCTATTTTCTCAGATGTAGGTATCAAGAAACACTTACTGCCGTGAACTGACAAGCTAATTGCTGCACAGCACTGCGATTGTGTTAGCAGCTTGCAAAGTGCTAGAAAACAGTACTTTCCCACTCTCTTGCCTTTCCCTACACATTAATACTTAAAAGGAAGGCGTCTTAGACAACTTTCTTTTTCTTGTTACAGAACACACTGCAGCCCTCTGTGCAACTTCTAGAACACGATAGGAGATGTTTAGTGAGCAGGAAGGTTTTCTCCTTGGGAGACATAGTGAAAAAGCTATTTGCTTAGATGTAGGTGACAAGAAACATTTACGGCAGTGCACTGAACAGCTAATTGCTACACAGAACTGGGATTGTGTTAGCAGCTTGCAAAGTCCTAGAAAAGAGTACTTTCCCACTCTCTTGCCTTTCCCTTCACATTAATACTTGAATGGAAGGCGTCTTAGACAACTTTCTTTTTCTTGCTGCAAAACACACTGCAGCCCTCTGTGCAACTTCTAGAACACGATAGGAGATGTTTAGTGAGCAAGAAGGTTTCCTCCTTGCGAGACAGAGTGAAAAAGCTATTTTCTTAGATGTAGGTGACAAGAAACACTTACTGCAGTGCACTGAAAAGCTAACTGCTACACAGCACTGCGATTGTGTTAGCAGCTTGCAAAGTGCTAGAAAACAGTACTTTCCCAATCTCTCGCCTTTCCATTCACATTAATACTTGAAAGGAAGGCGTCTTAGACAACTTTCTTTTTCTTGTTACAGAACACTCTGAAGCCCTCTCTGCAACATCTACAACACGATGGAAGTTGTTTAGTGAGCAGGTAGGTTTTCTCCTAGTGAGAGATAGTGAAAAAGCTATTTGCTTAGATGTAGGTGACAAGAAACACTTACTGCAGTGCAGTGACAAGTTAATTGGTACACAGCACTGGGATTGTGTTAGCAGCTCTCAAAGTTATAGAAAATAGTACTTTCCCACTCTCTTGCCTTTCCCTTCGCATTAATACTTGAAAGGAAGTCGTCTTAGACAACTTTCTTTTTCTTGCTGCAAAACCTTCTGCAGCCCTCTGTGCAACCTGTACAGCGCGATGGAAGTTGTTTAATGAGCAGGAACATTTTCTCCTAGTGAGAGATAGTGAAAAAGCTTTTTGCTTAGATATAGGTTACCACAGGCAGTTACTGCAGTGCACTGCAAAGCTAATAGATGCACAACACTGGGATTGTGTGCCCAGCTTGCAAAGTGATAGAAAACAGTACCTTTCCACTCTTCCTGCCTTTTCCATGCACATTACTATTCGAATGGAAAGAATTTTAGACAACTTTCTTTGGCTTTTCGCAAAACACTCTGCACACCTGCCTGCAATCTCTAGAAGTCGATGGGAGATATTTTCTGAACTGGCTCAGTTTCTCTTTGCAAGACATGGGGAAAAAGCAATTTGCTTAGATATAGGTGCAAAGAGGCACCTACTACAGTGCACTGCAAGCTAATTGCTGCACAACACGCAGATTGTGTAAGCAGGTTGCAAACTGATAGAAAACAGTACCTCTCCCTTCTCCTGCCTTTTCTATTCACATTTCTATTTGAATGCAAGGCGTTTTAGACAACTTTCCTTTGCTTCTTGCAAAACACTCTGCACACCTGCCTGCAATCTCTAGAACTCGATGGGAGATGTTTTCTGAACTGGCTCAGTTTCTCCTTGCGAGACATGGGGAAAAAGCAATTTGCTTAGATGCAGGTGAAAAGAGGCACCTACTACAGTGCACTGAAAAACTAATTGCTGCACAACTCTGGGATTGTGTAAGCAGCTTACAAACAGATAGAAAACAGCACCTTTCCACTCTCCTGCCTTTTCCATTCGCATTACTATTCGAATGGCAGCAGTTTTGGACAACTTTCTTTTGCTTCTTGCAAAACACTCTGCACACCTCCGTGCAACTTCTAGAAAAAATGAGAGTTGTTTTCTGAACTGGTACAGTTTCTCCTGAAGAGATATAATGCAAACGCTATTGGCTTAGATGTAGTAACAATAGGCAATTATTACAGTGCACTGCAAAGTCAATCGTAGTAGAACACTGGGATTGTGTGTCCAGCTTGCAAACTGGTAGAAAACAGTACCTATCCGCTCTCCTGCATTTTCCCTTTCCAGGAACATTCGAATTGATGGCTTTTTTGGACAAGTTACTTTTTCTTGTTGCAAAACACTCTGCAGAGCTGCCTGCAACCTCTAGAGCACGATGGGAGGTTTTTTGTGAACAGACACAGTTTCTCCTGGCGAGACATAATGAAAAAGCTTTTTGCTAAGGTGTAGCCGGCAGGAGACGCTAAAGACCAGGAGACGGAGCACTGTGCCTTTAAGCGCCGCTTCCGGGTGTCTCTCGGCCGTAGCTGTTCTCCGGAGCACGCCGCGATCGGCATAACGACACCAGATTCTTCGCGCCAAGAAGCGTCTTCTCCTTCTCCGGGAAACAGAGACTGCGGCAGCTTCTGAACGGCGAACTACGAAGAGGCACAAAACTGGGATTGGGTAAGCAGCTTTCAAAGTGATAGAAAACAGTACTTTCCCACTCTCTTGCCTTTCCCTTCACATTAATACTTGAAAGGAAGGCGTCTTAGACAACTTTCTTTTTCTTGCTGCAAAACACACTGCAGCATTCTGTGCAACTTCTAGAACACGATCGAAGTTGTTTAGTCAGCAGCAACGTTTTCCCCTTGCGAGACAAAGTGAAAAAGCTATTTGCTCAGATGTAGGTATCAAGAAACACTTACTGCCGTGCACTGACAAGCTAATTGCTACACAGCACTGCGATTGTGTTAGCAGCTTGCAAAGTGCTAGAAAACAGTACTTTCCCACTCTCTTGCCTTTCCCTTCACATTAATACTTGAAAGGAAGGCATCTTAGACAACTTTCTTTTTCTTGTTACAGAACACACTGCAGCCCTCTGTGCAACTTCTAGAACACGATAGGAGATGTTTAGTGAGCAAGAAGGTTTTCTCCTTGCGAGACACAGTGAAAAAGCTATTTGCTTCGATGTCGGTGACAAGAAACACTTACTGCAGTGCACTGAAAAGCTAACTGCTACACAGCACTGCGATTGTGTTAGCAGCCTGCAAAGTGCTAGAAAACAGTACTTTCCCACTCTCTTGCCTTTCCCTTCACATTAATACTTGAAAGGAAGGCATCTTAGACAACTTTCTTTTTCTTGTGTCAAAAAACTCTGCAGCCCTCTCTGCAACATCTACAACACGATGGAAGTTGTTTAATGAGCAGGAAGGTTTTCTCCTTGCGAGACATAGTGAAAAAGCTTTTTCCTTAGATGTAGGTGACAAGAAACACTTACTGCAGTGCACTGAACAGCTAACTGCTACACAGCACTAGGACTGTGTTAGCAGCTTGCAAAGTGCTAGAAAAGAGTACTTTCCCACTCTCTTGCCTTTCCCTTCACATTAATACTTGAAAGGAAGGCGTCTTAGACAACTTTCTTTTACATTTTGCAAAACACACTGCAGCCGTCTGTGCAACTTCTACAACACGATGGAAGTTTTTTAGTGAGCAGCAACGTTTTCCCCTTGCGAGACAAAGTGAAAAAGCTATTTGCTTAGATGTAGGTGACAAGAAACACTTACTGCAGTGCACTGAACAGTAACTGCTACACAGCACTAGTACTGTGTTAGCAGCTTGCAAAGTGCTAGAAAACAGTACTTTCCCACTCTCTTGCCTTTCCCTTCACATTAATACTTGAAAGGAAGGCGTCTTAGACAACTTTCTTTTTCTTGTTACAAAACACACTGAAGCCCTCTGTGCAACTTCTACAACACGATGGAAGTTGTTTAGTGAGTAGCAACGTTTTCCCCTTGCGAGACAAAGTGAAAAAGCTATTTGCTCAGATGTAGGTATCAAGAAACACTTACTGCTGTGTACTGACAAGCTAATTGGTACACAGCACTGCGATTGTGTTAGCAGCTTGCAAAGTGCTAGAAAACAGTACTTTCCCACTCTCTTGCCTTTCCCTTCACATTAATACTTGAAAGGAAGGCGTCTTAGACAACTTTCTTTTTCTTGTTACAAAACACACTGAAGCCCTCTGTGCAACTTCTACAACACGATGGAAGTTGTTTAGTGAGTAGCAACGTTTTCCCCTTGCGAGACAAAGTGAAAAAGCTATTTGCTCAGATGTAGGTATCAAGAAACACTTACTGCTGTGTACTGACAAGCTAATTGGTACACAGCACTGCGATTGTGTTAGCAGCTTGCAAAGTGCTAGAAAACAGTACTTTCCCACTCTCTTGCCTTTCCCTTCACATTAATACTTGAAAGGAAGGCGTCTTAGACAACTTTCTTTTTCTTGTGTCAAAAAACTCTGCAGCCCTCTCTGCAACATCTAGAACACGATAGGAGATGTTTAGTGAGCAAGAAGGTTTTCTCCTTGCGAGACATAGTGAAAAAGCTTTTTGCTTAGATATAGGTGACAAGAAACTCTTACTGCAGTGCACTGAACAGCTAATTGCTACACAGAACTGGGATTGTGTTAGCAGCTTGGAAAGTGCTAGAAAACAGTACTTTCCCACTCTCTTGCCTTTCCCTTCACATTAATAATTGAAAGGAAGGCATCTTAGACAACTTTCTTTTTCTTGTGTCAAAAAACTCTGCAGCCCTCTCTGCAACATCTACAACACGATGGAAGTTGTTTAGTGAGCAGCAACGTTTTCCCCTTGCGAGACAAAGTGAAAATCTATTTGCATAGATGTAGGTGACAAGAAACACTTACTGCAGTGCACTGAACAGCTAACTGCTACACAGCACTAGTACTGTGTTAACAGATTGCAAAGTGCTAGAAAACAGTACTTTCCCACTCTCTTGCCTTTCCCTTCACATTAATACTTGAAAGGAAGGCGTCTTAGACAACTTTCTTTTACATTTTGCAAAACACACTGCAGCCGTCTGTGCAACTTCTACAACACGATGGAAGTTGTTTAGTGAGCAGCAACGTTTTCCCCTTGCGAGACAAAGTGCAAAAGCTATTTGCTCACATGTAGGTATCTAGAAACACTTACTGCCGTGCACTGACAAGCTAATTGCTACACAGCACTGGGATTGTGTTCGCAGCTTGCAAAGTGCTAGAAAACGGTACTTTCCCACTCTCTTGCCTTTCCCTTCACATTAATACCTGAAAGGAAGGCGTCTTAGACAACTTTCTTTTACATTTTGCAAAACACATTGCAGCCCTCTGTGCAACTTCTAGAACACGATGGAAGTTGTTTAGTGAGCAGGAAGGTTTTCCCCTTGGGAGACATAGTGAAAAAGCTATTTGCTTAGATGTAGGTGACAAGAAACACTTACTGCAGTGCACTGAAAAGCTAATTGCTACGCAGAACTGGGATTGTGTTAGCAGCTTGGAAAGTGCTAGAAAACAGTACTTTCCCACTCTCTTGCCTTTCCCTTCACATTAATACTTGAAAGGAAGGCGTCTTAGACAACTTTCTTTTTCTTGCTGCAAAACACACTGCAGCCCTCTGTGCAACTTCTAGAACACGATAGGAAATGTTTAGTGAGCAGGAAGGTTTTCTCCTTGCGAGACATATTGACAAAGCTTTTTGCTCAGATGTAGGTCACAAGAAACACTTACTGCAGTGCACTGAACAGCTAATTGCTACACAGAACTGCGATTGTGTTAGCAGCTTGCAAAGTGCTAGAAAACAGTACTTTCCCACTCTCTTGCCTTTCCCTTCACATTAATACTTGAAAGGAAGGCGTCTTAGACAACTTTCTTTTTCTTGCTGCAAAACACACTGCAGCCCTCTGTGCAACTTCTAGAACACGATAGAAGTTGTTTAGTGAGCAGCAACGTTTTCCCCTTGCGAGACAAAGTGAAAAAGCTATTTGCTCAGATGTAGGTATCAAGAAACACTTACTGCCGTGCACTGACACGCTAATTGCTACACAGCACTGCGATTGTGTTAGTAGCTTGCAAAGTGCTAGAAAACAGTACTTTCCCCCTCTCTTGCCCTTCCCTACACATTAATACTTGAAAGGAAGGCGTCTTAGACAACTTTCTTTTTCTTGTTACAGAGCACACTGCAGCCCTCTGTGCAACTTCTAGAACACGATGGAAGTTGTTTAGTGAGCAGGAAGGTTTTCTCCGTGCGAGACATAGTGAAAAAGCTATTTGCTTAGATGTAGGTGACAAGAAACACTTACTGCAGTGCACTGAACAGGTAACTGCTACACAGCGCTGCGATTGTGTTAGCAGCCTGCAAAGTGCTAGAAAACAGTACTTTCCCACTCTCTTGCCTTTCCCTTCACATTAATACTTGAAAGGAAGGCATCTTAGACAACTTTCTTTTTCTTGTGTCAAAAAACTCTGCAGCCCTCTCTGCAACATCTACAACACGATGGAAGTTGTTTAGTGAGCAGGAAGGTTTTCTCCTTGCGAGACATAGTGAAAAAGCTTTTTGCTTAGATGTAGGTGACAAGAAACACTTACTGCAGTGCACTGAACAGCTAACTGCTACACAGCACTAGTACTGTGTTAGCAGCTTGCAAAGTGCTAGAAAACAGTACTTTCCCACTCTCTTGCCTTTCCCTTCACATTAATACTTGAAAGGAAGGCGTCTTAGACAACTTTCTTTTTCTTGTTACAAAACACACTGCAGCCCTCTGTGCAACTTCTACAACACGATGGAAGTTGTTTAGTGAGTAGCAACGTTTTCCCCTTGCGAGACAAAGTGAAAAAGCTATTTGCTCAGATGTAGGTATCAAGAAACACTTACTGCTGTGTACTGACAAGCTAATTGGTACACAGCACTGCGATTGTGTTAGCAGCTTGCAAAGTGCTAGAAAACAGTACTTTCCCACTCTCTTGCCTTTCCCTTCACATTAATACTTGAAAGGAAGGCGTCTTAGACAACTTTCTTTTTCTTGTTACAGAATACACTGCAGCCCTCTGTGCAACTTCTAGAACACGATAGGAGATGTTTAGTGAGCAAGAAGGTTTTCTCCTTGCGAGACATAGTGAAAAAGCTTTTTGCTTAGATATAGGTGACAAGAAACTCTTACTGCAGTGCACTGAACAGCTAATTGCTACACAGAACTGGGATTGTGTTAGCAGCTTGGAAAGTGCTAGAAAACAGTACTTTCCCACTCTCTTGCCTTTCCCTTCACATTAATAATTGAAAGGAAGGCATCTTAGACAACTTTCTTTTTCTTGTGTCAAAAAACTCTGCAGCCCTCTCTGCAACATCTACAACACGATGGAAGTTGTTTAGTGAGCAGCAACGTTTTCCCCTTGCGAGACAAAGTGCAAAAGCTATTTGCATAGATGTAGGTGACAAGAAACACTTACTGCAGTGCACTGAACAGCTAACTGCTACACAGCACTAGTACTGTGTTAACAGATTGCAAAGTGCTAGAAAACAGTACTTTCCCACTCTCTTGCCTTTCCCTTCACATTAATACTTGAAAGGAAGGCGTCTTAGACAACTTTCTTTTTCTTGCTGCAAAACACACTGCAGCCCTCTGTGCAACTTCTAGAACACGATAGGAAATGTTTAGTGAGCAGGAAGGTTTTCTCCTTGCGAGACATATTGACAAAGCTTTTTGCTCAGATGTAGGTCACAAGAAACACTTACTGCAGTGCACTGAACAGCTAATTGCTACACAGAACAGCGATTGTGTTAGCAGCTTGCAAAGTGCTAGAAAACAG
Source organism: Setophaga petechia (assembly GCA_024362935.1). Classification (NCBI taxonomy): domain Eukaryota; kingdom Metazoa; phylum Chordata; class Aves; order Passeriformes; family Parulidae; genus Setophaga; species Setophaga petechia. Next base: position 1,811,034 of record JANCRA010000095.1, on the reverse strand, counting down.
TACTTTCCCACTCTCTTGCCTTTCCCTTCACATTAATACTTGAAAGGAAGGCGTCTTAGACAACTTTCTTTTTCTTGCTGCAAAACACACTGCAGCCCTCTGTGCAACTTCTAGAACACGATAGAAGTTGTTTAGTGAGCAGCAACGTTTTCCCCTTGCGAGACAAAGTGAAAAAGCTATTTGCTCAGATGTAGGTATCAAGAAACACTTACTGCCGTGCACTGACACGCTAATTGCTACACAGCACTGCGATTGTGTTAGCAGCTTGCAAAGTGCTAGAAAACAGTACTTTCCCCCTCTCTTGCCTTTCCCTACACATTAATACTTAAAAGGAAGGCGTCTTAGACAACTTTCTTTTTCTTGTTACAGAGCACACTGCAGCCCTCTGTGCAACTTCTAGAACACGATAGGAGATGTTTAGTGAGCAGGAAGGTTTTCTCCTTGGGAGACATAGTGAAAAAGCTATTTGCTTCGATGTAGGTGACAAGAAACACTTACTGCAGTGCACTGAACAGCTAATTGCTACGTAAATTGGGATTGTGTTAGCAGCTTGCAAAGTGCTAGAAAACAGTACTTTCCCACTCTCTTGCCTTTCCCTTCACATTAATACTTGAAAGGAAGGCGTCTTAGACAACTTTCTTTTTCTTGTTACAGAACACACTGCAGCCCTCTGTGCAACTTCTAGAACACGATAGGAAATGTTTAGTGAGCAAGAAGGTTTTCTCCTTCCGAGACATAGTGAAAAAGCTTTTTGCTTAGATATCGGTGACAAGAAAGCCTTACTGCAGTGCAGTGACAAGTTAATTGGTACACCGCACTGGGATTGTGTTAGCAGCCTGCAAAGTGCTAGAAAACAGTACTTTCCCACTCTCTTGCCTTTCCCTTCACATTAATACTTGAAAGGAAGGCATCTTAGACAACTTTCTTTTTCTTGTGTCAAAAAACTCTGCAGCCCTCTCTGCAACATCTACAACACGATGGAAGTTGTTTAGTGAGCAGCAAGGTTTTCTCCGTGCGAGACATAGTGAAAAAGCTATTTGCTTCGATGTAGGTGACAAGAAACACTTACTGCAGTGCACTGAACAGCTAATTGCTACACAGAACTGGGATTGTGTTAGCAGCTTGCAAAGTGCTAGAAAACAGTACTTTCCCACTCTCTTGCCTTTCCCTTCACATTAATACTTGAAAGGAAGGCATCTTAGACAACTTTCTTTTACATTTTGCAAAACACACTGCAGCCGTCTGTGCAACTTCTAGAACACGATAGGAGATGTTTAGTGAGCAAGAAGGTTTTCTCCTTGCGAGACATAGTGAAAAAGCTATTTGCTTAGTTGTAGGTGACAAGAAACACTTACTGCAGTGCACTGAAAAGCTAACTGCTACACAGCACTGCGATTGTGTTAGCAGCCTGCAAAGTGCTAGAAAACAGTACTTTCCCACTCTCTTGCCTTTCCCTTCACATTAGTACTTGAAAGGAAGGCATCTTAGACAACTTCCTTTTTCTTGTGTCAAAAAACTCTGCAGCCCTCTCTGCAACATCTACAACACGATGGAAGTTGTTTAATGAGCAGGAAGGTTTTCTCCTTGCGAGACATAGTGAAAAAGCTTTTTGCTCAGATGTAGGTCACAAGAAACACTTACTGCAGTGCACTGAACAGCTAATTGCTACACAGAACTGCGATTGTGTTAGCAGCTTGCAAAGTGCTAGAAAACAGTACTTTCCCACTCTCTTGCCTTTCCCTTCACATTAATACTTGAAAGGAAGGAGTCTTAGACAACTTTCTTTTTCTTGCTGCAAAACACACTGCAGCCCTCTGTGCAACTTCTAGAACACGATAGGAAATGTTTAGTGAGCAGGAAGGTTTTCTCCTTGCGAGACATAGTGAAAAAGCTTTTTCCTTAGATGTAGGTGACAAGAAACACTTACTGCAGTGCACTGAACAGCTAATTGCTACACAGAACTGGGATTGTGTTAGCAGCTTGCAAAGTGCTAGAAAACAGTACTTTCCCACTCTCTTGCCTTTCCCTTCACATTAATACTTGAAAGGAAGGCATCTTAGACAACTTTCTTTTTCTTGCTGCAAAACACACTGCAGCCCTCTGTGCAACTTCTACAACACGATGGAAGTTTTTTAGTAAGCAGCAACGTTTTCCCCTTGCGAGACAAAGTGAAAAAGCTATTTCCTCAGATGTAGGTATCAAGAAACACTTACTGCAGTGCACTGACAAGCTAATTGCTACACAGCACTGCGATTGTGTTAGCAGCTTGCAAAGTGCTAGAAAACAGTACTTTCCCACTCTCTTGCCTTTCCCTTCACATTAATACTTGAAAGGAAGGCGTCTTAGACAACTTTCTTTTTCTTGTTACAGAATACACTGCAGCCCTCTGTGCAACTTCTAGAACACGATAGGAGATGTTTAGTGAGCAAGAAGGTTTTCTCCTTGCGAGACATAGTGGAAAAGCTTTTTGCTTAGATATAGGTGACAAGAAACTCTTACTCCAGTGCACTGAACAGCTAATTGCTACACAGAACTGGGATTGTGTTAGCAGCTTGGAAAGTGCTAGACAACAGTACTTTCCCACTCTCTTGCCTTTCCCTTCACATTAATACTTGAAAGGAAGGCATCTTAGACAACTTTCTTTTTCTTGTGTCAAAAAACTCTGCAGCCCTCTCTGCAACATCTACAACACGATGGAAGTTGTTTAGTGAGAAGGAAGGTTTCCTCCTTGCGAAACATAGTGAAAAAGCTTTTTCCTTAGATGTAGGTGACAAGAAACACTTACTGCAGTGCACTGAACAGCTAACTGCTACACAGCACTAGGACTGTGTTAGCAGCTTGCAAAGTGCTAGAAAACAGTACTTTCCCAATCTCTTGCCTTTCCCTTCACATTAATACTTGAAAGGAAGGCGTCTTAGACAACTTTCTTTTACATTTTGCAAAACACACTGCAGCCGTCTGTGCAACTTCTACAACACGATGGAAGTTGTTTAGTGAGCAGCAACGTTTTCCCCTTGCGAGACAAAGTGAAAAAGCTATTTGCTTAGATGTAGGTGACAAGAAACACTTACTGCAGTGCACTGAACAGCTAACTGCTACACAGCACTAGTACTGTGTTAACAGCTTGCAAAGTGCTAGAAAACAGTACTTTCCCACTCTCTTGCCTTTCCCTTCACATTAATACTTGAAAGGAAGACATCTTAGACAACTTTCTTTTTCTTGTAACAGAACACACTGCAGCCCTCTGTTCAACTTCAAGATCACGATGGAAGTTGTTTAGTGAGCAGGAAGGTTTTCCCCTTGGGAGACATAGTGAAAAAGCTATTTGCTTAGATGTAGGTGACAAGAAACACTTACTGCAGTGCACTGAAAAGCTAATTGCTACGCAGAACTGGGATTGTGTTAGCAGCTTGGAAAGTGCTAGAAAACAGTACTTTCCCACTCTCTTGCCTTTCCCTTCACATTAATACTTGAAAGGAAGGCGTCTTAGACAACTTTCTTTTACATTTTGCAAAACACACTGCAGCCCTCTGTGCAACTTCTACAACACGATGGAAGTTGTTTAGTGAGCAGCAACGTTTTCCCCTTGCGAGACAAAGTGAAAAAGCTATTTGCTCAGATGTAGGTCACAAGAAACACTTACTGCAGTGCACTGAACAGCTAATTGCTACACAGAACTGCGATTGTGTTAGCAGCTTGCAAAGTGCTAGAAAACAGTACTTTCCCACTCTCTTGCCTTTCCCTTCACATTAATACTTGAAAGGAAGGCATCTTAGACAACTTTCTTTTTCTTGTGTCAAAAAACTCCGCAGCCCTCTCTGCAACATCTACAACACGATGGAAGTTGTTTAGTGAGCAGGAAGGTTTTCCCCTTGCGAGACAAAGTGAAAAAGCTATTTGCTCAGATGTAGGTATCAAGAAACACTTACTGCCGTGCACTGACACGCTAATTGCTACACAGCACTGCGATTGTGTTAGCAGCTTGCAAAGTGCTAGAAAACAGTACTTTCCCCCTCTCTTGCCTTTCCCTACACATTAATACTTGAAAGGAAGGCGTCTTAGACAACTTTCTTTTTCTTGTTACAGAGCACACTGCAGCCCTCTGTGCAACTTCTAGAACACGATAGGAGATGTTTAGTGAGCAGGAAGGTTTTCTCCTTGGGAGACATAGTGAAAAAGCTATTTGCTTCGATGTAGGTGACAAGAAACACTTACTGCAGTGCACTGAACAGCTAATTGCTACGCAGAACTGGGATTGTGTTAGCAGCTTGCAAAGTGCTAGAAAACAGTACTTTCCCACTCTCTTGCCTTTCCCTTCACATTAATACTTGAAAGGAAGGCGTCTTAGACAACTTTCTTTTTCTTGTTACAGAACACACTGCAGCCCTCTGTGCAACTTCTAGAACACGATAGGAAATGTTTAGTGAGCAAGAAGGTTTTCTCCTTCCGAGACATAGTGAAAAAGCGTTTTGCTTAGATATCGGTGACAAGAAAGCCTTACTGCAGTGCAGTGACAAGTTAATTGGTACACCGCACTGGGATTGTGTTAGCAGCCTGCAAAGTGCTAGAAAACAGTACTTTCCCACTCTCTTGCCTTTTCCCTTCACATTAATACTTGAAAGGAAGGCATCTTAGACAACTTTCTTTTTCTTGTGTCAAAAAACTCTGCAGCCCTCTCTGCAACATCTACAACACGATGGAAGTTGTTTAGTGAGCAGGAAGGTTTTCTCCGTGCGAGACATAGTGAAAAAGGTATTTGCTTAGATGTAGGTGACAAGAAACACTTACTGCAGTGCACTGAACAGCTAATTGCTACACAGAACTGGGATTGTGTTAGCAGCTTGCAAAGTGCTAGAAAACAGTACTTTCCCACTCTCTTGCCTTTCCCTTCACATTAATACTTGAAAGGAAGGCATCTTAGACAACTTTCTTTTTCTTGTGTCAAAAAACTCTGCAGCCGTCTGCGCAACTTCTAGAACACGATAGGAGATGTTGAGTGAGCAAGAAGGTTTTCTACTTGCGAGACATATTGACAAAGCTTTTTGCTCAGATGTAGGTCACAAGAAACACTTACTGCAGTGCACTGAACAGCTAATTGCTACACAGAACTGCGATTGTGTTAGCAGCTTGCAAAGTGCTAGAAAACAGTACTTTCCCACTCTCTTGCCTTTCCCTACACATTAATACTTGAAAGGAAGGCGTCTTAGACAACTTTCTTTTTCTTGTTACAGAGCACACTGCAGCCATCTGTGCAAATTCTAGAACACGATAGGAGATGTTTAGTGAGCAGGAAGGTTTTTTCCTTGCGAGACAAAGTGAAAAAGCTATTTGCTTCGATGTAGGTGACAAGAAACACTTACTGCAGCGCACTGAACAGCTAATTGCTACACAGAACTGGGATTGTGTTAGCAGCTTGCAAAGTGCTAGAAAACAGTACTTTCCCACTCTCTTGCCTTTCCCTTCACATTAATACTTGAAAGGAAGGCATCTTAGACAACTTTCTTTTACATTTTGCAAAACACACTGCAGCCGTCTGTGCAACTTCTAGAACACGATAGGAGATGTTTAGTGAGCAAGAAGGTTTTATCCTTGCGAGACATAGTGAGAAAGCTATTTGCTTAGTTGTAGGTGACAAGAAACACTTACTGCAGTGCACTGAAAAACTAACTGCTACACAGCACTGCGATTGTGTTAGCAGCCTGCAAAGTGCTAGAAAACAGTACTTTCCCACTCTCTTGCCTTTCCCTTCACATTAGTACTTGAAAGGAAGGCGTCTTAGACAACTTTCTTTTACATTTTGCAAAACACACTGCAGCCCTCTGTGCAACTTCTACAACACGATGGAAGTTGTTTAGTGAGCAGCAACGTTTTCCCCTTGCGAGACAAAGTGAAAAAGCTATTTGCTCAGATGTAGGTATCAAGAAACACTTACTGCCGTGCACTGACAAGCTAATTGCTACACAGCACTGCGATTGTGTTAGCAGCTTGCAAAGTGCTAGAAAACAGTACTTTCCCACTCTCTTGCCTTTCCCTTCACATTAATACTTGAAAGGAAGGCGTCTTAGACAACTTTCTTTTTCTTGTTACAGAACACACTGCAGCCCTCTGTTCAACTTCTAGAACACGATAGGAGATGTTTAGTGAGCAAGAAGGTTTTCTCCTTGCGAGACCTAGTGAAAAAGCTTTTTGCTTAGATATAGGTAACAAGAAACTCTTACTGCAGTGCACTGAACAGCTAATTGCTACACGGAACTGGGATTGTGTTAGCAGCTTGGAAAGTGCTAGAAAACAGTACTTTCCCACTTTCTTGCCTTTTCCCTTCACATTAATACTTGAAAGGAAGGCATCTTAGACAACTTTCTTTTTCTTGTGTCAAAAAACTCTGCAGCCCTCTCTGCAACATCTACAACACGATGGAAGTTGTTTAGTGAGCAGGAAGGTTTTCCCCTTGCGAGACAAAGTGAAAAAGCTATTTGCTCAGATGTAGGTCACAAGAAACACTTACTGCAGTGCACTGAACAGCTAATTGCTACACAGAACTGCGATTGTGTTAGCAGCTTGCAAAGTGCTAGAAAACAGTACTTTCCCACTCTCTTGCCTTTCCCTTCACATTAATACTTGAAAGGAAGGCATCTTAGACAACTTTCTTTTTCTTGTGTCAAAAAACTCCGCAGCCCTCTCTGCAACATCTACAACACGATGGAAGTTGTTTAGTGAGCAGGAAGGTTTTCCCCTTGCGAGACAAAGTGAAAAAGCTATTTGCTCAGATGTAGGTATCAAGAAACACTTACTGCCGTGCACTGACACGCTAATTGCTACACAGCACTGCGATTGTGTTAGCAGCTTGCAAAGTGCTAGAAAACAGTACTTTCCCCCTCTCTTGCCTTTCCCTACACATTAATACTTGAAAGGAAGGCGTCTTAGACAACTTTCTTTTTCTTGTTACAGAGCACACTGCAGCCCTCTGTGCAACTTCTAGAACACGATAGGAGATGTTTAGTGAGCAGGAAGGTTTTCTCCTTGGGAGACATAGTGAAAAAGCTATTTGCTTCGATGTAGGTGACAAGAAACACTTACTGCAGTGCACTGAACAGCTAATTGCTACGCAGAACTGGGATTGTGTTAGCAGCTTGCAAAGTGCTAGAAAACAGTACTTTCCCACTCTCTTGCCTTTCCCTTCACATTAATACTTGAAAGGAAGGCGTCTTAGACAACTTTCTTTTTCTTGTTACAGAACACACTGCAGCCCTCTGTGCAACTTCTAGAACACGATAGGAAATGTTTAGTGAGCAAGAAGGTTTTCTCCTTCCGAGACATAGTGAAAAAGCGTTTTGCTTAGATATCGGTGACAAGAAAGCCTTACTGCAGTGCAGTGACAAGTTAATTGGTACACCGCACTGGGATTGTGTTAGCAGCCTGCAAAGTGCTAGAAAACAGTACTTTCCCACTCTCTTGCCTTTTCCCTTCACATTAATACTTGAAAGGAAGGCATCTTAGACAACTTTCTTTTTCTTGTGTCAAAAAACTCTGCAGCCCTCTCTGCAACATCTACAACACGATGGAAGTTGTTTAGTGAGCAGGAAGGTTTTCTCCGTGCGAGACATAGTGAAAAAGGTATTTGCTTAGATGTAGGTGACAAGAAACACTTACTGCAGTGCACTGAACAGCTAATTGCTACACAGAACTGGGATTGTGTTAGCAGCTTGCAAAGTGCTAGAAAACAGTACTTTCCCACTCTCTTGCCTTGCCCTTCACATTAATACTTGAAAGGAAGGCATCTTAGACAACTTTCTTTTCCATTTTGCAAAACACACTGCAGCCGTCTGGGCAACTTCTAGAACACGATAGGAGATGTTTAGTGAGCAAGAAGGTTTTCTCCTTGCGAGACACAGTGAAAAAGCTATTTGCTTAGTTGTAGGTGACAAGAAACACTTACTGCAGTGCACTGAAAAGCTAACTGCTACACAGCAATGCGATTGTGTTAGCAGCCTGCAAAGTGCTAGAAAACAGTACTTTCCCACTCTCTTGCCTTTCCCTTCACATTAGTACTTGAAAGGAAGGCATCTTAGACAACTTTCTTTTTGTTGTGTCAAAAAACTCTGCAGCCCTCTCTGCAACATCTACAACACGATGGAAGTTGTTTAGTGAGCAGGAAGGTTTTCTCCTTGCGAGACACAGTGAAAAAGCTATTTGCTTCGATGTAGGTGACAAGAAACACTTACTGCAGTGCACTGAAAAACTAACTGCTACACAGCACTGCGATTGTGTTAGCAGCCTGCAAAGTGCTAGAAAACAGTACTTTCCCACTCTCTTGCCTTTCCCTTCACATTAGTACTTGAAAGGAAGGCATCTTAGACAACTTCCTTTTTCTTGTGTCAAAAAACTCTGCAGCCCTCTCTGCAACATCTACAACACGATGGAAGTTGTTTAATGAGCAGGAAGGTTTTCTCCTTGCGAGACATAGTGAAAAAGCTTTTTGCTCAGATGTAGGTCACAAGAAACACTTACTGCAGTGCACTGAACAGCTAATTGCTACACAGAACTGCGATTGTGTTAGCAGCTTGCAAAGTGCTAGAAAACAGTACTTTCCCACTCTCTTGCCTTTCCCTTCACATTAATACTTGAAAGGAAGGAGTCTTAGACAACTTTCTTTTTCTTGCTGCAAAACACACTGCAGCCCTCTGTGCAACTTCTAGAACACGATAGGAAATGTTTAGTGAGCAGGAAGGTTTTCTCCTTGCGAGACATAGTGAAAAAGCTTTTTCCTTAGATGTAGGTGACAAGAAACACTTACTGCAGTGCACTGAACAGCTAATTGCTACACAGAACTGGGATTGTGTTAGCAGCTTGCAAAGTGCTAGAAAACAGTACTTTCCCACTCTCTTGCCTTTCCCTTCACATTAATACTTGAAAGGAAGGCATCTTAGACAACTTTCTTTTTCTTGCTGCAAAACACACTGCAGCCCTCTGTGCAACTTCTACAACACGATGGAAGTTTTTTAGTAAGCAGCAACGTTTTCCCCTTGCGAGACAAAGTGAAAAAGCTATTTCCTCAGATGTAGGTATCAAGAAACACTTACTGCAGTGCACTGACAAGCTAATTGCTACACAGCACTGGGATTGTGTTAGCAGCTTGCAAAGTGCTAGAAAACAGTACTTTCCCACTCTCTTGCCTTTCCCTTCACATTAATACTTGAAAGGAAGGCGTCTTAGACAACTTTCTTTTTCTTGTTACAGAATACACTGCAGCCCTCTGTGCAACTTCTAGAACACGATAGGAGATGTTTAGTGAGCAAGAAGGTTTTCTCCTTGCGAGACATAGTGAAAAAGCTTTTTGCTTAGATATAGGTGACAAGAAACTCTTACTCCAGTGCACTGAACAGCTAATTGCTACACAGAACTGGGATTGTGTTAGCAGCTTGGAAAGTGCTAGACAACAGTACTTTCCCACTCTCTTGCCTTTCCCTTCACATTAATACTTGAAAGGAAGGCATCTTAGACAACTTTCTTTTTCTTGTGTCAAAAAACTCTGCAGCCCTCTCTGCAACATCTACAACACGATGGAAGTTGTTTAGTGAGAAGGAAGGTTTCCTCCTTGCGAAACATAGTGAAAAAGCTTTTTCCTTAGATGTAGGTGACAAGAAACACTTACTGCAGTGCACTGAACAGCTAACTGCTACACAGCACTAGGACTGTGTTAGCAGCTTGCAAAGTGCTAGAAAACAGTACTTTCCCAATCTCTTGCCTTTCCCTTCACATTAATACTTGAAAGGAAGGCGTCTTAGACAACTTTCTTTTACATTTTGCAAAACACACTGCAGCCGTCTGTGCAACTTCTACAACACGATGGAAGTTGTTTAGTGAGCAGCAACGTTTTCCCCTTGCGAGACAAAGTGAAAAAGCTATTTGCTTAGATGTAGGTGACAAGAAACACTTACTGCAGTGCACTGAACAGCTAACTGCTACACAGCACTAGTACTGTGTTAGCAGCTTGCAAAGTGCTAGAAAACAGTACTTTCCCACTCTCTTGCCTTTCCCTTCACATTAATACTTGAAAGGAAGACATCTTAGACAACTTTCTTTTTCTTGTAACAGAACACACTGCAGCCCTCTGTTCAACTTCTAGATCACGATGGAAGTTGTTTAGTGAGCAGGAAGGTTTTCCCCTTGGGAGACATAGTGAAAAAGCTATTTGCTTAGATGTAGGTGACAAGAAACACTTACTGCAGTGCACTGAAAAGCTAATTGCTACGCAGAACTGGGATTGTGTTAGCAGCTTGGAAAGTGCTAGAAAACAGTACTTTCCCACTCTCTTGCCTTTCCCTTCACATTAATACTTGAAAGGAAGGCGTCTTAGACAACTTTCTTTTACATTTTGCAAAACACACTGCAGCCCTCTGTGCAACTTCTACAACACGATGGAAGTTGTTTAGTGAGCAGCAACGTTTTCCCCTTGCGAGACAAAGTGAAAAAGCTATTTGCTCAGATGTAGGTCACAAGAAACACTTACTGCAGTGCACTGAACAGCTAATTGCTACACAGAACTGCGATTGTGTTAGCAGCTTGCAAAGTGCTAGAAAACAGTACTTTCCCACTCTCTTGCCTTTCCCTTCACATTAATACTTGAAAGGAAGGCATCTTAGACAACTTTCTTTTTCTTGTGTCAAAAAACTCCGCAGCCCTCTCTGCAACATCTACAACACGATGGAAGTTGTTTAGTGAGCAGGAAGGTTTTCCCCTTGCGAGACAAAGTGAAAAAGCTATTTGCTCAGATGTAGGTATCAAGAAACACTTACTGCCGTGCACTGACACGCTAATTGCTACACAGCACTGCGATTGTGTTAGCAGCTTGCAAAGTGCTAGAAAACAGTACTTTCCCCCTCTCTTGCCTTTCCCTACACATTAATACTTGAAAGGAAGGCGTCTTAGACAACTTTCTTTTTCTTGTTACAGAGCACACTGCAGCCCTCTGTGCAACTTCTAGAACACGATAGGAGATGTTTAGTGAGCAGGAAGGTTTGCTCCTTGGGAGAC